>JBBBDQ010000548.1:0-192500 GCA_037127315.1 Ascarosepion bandense | reverse complement strand
CTGGGCAGAAGATTATCCCGCAGTAGGTTGCCATTGCTTTCTGCGGTAGACTGGTTGCCGACCAAGGCTATAGAACCCAATCTGTCCTGTTATTTAACCCATAACTGGAAGGAATAGACGGATTAATACCTTTTCCAAGGGTATTTGCACGTAAGTGAATGCAATGAATTCGGCTGGAATTCCAACTCGGATTTCCGGTTTCTCGTTCCGAGCCGATATCCACTGCACCGCAACGCGCATTTATTGGGGTACATTGATTAAAAATGAATATATGATAAAATCCGGGAATATATAACGTCGTTCATTATATAAATGACGGATTCTCAATAAACAGAAGCATGAACATGGATTTTACACCCTCAGTGAATGAAATGTATTTGGGTCTTATATTTGACCGGTGCGTGGCGGGGGGCGGTTGTTATCGCTGTGATAACGTTGCGGATGAGTGTTTGGGGTCTGAAAAGTCACATATCTCTCCAATCGAAATACAACTTATCTACAACGCTGCAAAAAGGACCCCCGTTAGAGTAGACTTGAACTTGGATTCGAACCAAAGATTTTCTATGCTTATACCAGTTGCACTAAGTTAGAATGTGCGGACAATGAAGTCTGGGTCTCGAGTTCAAATTCTAACCGACTCTATTTCGGTCTACATTGCAATAATGACCTTCATTGGCTTATCGATCAAATAGCAGGGTAGACTTGGTTCTCTTGCCTTGAATGTGTCTGAATTTAAAACAATTCTTAAGAGGGATGTACTCCGTCAGGCGATCATGCTCTAAACACACAACTGTTATTATAGCTACAGTGTATCTGGTGACTCTATCAAGAAAATAAGTAAGAAAAATCGGCATCGAATAATGTGATGGCTGTCCGCTCGTTTCCGGCTGTGCATGTCTGCTGGGGTAGGTAGATGGTCTTTTTTTGCAAACGCCTCCAAGTTCGAATTCCAGTTGAATTCCTTGCATTCACTTGCGTACAAATACCCTTGGGAAAGTTATTAATCCGTCTCTTCCCTCCAGTTATGGGTTAAATAACAGGACAGATTGGGTATTATAGCATTGGCTGACAACCAGTCTACCGCAAAAAGCAATGGCAACCTACTGCGGGATAATCTTATACGTTGTGGGCTGGTTTTCTATTGTTATGAAGTAATAAACTGACCCCCCACTAATTACTACTTAGTAATATGATACATTTCTTCTCCCTCTATATATGAGTCAAATAATAGGACAGATTAGGTTCTATAGCCTTGGTCCGCAACCAGTTTACCGCAGAAAGCAATGGAAACCTACATGATCGCCGAAAGCATGTATCACGTATGGTACTTAACTGACTGACTGCTCATGTACATATGTGCTTATCCGATACCCACATAGTAAACCTGTCGTTTATACTACAACTATGATGACTGGAACTTGGTTATATTTTTATTGCGCGGTCTTGTGCTGTTTCTGGGAGATAACCTATATTCTGGCGTTTGACTGACTGCTATGAAGGTAAAGGTCACTGTTTCGACCTAAGTTTTTCTCGTCAGAATCCATTTTGCACACTTATAAATCTACCATTATCTGTGCATTGAATACGACTGTCATATCTTTCAAAGAAGGATCTGCAATATAATCGATTCTGGCGCAGTGGATATCAGTTCTGAACGAGAAATCGGGGAGCCGAGTTCGAATTCCAGTTGAGTTTGTTGCATTCACTTACTCGCAAATGACCTTGGGAAAGTTATTAATCCGTCTCTTCCCTCCAGTTATGGGTTAAATAACAAGACAAATTGGTTTCTTTAGCTTTGACTGGCAATCAGTTTACCGCAGAAAGCAATGGAAACCTACTGTGGGATAATCTTCTGCCCAGTCAGTCATGTCTCTAAAAAGACATGATCGCCGAAAGCATGTATCACGTATGATACTTAACTGACTGACTGCTCATGTACATATGTGCTTATTCGATACCCACATAGTAAACCTGTCGTTTATACTACAACTATGCTGACTGGAACTTGGTTATATTTATATTGCGCGGTCTTGTGCCGTTTCTGGGAGATAACCCATATTCTAGCGTAAACAACAGTCTGAAAAAGGCCAGTACGCTCACACCCTCGGTCAAGCTGCCTTGTAAATTCGTGATAGCACAACCATCGGTGAACAGTTTAATCTCCTCAACTTAACCTAAAAGACTTTGGGTTAACCAGTGCTAAGTTTTCTATCCACTTTGCGATCGTTTTCCAACTCCGACATATTCAAGTCACCTTCTTGACACATCGACTTTTGGGTGATTCGAACCCGGTTTTCCTGGGCGTAATGTTAAAGCTCGAATCACGTGACTACAGAAGCATTCTCTGTGTGCTAAACACAAGAAGCGAAGCTAAGTAAATATATGTTTCGAGTGATAGCGTAAAAGGTTCTTGGTTGCAGGCACAAAAGATGCGGAGTGTCCACATCGAGTGGAACGCAAGCTGGCCCAGCAGCTTGGGAGAAGAATTGACACAGACTGGCTGTTGGAGTGGAGAGTAACGCAAGTCGGGAAGACAGTGAAGGAGAAAGAAACGACTGCGGTCACAAAGTCATTAGGGATACCTCCAGGCAGTACGCACCACTCTCTTCTGAAATGTTCATTTTGAAAACTATTTTACCTCAGGCAATGATCGGTAATCTTGACTCTCTCTCACTCTCTTTTATCTTTTTCTCTCTTACTCTCTCTTTATATATATATATATATATATATATATATATATATATATTTAATTATTATTATTATTATTATTATTATTATTATTATTATTATATACAATGTGCTGAAAACTTATCGGCACGACATACTTCACAAAATATTTATTTAAGTAACCAAACATCAGAATACTGATGTGTGGAAGTGTGCCTTATTGAGAAAATTTCAGCATCTCTTCGTATATATATATATATATATATAACGTAGAATATAACATTTGGTATTTAAGTCAGGTAAATTTGATAGAGATAATTTAAAAGAATAATGTTAAATTATTCATTTAATTGCTGAATAAATATATTCTGAAAAATGTTGATATCCTACAATTATTGCACATTTTTATAAAATTCATATATATATATATATATATATATATATATATATATATATATATGTGTGTGTGTGTGTGTGTGTGTGTGTGTGTTGTTGTTTTTGTGTATGCAAGTTGGGTAATAACTGGTAAAAGGTTCTCGTCCAGACTGTCTTCTCAAAATCATGATTCCAATGACCAAACATCAAAATACAGATTTGAGGAAGTAGGTAAGAGTAAAATCTCTCTCTCTCTCTCTCTCTCTCTCTCTCTCTCTCTCTCTCTCTCTCTCTCTCTGTTTCTTCCTTATTTGTCTATATATCTTGGGCTGTTCTCATTTATTTATCTATCTATCTCCGGTTATTTACATCTATCTATCTATCTATCTATCTATCTATCTATCTATCTATCTATCTATCTATCTTTTTTAATCATTTTTCCCGAAGCAAGATTATTGATTTGTTTTGGAGTGGAAGTTAATTAAAAAAGGCCCAAATCTCCAGGAGTTACTGAATGTTAATAAATGTGTAAAAAGCGTTCTTCTTCTTCTTCTTCTTCTTCTTCTTCTTCTTCTTCTTCTTCTTCTTCTTCTTCTTCAGAACGTAGGCGTTAATGGCCATTCACATCTTCCTGGTCTTCGTAGCTCTTAAGTTTTGTTTTTCTCTTATTTCTTCCAAAGCCTGTTCTGCCATCCATTTGCCCTAGCCTGCTCTCCCTTGTCCCTGCTTCCCTCTATCCGTCCTGAATCTAATTCTCCAAGCCTTCCTTCCTCATTAGGTGTCCCAGAAATTTCAACTCTCTCTTCCTGATGTTAAGTATAAATTTCTTTTTTGTTTCCATTCTCTCTAAAACCTCGTCGTTGTTCACATGTTCGGCCCAAGGTATCCTCAGTATCCTTCTGTAGAACCACATTTCTGTTGCTTCGAGTCTCTTCTTCATCTTTGAGGAGTGTCCAGCATTCACTGCCATACCAGAGGAAAGATATCACGAGTATGACGAGGTGGCTGAGCGGTTGTAACGGATCTTTGTGTCGTACTTTGTTGAACGACTTTGCGTAGTCTATAAAGCAAAGGACAGAAATTAACAAGATAGGAAATAACGATTGAAATTACATTATAATTTTTGTAGATCAAAATTGATTGGAAAGCAAGAATGGGGAAGAGAGTTTCACTCGCGAGAAGTGTTACCGTTACATCTAACCATTTCAAGTCGAAGTTGCTGAGAATTAGCTGGCTATTTAGTCAGTCAGTTAAATGCCATACGTGATACACGCTTGGACGATCATGTCTCTTTCGGGACATGACTGACTAGGCAGAAGATTATCCCGCAGTAGGTTGCCATTGCTTTCTGCGGTAGACTGGTTGCCAGCCAACGCTATAGAACCCAATCTGTCCTGTCATTTAACCCATAACTGGAAGGAATAGACGGATTAATACCTTTTCCAAGGGTATTTGCGCGTAAGTGAATGCAATGAATTCAACTGGAATTCGAACTCGGCTCCCCGATTTCTCATTCCGAGCCGATATCCACTGCACCACAACTAGTATTGTGCTTAAATTCGTGAAGTCAGGCTACCACCAGAACAATTACAATTAAAAAATATGTAGAAAAGGCAGAGGGAGGCTATTTTACAGCAGCGAGAAAGTGACTAAAGCCGAGATATCAAATAACTAATCCTAATACCTGAGGAAATAAAAGCCACTTTTTGTCTTCTTATTTTTTGTTTTTGAGAAATTTTCTTTTGTAACCATAAATTTTTTAGAATTATTTCACAATTTGTTTTTATAATCGTTTCACCCCGCGTAAGGCAATACTGCCACTGCTGCGCAGGGAATTACAATGAGAGGAGACGGATGGAAGAAAACAGTATAAGTGATGTTGTAGAAAGGGTAAGAGACCGTTGGGACTTACGGAGAGGGAAAATGGCAATTGACGTTGCATTTAAACTTTCAGAGATTGTAGCTATCAGGGAAGCATTCATTGGAATACTGTTGTCATATCTGGTCAGGCGCCCCTGCTGTTCATCTCAGTGTACTCGACAGGCTCCAAAGGAGAATCTGTAATGTGATTGGTCTCGACCTGGCAGCTCACCTCCAGCCACTTTCTCAAGGGCAAGATGTGGCCTCCCTCCATCTCTTCTACAAATATTTTCATGGCTTCTGCTCCGACGAACTTAGGTCACTTAGAATTTACTCGTGCAATCAGACTGGCACCAAGTTCCCACCTATTTACAGTTAAATCAACCAAATGCAGCCGACAGTTCTACTCCATCAGCTTCTTTTATGTTTATTCATGAGCTGATCTAAACGTACTTTAGCTTTAATTTCAGGTAAAAGTAAAAACAAAAAAAATTGTTCAACATTTGGATAATTTTTATTATGCTGGTTCTAACAATATCTATATATATATATATATATATATATATATTGTTAGAACCAGCATAATAAATGAGCTGTGATACAGTGAAACAGGCTTGTATGTGGATGACTAATATATATATATATATATATATATATATATATATATATATATATATATTGTTAGAACCAGCATAATAAATGAGCTGTGATACAGTAAAACAGGCTTGTATGTTGATGACTAATATATATATATATATATATATATATATATATATATATATCCGAGCGCTTTCGGCTATTCTATTCGTCATTATCAAGGATGCTTTTATTCATTTATTTTTAACTGCATGTGTAGATTGTTTTATACATGTTTCTAAAGGGAAGGAATTCTTTCATATTTTCCAAACACGGTCAGCACATTGTGGCCGTGTTCATAGGTGATGCTATTAATTATTACTTTTTACTTTTTTATGCTGCCATTAACCATCATAGACAATCGCATGGATCAGGCTAGCCTCCCTGAGAGCAAAACACTACGCCTCCTTGGCCTAACACTCTCAGAGGACCTCAAGTGGAATGACTATATCGAATCCATAGCTAAATCCGCTGCTAAGAAGGTCGTTTCACTGTGCAGAGCCAGGAAATTTTTCCCATCTGAATCCATCTTGCACATATATAAACCTACCATCCTCCCGTGCATTGAATACTGCTACCACATATGGTCGTGTACCCCTGTTATTCACATCTGGGTTCTTGACAAAATCCAGCGGAGAATCTGTAATGTGATCGATACCGACTTGGCAGCTCGGCTGCAGTCGCTCTCTCACGTGGCTTCTCTGTGCCTCTTCTATAAATACTTTCACGGCTTCTGCTCCAATGAACTTAGCTCACTGGTGCCCCCTATGGATGAATTTACACGAGCTACTACACTGGTAACTCTTACTGTGAAACCGATAAAATGTAACCATAATTTCTACTCTAACAGCTTCTTTTCTCGCACTTCCCGCCTGTAGAATTCCCTTCCATATACTTGTTTCCCTGACAGTTACATTCTCCAGGAATTTAAATGTAAGGTCAATAGGCATCCTCTATATCACTAACTCACATCCTTTATCTCAAGCTCTTTTTTTCCATCCACTCCACCCCCAATACACCGCTATTCTCATCCGTCTATTACCCTCCTCCTGACATTTCCTATAACTAACCCCTCTTTCTCATCACTTTCCCCTATGTAAGCCCCTGCGCAACAGTGGCAATAAAACTACCTTGGTTAGGGTGAAACGATTAAAAAAATAATATATAGATGAGTCTATTATTCTTGTATTTCCTACGAGTATGTTTCAGATACTATTTGGTAGGTTTCCGTGTGTGTTTAAATGAGTCCTAATTGAGCTATGGTCAGTTAAGTGTAACGTGTGTGATTTTGATAGACATGTAGTCGTATGTCCAATATAATTATTCATGAATTTGGTTTGATCAAGAACGCAGTTCCTTATGGAGCCTATGAATTCATAAATAATATCGGTCCTCTGTAATTTAGATTTTACAAGTGTGTTGTTTTTGATGATAAGTTTGTGGTTTTAATTTTTTATTTTAAATAATTAAAAAAATTTAGAACGGCTATATGCTTTCAGTCACTGATTCCGAAAGTGGACAGCCCAGACCCACTCAGTGTGGTGCAAAATCCCGGGGGGCAGTGAGGAAAAAGTGGGCAGCTAGAGTGAGTGGCAGTGGCACATCTGAATTATAACATACACGACACACTCTTTGTATTTGAAGCTTATCTTGCTTTCACCTTACAGTGTATCCCATTCATATAACAATTATTATGGAAACTATTAAGTTACTCTTTTTATGTGTTACGTGTTAGAAGTTGTAACAAAAGAAAAGAAAATGATTTCCCAAAACACAGAGCTAAATCACAAACAAATGTTTAATTAAGAAAACACACACACACACACACACACACACACACACACACACACACACACACACACACACACACACAAAATAGCATATATACAAAGATGCAACTGTGGCATTCAAACAGAAAACGTGGAGGTCTAGGTCTACTGACAAAGTGTTACGACGAAGAAGAAGAAAGTGGGAGTCAAGTATTTTTAACACGCTAGGGCTAGCGAAGTAAACTAAGCGCTGTTACTGGAAATCCACAAAAATATGTATATATTTAGTTTGGTCAATGAAAATATTCAAAAGCTTTATTCACCAGATTAGTTCCATGAGGTTTCTTTTGGGTTTTTGTTGGTCGGTAACTTTCCATAGAGATTCTTTCGGCTGGACATAATAAACAATCCACTAATCAAAAGCCGGAGTTGATAATACCAGAAATTCCTTTTTACAACTGACAACTCTCTTCAAAAAACCTGTTTTAATAGTGGCTAGCATCTAATTAGCATATTTCTCAAATCATCTAGATTTTTCTCGAATATACGGAAATGATCTAGAATCTTCCAAACTTTCTATTTCTAATTTCTCTATTTTACAACTACTTCATGAATGAAAACTTTTTTGTACTAACAAGTAGGACTCAGTAGAATCCCTTACTATAAATTTTAATCTTTTTGTTGACTTTATTAATATTTTTATATAGAAATGCATCCTCGTAACACATGCAATACGAGTACCAATAAAATCCAATCAATGGTTGAGTATACATTTAGGAGAGGGTTTTTAGAGTTTTGTTTTGGTACACATGGAAGCGGCAACCCTCAAATATTTGGGAACCACTGCTAAGCCATATTACCCAGTATAGTGCAATTTTGCTTTAATGGTAGTCGCCTATTTTCAATCCATAGTTTTATATCATATTTCTTTTTTACTGACGGCAACCATTTTTGTTGAAAGTCGGTGAGTGTACCTATCGATCTATATGGAGATTTTTCTCATTTGTCAAGATCCAGAACGATCAAAAAAAGCCATCAGTTCAAGCGTAGATATTTATGGCATTATCATATCGAACATTGTCCGGTCACCCAAATACAAAGAAAAAAAAATCGAGCATCCGAATAATGTTGGATACGTTAATGACACTTTTGTAGTTATAGACAATACTTTCTGGCATTGTACACTGACGTGTCAAAAGTCAGGGTATAAAAGTAAACAAAGGTAAAGATCGTTGACACCACTGTACTCTGGTGCCATGAAAATGCCTAGACCTATATCAGTTGTGTTCTGATAACTAGTGAATATGTGCAGACACCTTCTAGGCTGCGTGTAGCAAAGTGAATTATCAGAATTCGAACGGAACAGGATAGTGGGCGACAGTCGGATGAGACAAGCAATACTGACTCAGACCATGTTCAGCAGGTTAGTTTAGTGTTCCTGAGTTGTCATGCTGCGGTATTCTAGCAAAAGACTGGACACCTGCCACGGCGCCACAGTAGGATTCGTGACGACAATGAAAATTTCAACAGATGGTGCAGTGACCACGTTCGTCCGACATGAACCGTCAAATCGAGCAGATATGGAAAGGTCGCAACGGACAGATTCTGCTCCTAAATATATCAGAGAATGGACAGCTAACCAGACGACATGGTTCAGCATCTCCGTTGAACTATTCCGACCAACAGTGGAATTAACGAGAAGACAATCAAGTCAACCTCCTACACGAAAATAGGTACCCATCGCAAGACTTTTGATATTTCAGGGCCGACTAAACTTATCGAACATCCTATCCTATTTCATAAATATTTGCGCAGTATGCATACGTAAGCATATAAGGTTGTTCGACATTTGTTCAGCATATATACATATATTTAAAGAATTAATGGATTTATCTTTATTCCGACATTTTTATTACCTCAAACGTTTATTACAATGGGGACTTCGTATTTGAAAAAGACGACTTGATTTTATTTATCAAACAGTGTGTATTATGTTTTGAATGCACAGACCGATAAATGTAATATCTATTGTTTAATGAATAAAATGGAGCGTCTATTTCAAATACGAAGTGTTTACTATAATAACGCTTGAAGCAATATATATATATATATATATATATATATATATATATATATATATATATATATATATTGGCCATCCCATCCTTTTCGACGTATGAAGGTACAGCAAGTCAATTTTTAAAACAGAACAGCCAGACTGAACGAACATATGATTTCATAACAGTGGTGAATGCTTGTGCAGAACCAACCAAATCTTTTGGAAGAGCCAGGTACAGAGAACTGGTGCACAGTGTGACGCAGATTCTTTCGCCCTCAGGTCATGAATTCAGAATTGTCTTTCTTTTTACATATATATATATATATATATATATATATATATATATTAACAAAGTGAGTCCAAAACGTATCTGACTTTATTGTTTCCCGTCAAATGAAAATCCAACGAACGCGCTACACGTTTGCCCTCAAGGCGTAAAACCAGGGAATTAACGCGGCCTTACGGCGCGAAACAAAAACTTTCACGCATGCGCAGGAAAGTTTGCGTCACCTAACACGCAAGATTTTTCTCCACGCAGCATTACTTTTGGCGAGAAAATATAAAGTCGGATACATTCTGAAAGACCTCTCGTATATATATATATATATATATATATATATATATATATATATATATATATATTGTATATATATATATATATATATATATTGTATCGAAGAAGCAGATAATTTTCTAAACATATAATGCTAAATATAAGAGACAATGAATGTCTATTATGTTTAATCATGAGCCGTTCTAAACATCATACTTTGGCTTTAATTTCATGTGTGTAAATTAATGTGCGTTATGGTGCAATGGATATCGACTCGAAACGAGAAAATCGTGGGAAACAGGTTCGAATTCCAGTTGAATTCCTTGCATTCATTTACGCACAAATACCCTTGTGAAAAGTATTAATCCGTCTCTTCACTCCAGTTATGGGTTATATAATAGGGCAGATTGGGTTCTATAGCCTTGGCTGGCAACCAGTCTACCGCAGAAAGTAATGACAACCTACTGCGGGATAATCTTTTGCCCAGTCAGTCATGTCTCTTTCGAGACATGATCGCCCAAAGCGTGTATCACGTATGACATTTAACTGACTGATGTAAATTGATACACTACATTGGTTTTCTCTAGAATATTTAGTTGTGTGGTTTTAGGTTTATTAGAGACTATGAGGTCAATTGTTTTAAATTTTTAATAATATATGATGAGCTTAATTTGATTATTATTATTTATTGGTTTAACATTTCTACGTATTATGTTTTATAATTACCATCAAGATAAAACAACACTCAAAAACGTATATATATATAGAATAAAAAGAGTGAGAAGCCGTGAAAGTTTTCTTTAAAGTGTATATTTATTCTTTTTGTTATTATACATGTTATGATACATTAGGTGTCTATAATGGTATTTGTGACGCTACATGTGTTTCGAGTCTGAAATTGACTCTCTTCATGCGAATAAATTTGTGACATTTTGTATCGAGTTCCTTTTGCTTCTGATATTTCTATATATATTTCTATATATTTCTATATATATATATATAAAGAATTAATGAATTTACTTTTATGAATTTATTTTTATCTAAAGAATTAATGGATTTATTTTTATAAATTTATTTTTATAAATTTATTTTTATATATAAAGAATCAATGGATTTAGTTTTAATCCGACATATATTGCTGATGTTTAAAATAATCATAATAATAAATTTCGGGGCATGCACAAGGAGAAGGTGTACTCAATGAAAATCACACATGCAACACACTTGATTGGACGCATAAAGAATGAATGTGCTAAAATTGATGGCAATGTGTAGTTATTGCACCGAGTTCACGTGAATTTTGAAAAGTGCCTCAAGAGTTGCGTCACAAATGATGGAAATCATATTAAAAATGTTATTTGTTAAGATTTAAATTTAAAGAAAAAATAATTTCTTCAAAATATGCATTTTTGCCTAGATCCAGACTTTGTGGACGCCCTGTATTACTTATTGGGGTGTCACGTTTAATCACACAGACCTTCTATCTCGATGAAGTTGGTCTAGATCAAGAGAAGTACACTCACCTTTCTAACTATATTTATAACCCCGATATTTAGGACCGTACCTTTTATTTAATCCAGTCGGTGGGGATAGATTGTTCCATGTCCGTTCACACTGCTTAGGGGATATTTCAGATCAGTTAGTATTCGGTTTTATTATTTACTATTTGAGTCACGTGTCCGTTTCTTCTACTGAACCAGAGCGATTAATGATAAAGAATTAGTTTTCATATTTATTTATAAATTTATAGAAATAAGAAATAAAAATAGAATTTTTTATTTGGAGTTTGGTAATGGAGAAGGTGTACTCAACAAAAATTACAAATGTATATTTGATTGCGTCGAATTGAAGGGAATCTTGCTTAGCGCATCGACCTTTGCATCACAAATTATGGATGATAGTGAAGATCATTTTTGTTAATATTACAATTCAATAAAATGCCGAAATATTCTTCTTGAAAATATGCATTTTTGACCGTGTGCACAGACATTAGGGTCACTATATATATATATATATATATATATATATAAAGACAGAAATAGGGGGTTCTTATATATATATTTAAAATTTATATATGATAAATTTAAAATATGTTTATCTTTAATGTTTATAACAAAGGTATGTTATAACATCACTACAAAGTAGCTATTTTGTTTTAAACAATTCTTGTGTCTTGTCTAGTGATGCTTCTGGTTGTTACATTAAGAGTTTACTAAGGAAAACTCTTAATGTCGCAATCAGCACCATCACTTGACAAAACACAAAAAGTGTTTAAAACAAAATAACCACTTTGCAGTGATAACATAACAAACGTATGTTATAAATTTTGAATCAATAGCACTCTTTTAAGAATAGTGTTTTTTTTTTTTTGATTATCGGAATTTTATTCCGTCCATATCAACCTGTACTTGTGTGTGTCTGTGTGTGTGTATATATATATATATATATATATATATTGTTACGCTATGTATGTTGTAACAAAAGAAAAAATGATTGACTAAAACACAGAGCTAAATCACATACAAATATTTTACAAAAACACAAAATAAAAATATTTATAAATATACAATTTTTGCATTCAAATAGAAAACACTTTACTCCTGGCAGGCGAAGTGTTACGAAGGGAGAGGTAAGGAGTGGGTGACGCAATTTTTACACGTTAGGCTAGCGAGCATTTTAAGTACTATTTTTTGAATATCCTTAAATGTGTATGTAAAGAATATCTTTTTCTTTTTTGGTCAATGAAAGATTAAAAAAATCTATTTACCCATTTCGTTCCATGATATTCTCTTTCAGGTTTTAGTTGGTCGGCAACTTTTAGTAGAGATTCTTTTGACTGGATATACAAATCCTGATTCGGGCCGGAGTTGATAATGCCAGCAAATTCTTTTAACAACTAACTACTCTCTTCACAAAGCCTATTTTTCTAGGTGCTAACACCTAACTTGCATATTTCTCGAATCATCTCGAATTCTCTAGATTTTCTCGAACATTCTAGAATCTTCCACACGTTCTATTTCTAATTTCCCTATTTCTACAACGACTTCCTGAAGTAAAACTTTTTTGTAATAACAAGTAGGACTCAGTAGAATCGCTTACTATAAATTTTAACCATTTTTAAATATTATTAATATTATTTTTTATACATAAATGCATCCTCGTAACGATATATATATATATATATATATATATATATATATATATATAATCTCTCTCGCTCGTTATATATATATATATATATATATATATATATATATATATATATATATATATATGGAATGGCCTGTAATTTGGAGTGATATTCCTGTCTGTTTATTATTAGCATGCACCACACAAGTACCCTTTCACGATCCCTTAGGCAATATTTATACACAAATAGATGGTATTGCGATGGGATCTCCTTTAGGTCCCCTCTTTTCTAATTATTATATGGCAAATCTAGAAAATAAAATAATTAATGACAACAATAAACCCTCTATATATGTAAGATATATAGATGACATCTTTGTTTTAGCTAAGAATATCGATCAAATTAAATATCTTAAAAACAAATTTGAAAGTCACTCCGTCCTCAAATTTACATTAGAACTTAATATTAATAACAAACTCCCATTCCTTGATGTATTCATTGATTCTAGCACACATAAATTTACTACTTCTCTATATAGGAAACCAACTAGCATAAATTCGTGTCTTCTTAATTATAATAGTGAATGCCCCCAACGATATAAGTTAGCTGTTATAAAAAACTTACTTCAACGCACACAAATGATATCTTCTTCCAAATCTATATTTTATAAAGAATTACACAACATTAAGCAAACACTAGTCAATAATGGATTTCCTAACTCCGTTATTGATCAACAAATTAAAATTTATCTCAACAAACTTAACAATAGCTCTAACAATAATGATAATATTAATAATAATGGTTTACATCAAAATAAACATAACACTATTAACTTATACTATTGCAACCAAATACATAATAATTATAAACAAGATGAAAAAACTCTCAAAAACATAATACGTAGAAATGTTAAACCAGTCGAAAGTAATAATCAAATTAAACTCATTATATATTATAAAAAGTTTAAAACAATTGACCTCATAGTCTATAATAACCCAACAGGCACTAAACTAAATTCTTTACAAAAAACCAATATAGTGCACCAATTTACATGCCCATTCAGAGATTGCATCTCTGATACTAATCAAAAACCTAGTACATATATTGGTTTTACCACAACCACGCTCTCCCGTAGACTTACATGTCATCTTTCTGATCAGAGTACTATTAAACAACATTTCTTGAAAAACATAAACATGTAGGTAATATCAGACAGATTTTGGTCAACAATACGGTGATCCTTACTCATACACACAGTAAGAGGAACCTGCAGATATTGGAGGCCATGTACATCAAATCAAAACAACCAACACTCAATAAAATCAACTTTAAAACAGGAAATAACATATTACATTGCATTTGACTACATGGTTTTGTTGTCATTTCGCGCTATCCCGCGGTGTGACGTCATAAAACCGCATCGCAAACTTAAGAACTGCGTTTATTATTTTTGGTAACTATTGCCGTTGCCAAGCGGAGTTTTATGTCAACACAAAATAAAATCGTCGGTGATGGTGGATTTTATAATATTTCAGTTTAAACTACCTCTCTGAAGATGGCTCATGTGAGCCGAAAGCTTAGAAGAAAATCAATAAATAATTATCTAAATGTTGGAGAATTTTTGTCTTTATTTTCAACTGAAATTAAAGCAAAAATACGACGTTTAGAACGGCTCATGATTAAACATAATAGACATTCATTGTCTCTTATATTTAATAGCATATGTCTAGAAAATTACTTGCTGCCTCGATATACTATATATATATATATATATATATATATATATATATACAATAATAATAATAATATTAATAATAAATTTATATTTAAACCCGTTTCGAAAAACCCGCCGAGTATAAACGCGGAGGGGGAAAAATGGAAACAAAAAAAGAAACTAACTAAGTACTTGAACATTAGTCAAAGTACTCGCCGAAAAGAAAAAGACCCGAGACGAGAACCGTCTCGGCCTGACGATCCGTTAAGTAAAAACCTAGGTAGGTTTGTTGGCTCTAGGTTAGATTTACATTTATTTATTTGCTCTACTATTGTAATGAGTGCTTTAGTGTTACGGTTCTCGTCTCGGGTTTTTTCTTTTCGACGAGTATTTTGACTTATGTTTAAGCACTTAGTTCGTTTCTTTTTTTGTATATATATATATATATATATATATATATATATGTGTGTGTGTGTGTGTGTGTGTGTGTGTGTGTGTGTGTGTGTGTGTGTGTGAAAAGTTAGTTTAGTGACTACAAGGACAGCGACACATTCTATGTACAACTTTCTGCACTAGCAAATGGGGGTTTTGATGGTACTGTCTTACTCATTTCTTACATTTAAGTCACAATTTACCCATATTTACTGATTGAGAAGAGTAAGTATATATTACTTTTCGACTTTAGGCTTTTTTTCATAGCCTTTGTATTGCTTGAAACAATAAAAATATGTTTGGAAGTATTAATAATTGTTTTATTTCCTGTTTGAAGCTTTGTTTTACATTTGATAACGCAGCAATATCTACATGGAATGAACTGGAAAGACATATGTTATTTTTAAGACTGAATTCTGTCATTTCCCTTCTCAGACAGTGGCTTGGTCCAATTGTGCCAGCTCAAAGAGGCCAAACTCTATCATATTACCCATCAAAATCTCGATGTCGCACGAATATTTCACTAAAAAAATTACCTTTTCACGATATTAAACAATAGAAACGAACCGGAAGTTTAACTATTGCGTGATTTTTTTTCTCCTAATTTCCGTTTCAAAACTTATTTTCGAATTTTCCGAGAAAGTTACTTTATTGTAACATTAATGTTTTCAAAACACAACATATCTTGTGTATTCCCTTCATTAATTTTTCTAAAATCTATGTCGATGAATTTCCTGTCTCTGAGACAAAAAGACATTCAATTATGCTGAATCCCAAAGAAGAGATCTTTCCGACATATCAAATATCTCTTGTAAACAATTGTTACCAACACCTGCCGACATTGTGTTTTATCTATTGTTGTAAACAAGAGGTTTTTGAAGCTGATGAAAAATTTCTGAAAATGTGTATTTGTATATAATACGCCCTCCCCCCTTTTGCCTTTCTTTTCTTGAATTACGCGCAAGAAAATCGAATATACACCGGGTGCTCCCAATAAATGACATTGCTTAAAAAGTGAATAGCAAAGTAACTACATGTCCCAGACAAGTTGAATTAATGGGGCTTGATGCTGAGCAAGAAAATATTTATTTAACAAAATTCGAACAAGATATTCAAAGCGGTGTATATTTTATTATTGCTTTCACAAATGTTCAATCTGCACCCTATGATACGACACATGTCTAGTTGGTAGTCCAACTCCTGCCAAAGATGCTGTAGCATGTCTTGCGTAACATTTTAAAACGCGTCTGTGATTCTCTGCTCAAGTTCTTCTAGGATTGTAAGAAGAGGGGGATGCAGAACGGTCTTTTCCCATAGCACAATAGAAAAAAAATCACACTGTGTCAAGTCAGGTGAGCGTGTTAGCCATTTTATCAGCACATTTTCATTATCACTTTCCTTTTTTGCCCAAACATACAGACAACAATTCTGTAACAATGCAGCCTTGAGAGTGTTAAAAACTTATTGTAAGACGAAAACTTATCTGACATTTTTTCGGTTATCGGAAAATCGATATAAAGGCGAATTTTGATCAAATTGCGTGTAGTCATGTATTTCAGTTTTCAGTTCTGTTTCCAGAAAGGTTTAATTTAGGTTGGAGTGGGTAAATAGCTGCCGTTTTATATTCTTAGTTTCGTGCATCGGCGTTATTTGTTCTTGATTCTATCGACTGCACATTGTAGTAGAGTCAGTTGTGCACTGTCGGTGAGCAAAAGAGCATCATGACGAAATTTGGAAACCGCATTCTATACTACTTGGCATTCGCGTCAGTGTTTGGATACCAATCTGAGAACAGTGCATAGGATTCGGAATGAATCTAATGGTGATTATGAAGGTACGGGAACTCAGAAAACTCACACCGATTGTTCACAGAAAAAAAAAACTCCCATATTTGTTGGTGAGGGCCTCAATCAGCCCGATTCATCGTCATTGTAGAGTCTCATTGAGATAAATCCGCACAGTCAACTTAGTTTTTATATATTTCGTTAGAGTCTTTGGTCATTTGAACGAGAATTGTCTGTTATTAGACGACGAAATAATATAATTTTTTTGGTGTGTGTGTGTGTGTGTGGGAGGTGTCATCCTGTAATGCAACCGTCATTTGCAAAATCCTTTCTTTTTCGTGCAAGGCTGCATCACTGTTGACTCTGTGTTACCCTGTGACGAATCAGATTAAGAACAATATAAATCGAAATTATAGACGCGAATGTTATTAGTAAATTCGTTTGTTTATTGAACAAAATGCATAAAGATATGAGAAATTAGTTTGATACATACACATTTGAGGATTTTCAAAAAAATAGTACTTAAAATACTCGCTAGCCTAACGTGTAAAAATTGCTTCACCCCCTCCTTACCTCTCCCTTCGTAACACTTCGTCTGCAAGTATTAAACTGTTTTTTATTTGAATGCAAAAATTGTATATTTGTAAATATTTTTATTTTGTGTCTACTATAAATTTCTGAAAAATATCTTTTATCCGGCATGATATTTTATTAATATAAACACTATTTTTTAGTGAGTAGACGTGTTTTAGTAAAATATTTTGATAAAGCCAAGTTCAATAACTTATTTAAGGAAACGGCCGTCTTCTGTTAGGACTTCTACAAATCTACATACGGCAGCTTTTCGTACCTTATCAAAAGGGTCACCTAAGACTGAACTGGTAATGATATACCCTAGCTATAGGCGGGGGTCCCCCTGAGATAAACAAATGATGCAGGGTTGTTTCTTGTTGGGAAGGACCTTTTATTTTGTTAAGGACTTTATTTACATCCAATGGCAATTTCCTTTTTTGCCCAAACATACAGACAACAATTCTGTAACAATGCAGCCTTGAGAGTGTTAAAAACTAAGACGAAAACTTATCTGACATTTTTTCGGTTATCGGAAAATCGATATAAAGGCGAATTTTGATCAAATTGCGTGTAGTCATGTATTTCAGTTTTCAGTTCTGTTTCCAGAAAGGTTTAATTTAGGTTGGAGTGGGTAAATAGCTGCCGTTTTATATTCTTAGTTTCGTGCATCGGCGTTATTTGTTCTTGATTCTATCGACTGCACATTGTAGTAGGGTCAGTTGTGCACTGTCGGTGAGCAAAAGAGCATCATGACGAAATTTGGAAACCGCATTCTATACTACTTGGCATTCGCGTCAGTGTTTGGATGCCAATCTGAGAACAGTGCATAGGATTCGGAATGAATCTAATGGTGATTATGAAGGTACGGGAACTCAGAAAACTCACACCGATTGTTCACAAAAAAACTCCCATATTTGTTGGTGAGGGCCTCAATCAACACAGATGCTTACATCAAGTTCCTTAAAGTGATAGTGCTCTTTTGGGTCAAGAGGGTGACTGCTAGAAGACTATATTTCTGGGAACAACTCTGTGCCATGCCGCATAAGCAGGAGAACTCATTTATTCTTGTCAAATAATTTCTCCGACCACATCAACTCTTATATCTTGCCACCTATCTTCCCAAACTGTAACCCCCTTGATTGTTATGTGTGGGCACAGTTGAGCGAGAGATCGAGAAAAATCCTTGTAGCACCAAAGAATGAATTGAAGGATTATGGCAGAACTCATTAGTTTGATTAAGGAGACCGCCCAAAAGAAATACAGGAGATTCCAAAGTCGTATAGAAAGCAATGGAGATTTTATTGAATAAATTTATTCTTTAGTATTTCAAAATATTTTTCATGTAATTTTGGTAAATATATCTGTTAAAATGGAATATCAATATTATTTTCAATTTTTTGAGTCATTGAGACGACAATTCATCAATCGCACGCTATATATCTAATTAGAGCAAGTGTGGCTCGAATTACAGGGGTTTCTGACACGCGGACGAACATCCAAAATTTGACGTTTATTTATTTCAATATTCTCTTTATAGAACTATCATTGAAAAACGGATGGCCTTAAAAATGTTATTTTTCAGAAATATTTATGTGCTTGGTATCTTCTGTTTTTAAAAATAAAGTGTTAATTTTTTTTTATTAAATCATTTCATCCCAAGCAAATCAATAATACTACGAGAACGTAGGAGTATACAGGGAGTAAAAGAGTATGGGAAGATTTTATTTGTGCGGAGTAAGGAAAATACAAAAGATGTCGATTGACGATGCATTTAAATTTTTGAAGATTGTAGGTGGCAAAGAAGCTAGAAATCGGAAAAGAATTCCACAGACCAGAAGTGCGAGAGAAGAAACTGATAGAATAGAAGAGGCTGCTGCACCTAGCTAGTTCAACAGTAAAATGGTGAGACCTAGTCGCTAGTGTAGTAGCATGTTTAAATACGTATAGTCGATGTACCAGGGGCAAAAAGCTCATAAGATAAAATATTTGTAGAAAATACAGCAGGAAGCTGAGAAAGTGACTAAAGTGAAAATGTTTGGCCAGTTAGTCATGTTTCTTTTTGAGACATGATCGCCCAATTATTTAGATCGTGCCAAACATCGATATTTTATAAACTGCTTGTGTATAAAATCCTCTAAGGTGTAACACGTATTTCAAATGACCATTTCGGAAAAAATAAATTATTAATTTATTTTATCAAATATCTCCTTTAAAAATGATATATTAAAGCATATCCTACAATTTGTTGGAAAATATACGACAAAAAAAGATTTCAGTTCATTTAAATAATGAGTGTTAATGTAATCCGTGTAATCTGTGCCACAATGTCTAATGTTGGGCATTTAATGGGTATTGTATTTAGAGCTAATCTCTTTTTAAAATACTTGCCCACGCAAAGCTGAGGAGCTCGTTCTGCCGTTCTGCCCTACTGTTTATCAATTGCCAGATGAGATAATTCAGTACTAATTGAATCCAGTCTAATTATGGATTGATTTATAGTTATTGATGTAACCTGTGATGCTATCTAGCGACTGTACGATAAGGCAACCAGAGCAATACTGTTCCAGGATTTTATTGAAAAATTATTCCACGCATCAATCGGGGCACCCAGAGGCTGTCTTCCGTCTCGTACACTCTTTATTACCTTTCTTAACTAATCATGAGTGACGCCTTCAGGAACACCAGAACACAATCAGAATCGGAGCTCGCAACACCGCAAACCTTCACTTAGCAGACGACATGGATGGTATAACAGGTAAAGAAAAAGAATTTCTCTCGTGAAAAATGTGGATAAAATATCCTCCAGATATGTCATGGAGATTAATATTGAAAAATCGAATTCATGCCGAACAATGATGAGGATCTTCCAAATAAAAATCGGTAAGTCAGCAATTTAAAGTGATAAGGTTGCTGAGGATACCATGGACCGAACATGTGAGTAACGACGAGGTTTAGGGAGAATGAAAACGGAAAGAAAACTTATACTGAACATCAGGAAAAGACAGCTGAAAATTCTGGGACGCATAATGAGGAAGGACAGCTTTGAGAATCTGATACTCAGAGGGCGGATAGAGGAAAGATAGACTGGGAAAACATCGCATGACATACTTGATGTGCTTAATCAAATGGATAGCAGAGCAGAGTTTGGGAGAAATAACAGAATAAAATATATAAAGAGCAATAAAAGACACGAAGATGTGGAGGGCCATGATTACCTACATTCTAAAGGGACATGCGACATAAACGAAGAAGAAGAGACGATTCAGTTATTAGGCTCCAGAATAGCACAAACAATGGCTGTTGCCGCAAAACTTAGAACCAAATGGAAAGACAAGAACATTTCCTTGAAATCAAAGATCAGACTGATGTGAGAATTGGTCTTCTCAATATTTTAGTAAACCTTGAAAATTAACAGAAGAATTACAGCGAAGAGTCTAGGTATTAGAAATGAGATACTATAGAATCTTCGTAGGTATCCTCTGCATAGACTGCATCACAAATGACACAGGCTCATAGGAAGACAGCCGTCTAGAATATAAAGCTGAAATTGAATGGACACGTCATGAGAGTCAATTTTTCCACTAAACATCTTGCTTCCTAGGCAAAAATTAGAGGCAGACATAGGGGGAAAATGGAGTTGACAACGTCACTAAGTGTTTGAGCTTGAGTTGTGCTTAACGGCATATCAACCCCTGTGAGTTATTTAATGCCAAAAAGGTGGGGTTTTAAGGTATTTTTTAATATTTGGTTATAGTGAGAAGGTTGATTTAGTCAGATTTTGATGAAAAATTTATTTTATTTAGAAAACTCAAGATATCTTAAGGTTTTGTATTTTTGAAAAGATCCTTTAAAACAAAAATGCATTTTGTTTTACGACATATCAATCTCAGATTTTTAAATAAATTCACAGGAATAGAATACGCATTCTGTTATGGTGTCCTCCTACGAGAAATGGACTCTTCCTCTTGTGATATATAATTACCTGCATGAGTTCCGGAAGGCAGTTAACAGCAGTTAGGACAACAGTTAGTACGCAGGCTAGCTACTAGTCAGGCAATAAGCAGCGTAACTGTACCGTTCGGACTTAATTATTTATAGTTACTTATTACTAACACTTACGTTTGTACATATGTTCTTATTATACCAACACACTGTTTTGAATCTACCTTCTGTTTCCGGTGTCTTACTTCCGGTACAAACCGGTCACTACAACTTTGCGGCGAAGTTTCGGCACAACAACTCCACAACAATTGATTTCTTTGTAAGAAATCAATTTGTAGATCAGGTTTCATTGACGTATTTTTGTAAAGAGGATTTTGTCGAAAGTCAGATGCATTACTAGTATGTATATTTTTTCTTCTAAAATTCACTTTCTTATATTTATATTGTTCTTTTCTTCAAAAATGTATTAATAATATTTTCTTCTCCAAAAAAGTATTGCTTGAATTTTCACTATAAAAATCTATTTTTATACTTTCGTAATAATGTTTTGACCCCAGTTTTGAGATTAACTATTTGCCCATAGTTGGTACCCTAACAGGTGCTACCACCCCGGTTGGAAACAAAAGCAATTAGGAAGTGATTTCATGATCCTTAAAACTTCCTAATTAGAGGCCTTGCTGCCGGATGCAGTGTATCGTCAAACCCAGGACCTGGATGTAGTTTAACGTCATATCCAGACGTCTCATTGGTTGGAGGGTTTAGCGCCCTGCAGAGGTACAGTCGGCGTATTCTGAAGTTGCTGCCGACTGGACGGGCGTTACTTAGTGAACTAGAAGATCATTTTCGGAGATACGTAACCGAGATAAAGGGACACTACAATCACATGTGGTCACGGAACGATGATGATGATGATGATGGTAGACTGGGAAGGATTTATCAAACAAATGCATCAAAGGCCTTCTCTCAAGGTGAAGCTAGGTTCATGCCTTTCCCAAAACCATTCGTGTGTAATGAACGCATCAACCTCGGAATCTGAATTTGGCGTGCCAAATCTGTTTTCCCATGTCGATAACGGTTACATTAGAAAATCATTTCAAAGAAACAGAAGAAAGAAAGAAAGAAAGAAAGAAAGAAAGATAGATAGATAGATAGATAGATAGATAGAGAGAGAGAGAGAGAGAGAGAGAGAGAGAGGAGAAAGGGTAAGTCCTAAATTATCAGTTCCTCGCGCATTTATAGCACATCAAATCACGATATAATAAGATATAATACTAGTATTGACGATGATGATGATGCAAACTGTCCAACTCCGTGTCAAGTGAATAGGAAATAGGCTCGCTCATTTTATGTCCTGCACAACGGGTGATCTTGAATCTCGAGTGACATTTGAGCCACCGGGAACCCCAGCGTTTAACAACTGGACAGTGGACATTAACAGCCACTCCTAGAGACAATACCTGTAATACCAAACGCTAACGTCAAGCTGCTCAGTAGGAAAGCAATATGTTCGACCAAACTGCGAAAATAAAGATGCAAAACATGGCTGTAGTTTTCGGCTTTTGTTTCCAGAAGGAAGTACTTTGTCTGGTGCGGTCGGAGACGAGACGGAAGCCTCCAGTATGAGCCATCTGTGTTAACTACCAACACACACACACACACACACACACACACACACACACTATATATATATATATATATATATATATGTATATAAAACTACCATAAGTGCACACACAGGTCTATACATGAAACAGACACAAACACACAGACACACACATATGTGTGAATATGTGTACGTGTACATTAGAGGTTGAGGAAAAGTTCTCGGCCCGACCAAGAAACCTTTTTCGAACAAAGAATATTTCGAGCCGATATCACTTCATTATATATATATATATATAATTTCAATTCATGTTGGTGAACACTTTGAAATAGACATCACACATTTTATTTATTAAACAGTGTGTAATAGATCGATCGACCAGCACAGGGAAAAAATGGCAGATTAAAAATATAGCTATTATTTTTTTAGGAGCTTCCAAATGAATAAGAACGAAAAAAAAAAAAAATAATTGCAATGTCCAAAACATTAATTTAAAACTGCACATTATAAGAATAGAGCAATGAATATTTACTATTAATTATTCTTTTAAAACACGTGCAAACAACAAACTACTCTAGAATTGTACATAATAATTTGACTTTGAAAGAACAATATTGAGCACTCTGGAAGAATGGTAGACTTTGAAAAACAGTATCTACTCTGGCATGTACGCATCGCTAATTCCGTAATGAATTAGAGCACTCTGGCTATTAGGCGTGTATAATGATAATGTATACGCTAAAAGGTCTGCCTTCTTCTACCGAGCGCCCATAACCCAGAGGTAGAATCGCACACTGACGCCAAATCGGTCCTGGTTTAAAAAGCAATCGGAGTCTAACCGTACTGATGAGCTGTGATACAGCGAAACAGAGCTGTCTGCGGATGAATATATATATATATATATATATATATATATATATATATATATATATATATATATATATATATCCCAAAAGAAAGTGGCATGGAGGTAAAACCCCAAGGAGATACTATTAATATTAATTGCTTAATATATATATTAAAACTACTTCGTACAAAGGACTCAATATAAATAGAATTATTTATTTACAGAGCCAAATATGTGCGTATATATGTAATGGTGCTAAGTGCCAAAATTGGTGAGGCATTTTTGGCGCACAAGTTCTTTTGTCGTAAAAAGGCTCGATATCAACATAGAAGGTTAATAGGATTAATGTGGAGAGGATTTTCACTTTTAACTTCATTATTCAAGGGTTTTGTTTAAACAAAACCCCTGAAGAGTGAAGTGATCATAATATTGCCTTCAAGAAACTTCCAAGTCAGCCTGACCGAAAGAACACTGATCAGTTAAAGAAAAAAAACTCTCTACATTATATATATATATATATATATATATATATATATAATAAAATCGACTCTGTACGTATCCAAATCTTAAAATCTTACACAAGTAATCTTTTAGGACCACGAATAACCGGCAGAATCTAACTCCGTTATTGTCCGCCGCTATAAAGCTTTGGACAATGAAGGGAAAAAAAAAGAAAACTGCGGAGCACCGACAATACATACAGTACTTCACAGCAAAGAAAAAAAAACCCTCAAACGGAACGAACCACAAAGAAAGAAAAGTGCTCGATACAAAACTAACCAAAAAGGATTAACCAAGAGGCAGTGACGTAGAGCAAAAACACACGAGAAAAAATCGCAAGATCGCCAAGACCTACCGCGGTTTCGCACAACGGCTCGTCAGGGCCTTTTCTCGTATATATATATATATATATATATATATATATATATATATATAGAGAGAGAGAGAGAGAGAGAGAGAGCGAGAAAGAGAGAGTACTGTGCAAAAGTATTAGGACAAGAATTATTTAATCTTTTATGAGGCATATTGACAGAAAATAAACAATTTAATTAAAGTAATTTTATTTGATTTACTCAACGAATGCTTTAACAAGAAGAAAATGCTTGTTACAAAATAAATTTTATTATTTAGTATAATACTCCTTTACTTTGATCAAAGCCTTCATTTTGTCAGGCATTGATATCACAAGCTTCTTCAATGTATCTAATGTATCTCCTGCCAAGCAGCTTGTAATTGTTCCCAAAGTGTGTCTTGCGAAGTAACATTAAATTTATCAATTTTTTTTTTATTCAAAATATCCCATAGATGTTCAATAAGATTGAGATCAGGGCTTTGTGGAGGGCAATTCAAATTCCGAAGCATTCCTTTTTAGTTAAACAATTTTTGTAAAGGTTTCACTTTTCAGACTGTATTAGAATTTCAGTGAGGTTTTTAGGAAAATCACCCCTGTCCTAATTCTTTTGCACACTACCGGTAGTGTGCAAAAGTGTTAGGACAGGGGTGATTTTAAACTTTATTTTGATGCCTCATAAAAGATAAAATAGTTCTTGTACTAATACTTTTGCACAGTACTGTATATATGAGTACAAAGTGTGTGCCTCTTTTAACTGGGTAGATTCATGCTGACTTCAAAGTTACGTGATGACATCGCTATTTTCTCTCGTTAGAACTACTTTCCGTTAAATCCCGTTTATTCTTGTTTATATAGAAGTTGGTGTTATTTTTGTTTGTGATTGGTTGCTTTTTCTTTTTTGTTTAAGATTACAAATTATAATATATATAATTACAAATATATATATATATATATATATATATATATATATATATATATATAATGAATTATTTTGAACATTATTTTTACCGATACTCGTATTTAAGTAGATATTCTGTTTTTAATTAAACAGTATTTTATATTTATATCTACCGGCCTGATTATTTCACGATAAATTTTTATTACGAAAATGTGTGCTATCCAGGATTCGAACCTGCGACCCCTATTTACATAGGGGAAGCTACTATTTGATCGGTAAAAATAATGTTCAAAATAATTCATTACAAATTGTCGGTTGCTTATAACCAAGTTTCGTTAAAATTCGTTAATTTCCGTAACATGTTTACATATATATATATATATATATATATATATATATATATTACAGTGAAAATGACAGACAAGGTATTATCATTAAGTTTTTTTCAGGTGTTCATATAATTCTTTTCTTTACGGAAATCAAATTATAGAAGAATTGTCCAAAGCTTTTGTACTTTTGTGCGCTTTCCGTTATAATTCCAACCATTGTGAAGAAATAATTTTGTTTTACTTCTAAATAAACATGTGGAAAGTTTATGCATATAGAGTCTTGTGTATGTCAAGTTCCGAACACAGTCAGCACGTTGTTACCATGTTCATAATGGATGTTATTAAGTGTAGGATTTCTCATTTTTATTAGTAATGCAGCCATTATTTTTAATCTTCTTTTGCATGCGGATGATTCTATTATGTACGTATTATCAACGAGGATCTCACGGATGGATCATGGAAGATCTCGGTGCGTTTTTAAATGAGATCGGATGGAACTGTTGTGGAAAAGGTGTAAGGTCAGTCTTCTCGTCAATTTTCAATGAAATCTGTTTAAAAGAGAGATTGTTGGCCAAATACACAAAATATATATATATATATATATATATATATATGAACTGATTTGTTTGAACATTATTTTTGATCGATACTCATATTTAAGTAGATATACTGTTTTAATTAAACAGTATTATATATTTATATCTACCAGCCTGATTATTTACGATAAATTTTTATTACGAAAATGTGTGTCTATGTGGATAGGGGCCGCAGGTTCGAATCCTGGCGATTGACAGATGATGATGATGGTGGTGATGGGAGTTTGTCACTCATATCCAACTAGCAGTATAGCCCGGCGTTGCTCGGGTGTAATGAAAGCTTTAAAACTAATCCATGGTCCCGGAGCTCATATTCTTTGGACGTTGGCACGAAAGACTAAAAAGCAATCGTTGTTTCCAGTTAAAGCGAAACCGTAGGCTGAAAGAAAAATGAATGGATGAAAGTCAAATTTTGATTTCCTGGTATCGATATCAAATTTTCTGCACTATTGTAAGAACTGCAACCTGGAAACTTCTGAATATCATTTCTTATGTCTTTGTCTATGAGTGTATCAAATTTGATTAAGATCGGACCACTCCTTCTATAACCCGATTTTTTCAATTATCGATTTTCGATACTTATCGGGGGTACCTGGATACAAAACCGAGCTAAGAACACTCGCAGACGCTTATAGTACAACTGTGTAAATTTTCAAGAAAATCGGTTCTGCCGTTTCGGAGTCTATAGGTAACGGACACACACACACACACACACACACACACACACACACACACACACACACAAAGTTCCATTTATAAATATGTTTAGATTATACCTGTCTACTAGAGTGGCTAGCCAATTCCTGTTGCAGCCGCCTGCCCAGACACATTTGTGTTTGTTCAACCCCCGCAGAACCAATCTGTGATTTATATCGCTGCTACGGTTAGTTACATTTTTCTGGAACAGAGCTCATTATCCGGCACGATCAAAGGTCTGAATAAGGCAAGTACCCTGAAACTCTCGGTCACGATGAACTGTGACTCGTACTAGGAAAACCATCGACGGCTCCCAAATATTTTCGTCTACCCAATTTAACTCATAAGGCTTGAGTCAACTCGTGGCACGTTCTTCCGGCGTTTTCCAAATGTGCCGCATGTTGGGATCCAATTAGCAGACGGTAACATCAAGAAGTTACCCTATTTAATTAATCGACCAGAATCACATTCGAATTCGAAAGTGAACCTATCGGTCACGTACCGCTACCATATATACAGTACTGTGAAAAAGTATTAGGACAAGAACTATTTTATCTTTTATGAGGCATATTGACAGAAAATAAACAATGTAATGAAAGTAATTTTATTTGATTTACTCAACAAATGCTTCAACAAGAAAAAAATACTTGTTACAAAATAAATTTAATATTTAGTATAATAGCCTTTTGCTTTGATCACAGCCTTCATTCTGCCAGGCATTGACATCACAAGCTTCTTCAATGTATCTAATGGTATCTCCTGCCAAGCAGCTTGTATTTGTTCCCAAAGTGTGTCTTGCAAAGTAACATTAGATTTATCAATTTTTTCATCCAAAATATCTCATAGATGTTCAATAGGATTGAGATCAGGGCTTTGTGGGGACCAATTCAAATTCTGAAGCCTTCCTTCTTCCTTTTTAGTTAAATAATTCATACAAAGGTTTGAACTATGTTTGGCGTGTTGATAAATAAATCCTTGTCTTATTAAACGTATTTTAGATGGGACACAATGGCGGATAAGAATCTGGTGATACATTTTCTATCCATCTTTCCATCAATTTTCTTCAAGTCTCCAACTCCCTGACCACTAAAGCATCCCCAAACAAGAATATTTCCATCTCCATGCTTCATTGTTGGCACAATGCATTTTGCAAGTTACCTTTCATTTGATCTCCGCCTAACATACTGTCTACTTTTAGAACCAAAAAGTTCTAATTTTGACTCGTCTGTCCAGAGTACTTTCCTCCACTGATCTACCGTCCAATCTTTGTGTTGTTTTGCAAATTCTAAGCGTTTTCTTACGTTTACTTCACGCAACAGTGGTTTTCTAATCGCTACTCTTCCATAGAATCCATTTTCACAAAGCCTTCTGGTAACTGTGGATCTAGAAACCTGTTCGTTTTTATGAAGCAGTTTGTTGCACTCGTCCCTTAATTCACGGGCTATCTACTTCCGGTCTCTCAGGCTTGCTAATCGTAGATATTTAACCTTTTTATCAGATATTTTCCTTGGTCGTCCATTCCTCTTCTTTTTTTTTTCAAAGTTCTCAGTTTCTTTTTCTCTATCCAGGGTGTATTTTACTGTATTTGAGGGACATTGAATACCAGCTGCAATCCTTTTAAGCGTCCACTCAACGTCTCTTAAAGCCTTTATTCCGTTCCTTTGTGCAGTTGCTAGCTCTGCTACTTTTGACATTGTGGCTGCTCCATAAAAATAAATTGTTTGCCAAATTACTCGAGGTCTGACAGTTAACTATTATTAAAATAAATTTTAAAAAGGAACCTTTAAAATATGTTGACAGCTCAATTCGAGAGGGGGGAATAAGAAAAAGGTCAGTCATATTCAAGGATTATAGAATAATGAGTAGTTTCAAAATAATTTGTTTAATAGAAAATAAGAAAAATTAAATATAATTTCTTTTTAATGCATTTCTTTTACACCTAGTTTTAAATAATCAACATTTATTAGCAATTTACTTGGCTTTTTACCCTGTATTTGAATTTCAGTGAGGTTTTTAGGAAAATCACCGCTGTCCTAATACTTTTGCGCAGTACTGGTAGTGTGCAAAAGTGTTAGGACAGGGGTGATTTTAAACTTTATTTTGATGCCTCATGAAAGATAAAACATTTCTTGTCCTAATACTTTTACAAAGTACTGTATATATATATATATATATATATATATATATATATATATATATATATATATATATACACGCCACTTCAATCAATATGAAATTCAGTTACCGCAGTTTGGTAAACTTTTTTTGTTTTTACGTGTGTAGTTATTTAGTTACCCCCTGTTTTACTTCTTGTGTGAGGGTGGTGGGTGTAAAGGTGAGTGTGTTTTGGTCCCCCCGCCATTTGCAGCTAACATAATCCGATGTGGCCTGGTTACACATCTGAAGATCGGATTAGATTTAGTCAAGTCAAGGCCGTAGAAAATGTATGTCGAGATAATATATATTAAATGTTTCAGTCTAAAGCAGACGACATTTATCTCGGGCTTGTAAAGATAGTCAGCTCACGCGCGAGGTAACATAATAATTTAGACTAAATATTGGAGTAGATAGACTAAATTATCGCCCGGTTCACACTCCACCCACGTCTATTGAACAGGTGAAGAAGCTCATCCCTTGTTTCCTGTTTAGGTTGTGTTTTCCGGTTTTTCTCTTTTCCAATCTTTTCACTCTTTTTATTTTATTTTATTTTTTTTTTCAATTGGAGTAGATAGACTAAACTATCGCCCGGTTCACACTCCACCCACGTCTATTGAACAGGTGAAGAGGCTCATTCCTTGTTTCCTGTTTAGGATGTGGTTTCCGGTTTTTCTCTTTTCCAATCTTTTCACTCTTTTATTTATTTATTTATTTATTTATTTATTTCTCAATTGGAGTAGATAGACTAAACTATCGCCCGGTTCACACTCCACCCACGTCTATTGAACAGGTGAAGAGGCTTATCCCTTGTTTCCTGTTTAGGATGTGGTTTCCGGTTTTTCTCTTTTCCAGTCTTTTCACTCTTACGTAGCCCCCCTGCGCATCAGTGGCGTTTTCGCCTTGCTTGGGGTGATATGATTAAAAAAAAAAAGAAAAAGTGTGGCAATTCTGAGAGAATTAGAAGTCCTACCAGGGCTCATCCACAATCTTAACAGCATAAACTATGCAAATGTCATAATGCTGATAGCAGACACAGAAAGGAAGCTAAATGACCTGCCAGAACTTAGAGAATAAAAGCGACCGGAAAACACTAAACATAAATTCAACCACCCATTTGTTTATAGTGGGTATCTTATCTATTCTTTTCCCGTCAGTAGTGGGATTCCGTTCTAGTGAAAGGTAATATTATATTGTTGCAGATTAACGGAATTTGGCCTTGTGGTAGATAGCCCACTATAAGTCATAAAATGATTATAAAATCTAGAAAAGCAAATTGAGTATAAAATATAACATTTATATATACACATATCAATGTTTTACAATTAAAACAATACTTGAATATACGTCCAACGGAGGTTAGAATGTTCATGGCAAATAATGAGCTGAAAGAGATAAAAGGCTTAGGAATGTGGGGAGCGGAGGTATGTGAGGAATGTCTTTGAAGTAGTCGCTCCTGAGGTCAAGTAAGTACTTTTGAGACAGGAAGAAAGAGGCAAGCATAGTAGCCGCTCGACTTAAGTCAAGAGGAGACACTGGTTACTGTCTGTCTGGGTGCTTTTTGTCTCGGCTTTTTATATGTGCTTTTTGGATCAACAGCAGCTCGTTTGGAATTTCATACTTGTATTTGATTCTGGGCTTCCCATTGGCTGGTAAATAAAATTCGGCTCACCGATTTCTCGTTTAATATCAATTGCACCACAACGCACATCCATTTGATATTGCGAGTCTGAAAAATGGCGCATTTATAGTGGTTGTCCATCTCGGCCTTTTGGATCAAAGTGCAGCATCTATCTTTGGGCGGACAAACTACATTTTTACCCGTCAGTTGAACCTCTGTCTGCGGACATAGCACAACTGAAAATATTATCGAGATGTGCCTGGTCAGAGGGAAACAGTTGCCCGCACAATCACCTCCCTTATTGCACTAAAGACGGGTATCCTTAGTAATAACGATACCATCACAACCGACCGTTGCGGGGATGGGTGATTTTTGAGTCTGTCCTGGGTACAAGCGCTTATGCTACCGAAATGAAAATGACCTTGTGTCACCTCCTCCCAGCGTGGTACAGCAAGAAAATACAATCGGTCCTTGGCCTTTTGGCTGAGATCAAAATGTAGTATCTGTTCTCATTAGCTTAATTCTCTCTCCCTATTTCTCCACTTCAACGTTCCCATTTTTTTCTTTCATTTTCCTACTGTAACCAAATAGTGTCTTTTCCCCTCTTTTCACGCAATCGAAACGGAATGATTCTTTATTTATGAGGTATTGGCAAGGCGTAACGGTCGTGCGAACTAACGTAGGTCGGTAGGGACAAGCAAAATTATAACAGGATAATAATAATAATAATAATAATAATAATATATTATATTATTATAATAAAAACAAATAAAAAAGAATTGAAGCGTTGTTTAAAGAACGTCAGTCTTTAAACAACGAAGCTAAATTAATCTTTGAATGTGAGGCCAGTTATTCCTCCTGCCATACCTTACTATAGATGGATGCTTGTCAGTCCGTTTATACAGCAAATATTATTTGAAGGTTAACAACAAAACCCATTCGGTAGCCATGACTTGCCGGCAAAAAATTGCAGTCAAAATAGCGCCCTCTACTTGCCAACTTCTACTTTGAAAGGCGATAAGGAAGAAATTCATACGGCTTCTCGTTACGTCATGTTTTACGTCACACCAGTAGGCTCTCTGCCCGTTGTCATGACAACCGACGCCATTGCTTGTGTCTATGAAGACAATGATGTTACTTTAACCATTGCTGCTTTATTTGAATGTGCCACACCTTAAACCGATCTCAGTGGCAAGGCAAGGGCCCAGAGTGCCTTGCGTAGCTGCAGGCGAGACTAACAAAGGGAAGCCCGTCCGTATTGCATCGACTTCCGGTTTTGTCGGTCATTTTGTATTCGTTCTCTTGGCAAACGGACGGACGGAAACGCCCCAGTTAGAGATTGCAGTTTGCAATTGATAATTGATGTTAGGCGAAAATGAAAGAATCAGATTGAGAAAGAATCAGATGCAGAAAAATAGTACGAGTGTGAGAGAGAGCGAGAGTGAGAGAGAGCGAGAGAGAGAGAGAGAGAGAGAGAGAGTAAGAGAGAAAGGGAAAGTTGAAACCAGAGAGAAGGAGAGTGCGATAAACTGTAAACCAGCTTGTGTGTGTGAGAAAGAGAGAGAAAGTAAGAGTCAGTTGGAGAGAGAGAGAGAGAGAGCGAGAGAGAGAGAGAGAGAAAGCGAGAGAGAGAGAGAGAAAAGGAAACGACAATAAGTTAAAAGTGTGAGTTCATGAGATAAAAAAGAGAAGTAGTGAATTACAGCGAAAAAGAGAGTGAGAATCTGAGAAAGCTTGTAAGAAATTGTTAACAGGGGGGGGGGGACAGAGACAGACAGACAGACAGACAGACAGGGTATGAGTGTGAGAGAGAGAGGGAATGTGAGAGAAAGAGAGTGGGAGTCAAAACGGGGGAAAGTAAAAATCAAAGACAGAGAGAAACAGTGCGATAGAAAGGGCCAGTCAGAGAAAGAAAGAGAGAAAAGAATCGAGAATCAAAGAACGAAACGGAGAGAGAGAGAGTCCTTGGGAAAGAGAGAGAGTCAAAGAGAGAGAGAGAGAGAGGGGGGAGAGAGTTGGCGTCAAAGAAAGTAGAAATCAGAGAATGAAATAGAGATTAGGTGTTAGAGAGTAAGAGAGATGAAGTAGAGAAAGACAGACAGAAAGTGGATGTCAGAGAAAACGAGAGAGAGAGAGAGAGAGAGAGAGAGAGAATTACGAAGATTGCTGCTCGCTTTAGAAACCTTTTCTCCCAGAAATAATTTGGTGGACTCTTTTAATGGGCTCTTTTAGTGGGCTCTCTTTCACATCACCTTGGTATTACTATATATATATATATATATATATATATATATATATATATACCATGACATTACAACATACAAAAAATTACATTTTGGATAATTTTCTTCTTCTAATGAACGGTAGCAATTTGTCAACCGTTATATTAGAAGCAGGAAAAAAATGTACAGTAATTTTTAGCAATACAGTTTTCCGGTTACATTTGTTACCATAACTCACACCCCTGAAGATGACCTCGGAAAGAGGTTGAAAGAACTTGGGTACCTTAAGAAATTAATGAAAATAACATCTGTCAACGTTACAGCTCATTTCTGACATCTTTTGATTGTAATACGCGATAGTTTATCCGTGAGTATAAACGGATTTTATTAATAATAAGCAAACATATTGTTGGCAATTTATTTAATCTGACACACACACACACACACACACACACACACACACACACACACACACATATATATATATATATATATATATATATATATATATATATATGATTAAATTGGATTATTATATTTAATTTATTCACATATTTAGCATCATATATTTTCTTTATTAAGTTTTCTCAAGTGCGTAGTTCGATAGACGTAATACACATTATTTAAAACAAAAAACGCGCCATCCATTCAAACACGTATATCCACTCAAAATAATGCATGACTACGCACACATCGCAATCTACCATATGTCGTCAATTACTTGAAGCAACCGAAATATGCTTCTACATAAAGATACTGAAAACACCATGGTTTGAGCATGTGAGCAACGATGAAGTTATGAGGAAAATCATAACAAAATGTCACTTTTACTTAGACTCAGAAAGAGACCATTAAAATGTTTAGGGCATAGACTGAGGAAAGAAAGCTTGGCGAATTAGACTCTCACATGACATATTGAAATGAAGAGAGAAATAAAAGGTATGGAAGAACAAGGATTAAGAGAAATAGTAAAAAGACAAAAATTACGTTTAGCTACAAAAGGTAGGAACTTGTAGACACTATGATCGCCTACATTTTGAAAAGTGATCGTCCATAAAAGAAGAAGAAGATGAAGGATAATTCATCAGGCCGTATGTTTAGATTTTACACGCTCATGGCGTAAAGAATAAAGAATAACGTTTACCCATACCAAAAAAAAGTTCTTTTCCTCACAGAAAAATAACATTCTTTACATCTGAACTTATTTATAAATGAAACTTTATCTGTGTGTGTGTGTGTGTGTGTGTGTGTGTGTGTGTGTGTGTGTGTGTTCGTTATCTATAGACTCCGAAACGGCTGAACCGATTTTTTTTGAAAATTTACACAGCTGTACTATAAGCGTCTGCGAGTGTTCTTAGCTAGATTTTGTGTTAAGGTACCCCAGATAAATATCGATAATCGATAATCGAAAAAATCGGGTTATAGAAGGAGTGGTCCGATTTTAATCAAATTTGATACACTCATAGACAAGGACATAAGATACGATATTCAGAAGTTTCAAGGTTGCAGTTCTTACAATAGTGCAGAAAATCGATTATATATATATATTACGGAAATCAACGAGTTTTAACGAAACTTGGTTATGAGCAACTGACAATTTGAAATGAATTGTTTGAACATTATTTTTTATCGATACTCGTATTTAAGTAGATATTCTGTTTTTAATGAAACAGTATTATATATTTATTTCTACCGGCCTGATTATTTACGATAAATTTTTATTACGAACATGTGTGCCATTCAGCAGGATTTTCGTTAAAATACGAGTAACGATAAAAAATAATGTTCAAACAATTCATTTCATATATATATATATATATATATATAAAAGGCAATATGTTTGTGTGTGTGTCTTTTTATCTGCCTGAATATCTGCATTTTATTTCAGCCTTTTTATTTTAGTTTTAGTTATTGCTCCGGGTTTGGCTTTAAGTATGTATAATTGTAGTTCCTAGTCTCAGCCATGATACCATTTACTCAGAGCTACTTATCTAGTTTTCAAAATTCAGTTTACGACGAAAAAAACTTATTTGATATCGATACCAGGAAATCAAAATTTGACTTACATCCATTCATTTTTCTTTCAGTCTACTGCTTCGCTTTAACTGGAAACAACTATTGCTTTTTACTCTTTCGTGCCAACGTCCAAAGAGTCTGAGCTCCTGGACCATGGATTAGTTTTAAAGCTTTCATTACACCCGAGCAACGCCGGACTATACTGCTAGTATTCTATAAGATGCTGTTTTCAATGCTGAAATAGTAATAATGTATCTCACATCTCGGAACCTTATCTCTGGCAAACAATATGGTTTCCACTTTGCCAGGTCTACCGCTGATGTGCTGACGACCACCATTAAATATATATTCCAGATTCTTAATAAGAACGGCGAAAGCATTTGACAGGGTTTGGCATGCTGGCCTACTGTGCGATCTCCAGAGCTACAGTTCTTCTGGACGATTGTTTGATTGAATTCAATCGTTGCTATCAAATCGTGCAATGAAGTTTGTTTTGAACGGACATACTTCCAAATATTTTCATACGAACGCAGGTGTTCCTGAAGGCTCTGCCTTAGGTCCTACATTTTTTCTGATCATATCAATGATCTTCCTGATGTAATCGGTTCCCAAGTAGCTATCTATGTAGATGACACCACCATTTACTCTCGTCTCAATAGGAAATCTGCCAAGACTGACAATATAAACCTGGCGGCTGCCCTTCAAAAGGGTCTCCAATCTGTGATTGAATGGGGTAGAAAATGGCTTACGAATTATAATAAACGTTGTTCTCTCTCTTAACCACCATAGAGAAACTTTCCTACCTACCATCAAAATGGTTGACACTAGCCTCTGAGGAAGCGACACACTGCTTATCCTTTGTTTCACTCTCTCAAATGATCTCAAATGCAATGACTACACCGAATCTATAGAAGCATCTACTGTTAGGAAGTGGATTTGCGTTGTGGTGCAGTGGATATCGGCTCGGAACGAGAGATCGAGGAGCCGAGTTCGAATTCCTGTTGAATTTGTTGCATTCACTTACTCTCAAATGACCTTGGAAAAAGTATTAATCCGTCTTTTCCCACCAGTTATGGATTAAATAACAAGACAAACTGGGTTCTTTAGCTTTGACTGGCAACCAGTCCACCGCAGAAAGTAATGACAACCTACTGAGGGATAATCTTCTGCCCAGTCAGTCATGTCTTTAAAAAGACATGATCGCCCAAGCGTGTATCACGTATGGCATTTGACTGACTGACTGCTATGAAGGTAAAGGTCACTGTTTCGACCTAAGTTATTCTAGTCAGAATCCATTTTGCACACTTATAAATCTACCATTGCCTGTGCATTGAATACGATTGTCATATCTTTCAAAGAAGGATCTGCAATATAATCGATTCTGACTTGGCAAATTCTCCTTCACTCAGTTTCTCACTAATGTGATGTGGCTTCTTTCTCTCTGTTTAACAAGTATTTTCATGGCCACTGCTCCGATGAGCTTTTTCCTCTTGGATTCCAACCATATTTACGCATGCTACTAGATTGGCATAAAGGTTCTATTCGAAATAGTTAAATGTAATCCTGTCTTCTACTCTAACAGTTTCTTTTCCCGCACTTTCTTTCTGTGGAATTCCCTTCTGTTTGCTTGCTTTTCTAATAGCTATAATCTCCAAAAGTTTAAATGCAATATCAGTTGCCATCTTTTATGTCCTTGATTCCCAATTTTTTCATCCTTTCTTTAACATCCCCTGTACCTTGCTTATTCTTTCTCTTTAACCTTCTGCATACCAGTGGTGGTCCTGCCTTGTTTAGGGATAAAAGGATTATTAGAAAAAATGTGATGAAGAATGGTTTGCATACAACAATGTTAAACACAAAGTTGATTGTCAAGGATAAATCTCCAGAACCGGCCTAAAAATCTGAACTCCATGGAAGAAAAAAAAACGTCGTGCTTGTGAAGAAGTCGTCGCGGTATTATCAGTTTTGGTTTAACATACGGTACGCAGACGATACAGCGCTGGTTGCTGACACGGAAAGGAAAATGCAAAACCTCCTACAGAAGATAGCTGAAGAGAGTGACAAAAATGGACTACAAATAAACTACAAGAAAACCGAATACATGGCCATCAGCAAAAAGAGCAGCCCAAAATGCCAAATACAGTTAGGAGATACTGAAATCAAACAGGTAAAGAAATTTAAATACCTGGGAAGTGTTCTAACAGAAGACGGAAAGTGCGACGCAGAGATCCGAATGCGAATTGGCATGGTGAAGGATGCATTTCAGAAGCTGAGTAAAGTATTAAGAGACAGGAAAATTTCACTAGAAGTAAAGAAGAGGGTACTGGATTGCTATGTGATGTCAGTTCTTCAATATGGCAGTGAATGCTGGACAATATCTTCGAAGATAAACGAAAAAACTTGAAGCAGCTGAAATGTGGTTCTGTAGAAGGATGCTGCGGATATCGTGGACTGAGCAAGTGAGCAATGATGAGATTTTGGAAAGGAAATTACTATTGAGCATCATGAAGAGACAACTAAAGTTACTGGGACATGCAATGAGAAAGGAGGGCTTGGAGAACCTGATACCAACAGGCGAGATAGATGGAAAAAGAGACAGAGGAAAGCAGCGGATAACATATTTGAAGTGCCTGAGCAGGTGGATGACAGAACGAGGGTGGCGTGGTTTAACAGGAGAAAGTGTGCTCAGAGCCACCATGGATAGGGAGACGTGGAAGGCCATGATCGCCTACGTCCTGAAAGGACAAGGAACGTAGAAGAAGAAGAAAAGGCAATAAAACAATAAATGCACGTTTTACGATCAGCATTTGCAACGTGTCCGTAAAACCATCCTGCAGCAGCAGGAAAAATGCTGCTCATCTCAATGAGAGCACAAGTTCGCATACAGCAAGAATAACACAGAAAATAAAATTGGAACGACCACCAGAACCTATTTTCACCTGATCTTGCATCAATCGATTATTACACTTTTTGGTTTCCGTAATACGCTTGATGGGAAAACATTCTCTAAAATATTTGAGGGATTTTTGTTCAAAGGCATCAAATAGCAGCCAGTGAGGTGGCAGTAAAACAGCAAATAATGGTTAAGGTAGAATAGAATAAAATATAAAATATAAATATAAATTTTTAAAAGAATAATGTCGATAAGCAAAAAGCAGATGTTATTCACCATTAAACCTTATATGTAAATGAGCTGTGATACAGCGAAACAGGCGAGGGCTTACTGGGTAGCAAATCCGACTGACACCAAATCGGTTAAGTTTCGATCCCAGCCATAAGCAAGTGGTACAGCGAAACAGGCTTGTATGTGGATGATTAATATATATATATACATATATATTTTTTCTAAACATATGCTGTTAAATATAAGAGACAATGAATGTTTATTGTTTAATCATGAGCCATTCGAAACGTCGTATTTTGGCTTTAATTTCAGTTGAAAATAAAGACAAAAATTCTCCATTTGGATAATTTTTTATTAATTCGGTTCTGCCACTATCTTATACCTAGCTAATCCGACTCACGACCCAGACATACGTTACAATTTTTCTCAGTCACCACAAGAACTTATCCATCAAACAATTTCATATATATATATATATATATATATATATATATGAAATTGTTTGAACATTATTTTTGATCGATAAGTAATTCATTTAAGTATTTATAATCTTAATCAGTATATATATATATTTATTTTTACCGGCCTGATTATTTACGATAAATTATATGTTTCGTTAATTTCCGTGAATATATATATATATATATATATATATATATATATATATATATATATATAGGATATTATGACGTGTGACGTGGCCAAAGCATGTCTCTTCTGACGCTTAATAGTAACGAGAGATACTTGTTGTCCAACGAAACTTTTGACCTTGAACCGTACATAGTCACTCTTATTTTTTTTCCAAGGAGCTTTTTAAAGCATTTGTTCTCGAACGGCTGGATCCTTTTTTTCTGCTTCAGTCACGAGTTTCCAAGTCTCTTACACACGTAGAGAACGATCGATGCAGCCAATGATATGTAAAGCTTGAACTTTGTATGGAAGCTGATGTTATTTTTCCATATTCATTCTAGTCTGGCAATTGCTGTAGTGATTGTGGCAATCTGTGTAAGGATTTGTACATTGCAGATGTTATCATTAGTTTCTTATGCGTCTTCAGATATTTATGTCAAAATTTCCCTCGTCTGTTTCTATTACTTATTCGATATGTTTTCATGACGTTGCTTTTAACAGCCTCGTATCCATTTTAGTCCCTACTAACGTCTGTACGTACGTAAGCTAACGTTTATTTGTAAGTTAAGCCGAGTAGAAAATGCCGATGAGCTTTCCAAGCGTTTATTCCAGAACGCCTCTATCAACTTTTCATGTCTTCGCCAGCATTGTCCAAAGCTCACAATCGTAGAAGATGACAGATACGATCAGTGAGTTGTAGAGTATGTGTTGTGGAGTAGTTTTCGCACTGAAGGTTATAATCGTGCTATATCGGTTGCTAATCGACTTAACGTGTCCAAAACTTTAGGAACTTGGTAATCTTCCACTGAAAGCTGACTACTTAGTATTCTAACTGCCGACTAATATAAACTGCCTAGTAGTTCTACTGAACTCCAATAGAAGTCTAAAGAACTCCCATGAACTTCTCAAGTACTTCCTGTTAACTCTTATTAATATAGGAGGGAGAGTCCATTATCTGAGGAATAGGTGTGTTTTCCCATAACAGTATGGAAGTTCGATATTGCTCTTCCATATCCTTTCCTGGCGAGACTTGTGCGGATTTCACGCTTGCAGATGCCATCTTTTCACCAGGTTGCTCCCTAATATCTGAAGGCTGACACTTCCTCCAGTGGTTTATCGTCCATGATGTTGCTGTCCCTGGTGTTGCTTATGCTATTCACCATTATTTTGAATTAATCTTTGTTGTGTCTCATTAGGTTTGCGGCGGTTCTCTAAACGAATTTGTTGGTCAGGTTTTGCAGCTCACGTAAACTGAATTTTGAAGGCTAAATAAGTCGTCTGAGTAAATGGTATCATGGCTGAGACTAAGAACAACAATTATACCTACTTAGAGCCAAACCCGAAGCAAAAACTAAAATAAAAGGGCTGAAACAAATACAGACATCCAGGCAGATAAACACACACAAACATCTTGCCTTATATATATATATATATATATATATATATATATATATATATATATATATATATTATCGATTTTCTGCACTATTGTAAGAACTGCAACCTCGAAACTTTTGGATATCGTTTCTTATATCTATGTCTATGAGTGTATCAAATTTGATTAAAATCAGACCACTCCTTCTATAACCCGATTTGTTCGATTATCGATTTTCGATATTTATCGGGGGTACCTCGACACAAAACCTATCTAAGAACACTCGCAGACGCTTATAGTACAGCTGTGTAAATTTTTAAGAAAATCGGTTCAGCCGTTTTGGAGTCTATAGGTAACGGACACATACACACAGGCAGACACACAGAGAGATAAAGTTCCATTTATAAATAAGTTTAGATATAAACAAAAACAAAAAAAAAACAAAAACAAAAAACGAAAACAAAAAACAAAAAAACAAAACAGTCTATGGCTTAATTCGAGCTTTGTCTAACTGCGAATCCATCGTGGTTGAGCTGTCTAACACACATCAAATCAATTAACGGTTTTCTCTAGGAGATGCAGGTTCGAATTCTGCCGAAGGAAGCATAATTTCCTAACAAGATATTTCGATTATTCAGTGCGGTAAATATACTGTTTAATTACATATTCAAAAAAAAAAAAAAAGAAAAAAATGCAGTATGTATTGTATTCAAATACAAAATAGGAGGTTGTGGCGATCTATGATTTCTCATGTTCTAAAGGAAGGCGACATCTAAAGAAGGAGAACTTAGTGATAGCTGATGCGACAAACGAGCGAAGACACCTACCTACACCTAGGCATGTAAATCAAGTCAAACAAGATTTCCCCCGACTCGTCTGCTTTGCGCATAAGCTATTCCTACACTTGTTTGTGAAAGGACAATTAAAGAGTCGATTGTATTCGTTGGCTGGCAGAACCTATTCGAGCGCAGAACGATCAGGAAGAAACGCTCATGTAAACAACAAAGCGCATGCGCGAATCCTCTTGCTAACGTGTGGCGACAAAATCCGAAAAATAAAAGATTCTTCACTTCAAGAGTTGCGTAGTTTTATTCGGGCGGCCAAGTGGTAAATGTTGGTTGCTGTGGGAAGAGGAAAAATGACAGGTCAGAGAAAGAGCTAGGTGGGTAAAAGAATGGCGAAGAGGGAGAAATAGGGAGGGATGGAAAGAGAGAGAGAGAGAGAGAGAGAGAAAGAGAAAAGAATAGATTTTGGATGAATGAAAGAAAGGGAATAGAAAGTGTAAAAGTTATACTGACAGAAAATTAGTGAAAAAGCGAAAACGAAAGCGAGATAGATCTGACGTGTCTTAGACCGCTCGACCAATAAGGATTTGCAGTTAGATAAATTAGTTTAAAATTTAATTGACGGTTTCTCATAGGGGACGCGGATTCGAATCCTGCCGGATATTTTTCTAACAAGATTTCTCGATTATTCAGGCCGGTATATATTTATATATATATATATATTTTTTTTTCTAAATACTGTTAAATATAACAAACAATGAATGTCTATTAAGTTTAATCATGAGCCGTTTTAAAAGTAGTATTTTGGCTTTAAATTCAGGTGAAAATAAATACATAAATTTTCCAACATTTTTTATTATGCTGGTTCTAAGCTTTCGGCTCACATGAGCCATCTTCAGAGAGGTTACAAGGACGTTAACATAAAAACATCTACCATCAGCGACAATTTTATTTTGTGTTGACATAAAACTTTGCGAGGCAACGATAACAGTTACCGAAAATAGCAAACGCAGTTCGTAAATTTCTAATGCGGTTCTATGACGTCACACCTCGTGAGAGACCGAAATGTTAACAGAACCATACGTCTAAATGCAATGTAATGTGTTGTGACTAAATTGAAATGTCATTTTATTAAGTGTGGGTTGTTGTGATTAATGTAGATGAAGCTTCTTTTTACTGTGTGTATCATTGAGCATTATTTTGTTATCGACTAAAATCTGTCTAATATTACCTACATGGCTATGTTTTTCTAAGAAATGTTGTTTACTTGAACTCTGATCAGAAAGGTGGAAGGTAAGTCTACGGGAGAGTGTGGTTGTAGTAAAACCAATATATATAGTGGGTTTATTAGTAATACCAGAGACACAGTCTCTAAACGGACATGTAAATTGATACACTACATTGGTTTTCTGTTGAGAATTTAGTTGTGTGGTTGTAAGGTTAATAGAGACTATGGAGTTAATTGTTTTAAATTTTTTATAATATATGGTGAGCTTAATTTGCGCCGCTCCTCACGAATTCCGCGGTGGAACTAATTCAAGTTCCTTTGCCCCATAGGATAGTGCCTCCCCAAGCAACGACTTCCGCAACCAAGCCGCTACATCCATAGCGTGTTTCGTGGTTGAAGCACAGAGATATTATTCAAGAAGTAGTACACGGAATTCGTGAGGAGCGGCGCACTTCATCGAGCTTAATTCGTTACCAGGGCCCGTGGTACAGTTGGTATAACATCAGCTTAACAACCACAACTCTCTGGGTTCGATTCTTGGTAGTGGATGCGCACTGGTGATGAGTCCCAAATATAGGACGAAACGGTCGTCCAGTGCTTTCTGCATTCTATTGAGGTCGAATCTAAAGCTCGATGATTTACTTATATATATATATATAATGTAAATCATCGAGCTTTAATATATTCTTTATATATATATAAGTAAATCATCGAGCTTTAATATATTCTTTATATATATAAGTAAATCATCGAGCTTTAATATATTCTTTATATATATATATATATACATATATATATACGTAAATATATACGTAAATCATAGAGATTTAATATATTCTTTATATATATATACGTAAATCAACGAGCTTTAATATATTCTTTATATATATATATATATATATATATATATATACGTAAATCATCGAGCTTTAATATATTCTTTATATATATATATATATATATATATATATATATATAAGTAAATCATCGAGCTTTAATATATTCTTTATATATATATATATATATATATATATATATATATAGTAAATCATCGAGCTTTAATATATTCTTTATATATATATATAAAGAATATATTAAAGCTCGATGATTTACTTATATCTACTTATCACGTAGGTCCTGGGAAATGAAGGAGGAAGGGCAGGACCCTATAATCAGCTGGAAATTAATAGGCTCAGCTTGTAATCCTAAAAGTTTTCGTGATATGTGTCGTCTGTGTTTATTGGAGAAGATTCTGATTTTGAAGTATCCTCATCAGGACTTACTTTTGAACTTTAGGAGGGAATTTATAAACAAGTGCCGCCATAGGGCGGATTTTAACTTCTAATTTTTAATTTTTAAATTCTAAATTTTTCTATAATTTTTTTAATATTTAAAAAAAAAAATTATAATTTTAATTAATTTTAATTTTAATTTTAATTTTTTTTTTATGTATATGTATATGTTTGTGTGTGGATGTGCATATTTGTATATATATGTATATATATGTATATATATGTATATATGTATGTGGGCTATATGTAATTTGGAAAAAAAATTTTTAGCTATTTAAATCTTTTTCATAATATTTAAATCCTTTTCATAATATTCATTAATATGTATGTGTGTGAGTGCATATGGAATATGTATATATATATATATATATATATATATATATATATATGTGTGTGTGTGTGTGTGTGTGTGTGTGTGTGTGTGTGTTTATATGTGTGCATGTATGTGTACACATGTATATTGTGTGTATATGAATTTTTTGTATATAGGTGTGTACACACATATATGTGTGTGTATGCGCATGTATATGTATATAAGTGTGTAATAAATTGAATGTATGTGTGTGTATGTGTATGTATATATGTATTCTTATTCGTAGAATTGTGTGTGTATATATATGTATGTATGTGTGTACTTCTATAGGTATGTATATAATAATTGTAATTAATTTTTTTTTTTTTTACCTAGTGTTGTCTTTATTTAGTTTAATTTCAAATGACCTAATTTTTCAAAAAATAATTTTATTTTAAATCCTATATCTTTTTATTCCCTTTTATTAATAATTATGCCTTTTTAAGTAAAGGCCTTTTTCTAATACTTCAACGTTTTGGGGAAATTAGGTTTTTGAATTTGTCCAGTGTCTGTAATATTTAAAAATTTTTTTTTTCTTTAGTTTCTTTCTTTTTCCCTCCCTTCCTTCTTTTATCTCTCTTACCACCTTTTTTCCGTGTTGCTTAAACTTACGTCGATTTAAAACGGCTGTCTGTTAATTTTTAGTTACATCCTCCCTTTTTTTTGCGAACCCAGACGATGTCAATTTTTTTTCTTTTCTTATTTATTTGATTTTATTCTATCTTTTTTTTTTCTTTTTCGTTTTCTTTTTCTTTTTCTTTCCTTTTATTTTTCTTTTTCTTTTATTTTATTTTATTATTTATTTATTTTTTAATTTCTTTGCAATCTATTTAAAAAGGAAAAGTAGACTAATTTTTCTCCAGTTTCTGAAAGGTTTTTTCTGTTGCTGAGGTGATGTGTCGTCCCCCGTGGGGATCTTCATATCGAAATGGCCATTCAACATCTTTGAATTAATCCTTTTTTAATATTTATATATATATATATATATATATATATATATATATATATATAAGTAAATCATCGAGCTTTAATATATTCTTTATATATATATATATATATATATATATATAAGTTACAATAATTAGAAATATAAATGACAATAAGTATCCTATTCCAGTTAGTCCCGATAAATAAATGGCAAAAATTTCTTAAAAGTTGACTTAGCAGTTACCTCCACACTACTTACTCTGCTAACCCTAGGGTCAGGCCACATACCTCCCACTACTAAGGAAGGATTACCACCGGCCCCGGCCCCCTGCCCAGTCCAAAGGGAAGCCATACACCCCAACCCCTTCCTTTACCTAAACTAACCTCTGGGCTTAGAATTTTCTTCATTCTTTTGTTTAGAAGGGGTTGAAAAATGCATGCCTTAAAGTGACATGTTGAAAATGGCTATTTCCCCACTAAGGTTTATCTGAATTTACAGATAAATAAAGACATATATATATATATATATATATATATATATATATATATATATGCAAGCATGCATTTATGTATTAAATGAAGATATGAAACAAATAAAACCGAGACTACTAAAGTTTCACTCTTAGAAATGAAGGATCGTCAAACTTGAGTCATTATTTATCTTGTGTCTCTCGTGGTTTGTTTGCTTTTTCTTTTTTCCGTTTTAGTTATTGAATATGCAAACATCTCGTCATAATTTCCGCTCTCTTGTTCCAACCTGTGTTCGTAAGCATCAAGATCGCCCATGCTAACCCGGAACAATTTTCAAAATTTCTCGACCACCTGCATAGCTCTTATTTTTGCTTCCTACAGAACATCTTCAGGTTTTCTATTCGTCTGTTTTCCAAAAGTGTTCCAAATATATATATATATATATATATATATATATATATATATATATATATATATAGTCATCCGCAGACAGATCCGTTTCGCTGTATCACAGCTCATCAGCACGGTTAGAAAGCCGACTGCTTTTTACCCAGGATTGAAACCCGACCGAACTGGCGTCAGTCGGCGATTCCACCTCTGAGCTACGGGTGCTCGGTAGTAAGAGGCAGACTTTTTAGCGTGTATATTATCATTATACAGGCCCAATAGCTGAGAGTGTTCTAATTCATTGCTGAAAGTCTGTTAATATCTATCTATCTATCTATCTATCTATCTATCTATCTATCTATCTATCTTAGTCCATTTATAGACATCTCTCTCATTCTGTTCATTATCTCTCTCACTCTCTCTCTCTGTATATATATATATATATATATATATGTAATCGGTTCATACATACCTGTCTATTTCTCTATATCTAGGTCTATCTCAGTCTGTTAATATCTATCTATCTATCTATCTATCTATCTCAATCTGTTAATATCTATGTATCAATGTCAGTGTTTTCATATCTGTTTACCTCTCTCTCGCTCTGTCTTTCTCTCTCTCTCTCTCTCTCTCTCTCTCTCTCTCTCTCCCTCTTTCTCTCTGGAAAGACATTGTAGAGTTTTGAATTAGAAACATTCAAGGTTACTCTATTTTGAACTACAGCGCTTGAAAGTCAGCTTTGTGCAACCCCCTATGTCTATAATATTGCAATTTTGATCTAATCTCTTGCAAAGAGAAAACATTGCTGATGTACATGGCATGTTTAGCAATACGTAGAATATATGAATTCCCCTTGAGGCCTGGAGTTGACTTGAGACGCGAAAGACATTCAAATTATGAAGTCTTATTGTGAATGAAACCATCTATGGACACCAGAGAAAATCCAGTATCTGATTAATAATGATGAAATGATTCCAGTTTGTTTTTTGAGTACTGAAAGTTACAAGCCATAGCGTTTGAGATGAGATATCAGCTGCAATGTTCCCATCATTTTGGTTTTTGGCAGTACTTTCATAAACAGTAGTATCATCTCCATAGATATTTACCAACGATTTGAGAATATTATGTTCTTGGGAAAGGCATAAAGACATCGTTTCTCGTCCACAGTTACGAGTGAAAGAGCAAAACAGACTTGGTTGGTAACCAGTCTAATGAAGGATCCAGTAGAAGAGAAGGTTACATTTGAATGTTTTACTGTGGGACATAGTTGCCAGTTTAGTAGCACGAGAAAACTAGAGTATAGGGGCACCAGACTTATTTTTTATTCTCAACAATAGAATATTAGTTTCAATTTAGCCCGGTTCACACTCCTTCCCTGTCTTTTGAACAGATGTAGAGGTTTATCCTTTGCTTCCTGTTTAGGATTGGGTTTTTGTTTTTTTCTTATTCTCTTTTACTCGCAGTAACACCGAACGTCTTAGTAGCTTTCTCATCTTGCTTGGAGTAAAAAAAAAAAAAAAAATGGACATAACATTTTAAATATCTTAAATACCTGATCAAAAGAATTGGAATGGCTAAATATGCATTCCAGAAGCTAAGTAGAGTATTGAGAGACAGGAAAATTTCCCTAGAAACAAAAAAGAGAGTACTAGATTACTCTGTTCTGCAATATGACAGTTAATGTTGAATAATTTCAGCAAAAATGAAGAGGAGACTTGAAGCAACCGAAATGTGGTTCTGCAGAAGGATGCTGAGGATACTGTGGACCGAACACGTGAGAAAAGATGAGGTTTTGGAGAGGACAGAAACGAAAAAGAAACTAATACTTAACACCAGGAAATAACAGCTGAAGTTTCTGGGACATGAAATGAAGAGGGAGTGCTTGGAGAATCTGATACTCATAAGTCAGATTGAGAAAAAAGAGACTTGGAAAAGCAACGCATACCATACTTGATGGGCTTGAGCAAGTGTATGGCAGAGCACGGTTTTGGACGGGTTAACAGGAGGAAGAGCAACTAGGGATAGGGAGATGTGGAAAGCCATGATCACCTAAGGGACACGGCACATAGTAGACGAAGAAGCTGTAGAGGAGTCCTGCAGTTCCGTCCCTCAGACAAGTTGGTAAGCAACGATTTGAGTTTCATGGCATTTCCTATCTAAATTCAGTAGTAAAAAAGATAGAAAAAGCATAATAAAACATATTGTTGAAGAATGAATGAATAGAAAGAGATGAAATTCGAGAACAGAGAGGGTGGGGCAAATGGCACGATGAGAGTGATTTGTTGGGTGGAGGTAGAATTGAATGTTGCCTGTAGGATGAGTAATCTGGAAGGCGGCAAACATTAAGACCAATTCTTGAAGACAAGTTAAACCAATGCTTCTCCAGCTTTGGTAAATTATCTAATATTGGGTGTTCTCTTTTTTTCTCCCCACCTGGGAGTGACAATAACGAAACTTAGAATAAAAATTTCCAGTAATGTTGAACTTTACCCTCTTAACTTAGCTGATAATTTCTGGCGCATCAGACTATAACGACATGTATAGATATGTAACGATATATACATTCTTTACATAAATATATATATAATTCCAAGTGAAGAGGACTCAAGGTTTTTTTTATATTTTGAGTTCTCTGGCATTTATTTTATTATAAACAGTTCTCAATATAAAGAGTATTATAGAGCTAAATATAATATAATATAATTATATGGTTATGTCAATTTTACATTGCGACATGGAAATTTCTATGTTTCGAGATTAATTCTCATCATCAGGCAATGCTGGTGTGGTTGTGCAGACGATTTACATTTAAGTTTATTATCCTGATACAAAGGGAGGGGGGAATTATTAAAAAAAAAAAAAGAAAGGACAACTAACTTATTCTATCTTTGGCTTTATTTTTATTTTCATTTTTATTTTTACCTAATTCATCGGTGAGCATGTTATTTAATTTAGGTTTTATCCATCTTCTAATGTGAATAATTAATAATGTCTACATATGACATTGTATGTGCGTTGTGGTGCATTGGATATCGGCTCGGAACTAGAAATCGGTGAGCCGAGTTCGAATTCCAGCTGAATTCACTGCATTCACTTACGCGTAAATACCCTTGGGAAAGGTATTAATCCGTCTATTCCTTCCAGTTATGGGTTAAATAACAGGACAGATTGGGTTCTATAGCCTTGGTCGGCAACCAGTCTACTGCAGAAAGTAATGGCAACCTACTGCCCAGTCAGTCATGTCTCGAAAGAGACATGATCGCCCAATCGTGTATCACGTATGGCACTTAACTGACTGACATATGACATTAATTTCGTTACGTTTATTTAATAAATTTTTATTTTTAAGGGATCTAATAATAAATAGTTTTTCATATAAGCATCATGAACATGGTTCATTTAAGGACTTACATCTTTTAGCTTCTTTTAGGATTTTCCATTTTATTTTGGGTGTCTTTTTTGTTTCCTTTAGGTACCAATGATATCTCGATAGGGATGTTCTATTTCTGTATTTGCTATTATTAAATGAAGAGGTATACTGGTAAATTCTCTGCTTTAGAGTGTTTTTAGTGCTCCCTATATAGACTTTTATATTATTTGGGTTTTCCCTTGTCCATATTTCGCATTGATATATTATCGATTTCGTCAAACACCTATTTTCTAGCGGACAGTTTATGGGTTTTTTACAATTACATTTTTTTTTCTCGTCTAAATTGTTATTTTCTCTTGTCTGGTTATTTTTACTGGTTTTGTTGAATTTTTAAAAATATTATTACTGTGGTTTTTTATAATTTTTTCTAGATTATTCATACAGCTGTAACTTAATTTTATAGTGTTTCTATTAAAGATCTTACTAAGTGGATATTTCTCCGTGAAGTGTTTCCTAATTAACTCAAGGAATTTTCTTCCCAACCTACCATTAGTCATCTGGTTGTAAGGGGGGTGTACCGGATGATTTTCCTATTCCTATTTTTTCTTCGAGGGTTGCTTTTCTTGTTTACATATTTAATATTTGGGTTTATGTATCCACTATTTTTCAATGCAGATTTATAAAAATCGCTATGTTTATTGAACACTTCCTCATTAGCCGAGTTCCTACTAATTCTGTATTCTATTGATGCGTGCTACATAACAGTAAAGGACCATAAAGAAAACTTTAATATAAATCCCACCACTAGGATAATAAATCCAAACAGACCAGAAATAGGAAAAATTAGCAAGTAAATTTTAGAAAGAATCAACGAACAAATCAAGAATTCGCTGGAATTGAAATTATGGAAAGACACCATAGACGTAACATTGTTTATAACAGCCAAAAGTACACTATTCACTCTACCCTGATAGTGACTCATGTCATGATGATGTATATATCAATATAATTGCCGTCTCCGAGCCAATATTGATTTTTGGGGAGTTTTTCGAAAGAAGATTTACAATTTAGAAAAATAAATGGTCCAACTTGATAAACACATTAAAATGGTTACAGTTTTCAGTAATATATATATATATATATATATATATATATATATATATATAATCCAGTATTGGTTGTTTAATTACTTAGTTTACCTAGGAAAAAGTATTAATCTGTCGCTCCTAGCTCCTGCTATAGGTTAAATAACAGGACAGAGTGGGTTCTGTAGCCTTGGTTGGCAACCAGTTTACTTCAGAAAGTGCTAGCAGCCTACTGCGGGAAAATCTTCAGTCTCTTTCAAGACATGATTGCTCAAGCTGGTATCACATATAGCACAACTGACTGAGCTATTACACACACACACACACACACACACACACACACACATATATATATATATATATATATAGAGAGAGAGAGAGAGAGAGATGTTAAATTAAAAAAGCAACATGACACGCAAGGACGCGATACTTGACAAATGATGAAACTGACATAGTGTAAAAATACTTTTTGTTGGTAGCTGAAAATACTCAGATATTGCTCTATTGATATTTTAATATGTATCGTAAAACAAGAAAATGATCAAAGGCAGACAACATTTAAATAAATAAATCCATAGTAAAAGCAATTCGTTAGTTTTTAATCAAGTTTATATAAATTAAATCTTAATTTACTGTTTTTAATGATTTCACCCCAAACAAGGAAACAAAATCATTGATACGCACGAGGTTATAGATTTTTTTAAATAATATAAGGAAAAAAATTATTAAAGCGAGAGAACAATAAAAGATTACGAATTAAAAAGAAGGACGAAAACGATTAACACTGCATTTAAATTTTTGAAAATAATCAAAGTGGACTGAGACGCAAGTAGCTGGAAGTGAGTTTCACAAGCAACAAGTGCGATAGAAGAAACTATTAACTTAGAACATACGGTTGCATCTAGTCATTCCAACTACAGTATGATGATTTGTTGGTTGGTTGTTTTGTTTTTATGGCATATCAACCTCGGCGGGTCATTTATTGCCAACTAAACTTTTTTATTTATTTATTGCTGGTAATACCTTTTTCTTTTCAACAATTTATTGTTATTTTTTTTATATAAGTTTTGTGTCTAGTAATACTTTTTTTTCTTTTTCGAGTATCAAGATTCATTTTTAAGGGCAGGGTCCCCAAGTCCTACCCTGTTATTTAACCCGTAACTGGAGGTGTAATATAATAATCTGGCCCCACCCGAAGAAGGAAGCTGATGCAAGCGGGGGCGTTTTCCGGCCGTTGAAAGGAACGGATGTTTGTTTGACCTTATTTCCGGCAGTAGCGGAAATGGCTACAAGAGGCAAGCAGAACAGGTGTCCCTGAGAATTACGTGGGCGTGCGTAGGCGAGGCAAAAATCGGAAGTACCGGTTTGGAGATAAAAAGACCTCAGGCACGGATTTCACGGCAGTCAGTCTCGACAGGCAGTCTGGGCAGAGAGCCAGACCAGAGTAGAGGAGCAACAGATACGACGACACCCCCCCGTCACCCTGTCAACCTTGGAAGAGCGCTCTCTCACTCTCTGTTCACTAGGCTACACGGTCCATCGTTCATCAATAAAAATATAACTCATATTTTTATATACACCCGTGTTTGTTGTATATTGCTATATAACAGAGGGAAGGAACGGATTAATACCTTTCCCAAGGGTATCAGTGCTTAAGTGATAATGAATGCAGAGTATTCAACTGGAATTCGAACTCGGCTCACCGATTTCTCTTTCCGAGCCGATATCCACTGCACCACAACGCACATCCGTCACTAAATACTTACAGCACCTGGTATTCCCAAGCGGTCACCCATCTAATTACTGACCAGTCTCAACGTTGCTTAACTTCGGTGATCGAGCGAGACCCGGTGTATTCAACATGATATGGCCGTAAGCACAGTATGATGAGACATTGCTGCTAATCTAGTTATATACTTAAATTCATCAAGTTTACATAACATAGAAGAAAGTTCATCAGAATAGTTACCATGAAAGCATTTATACAAATGGCATAACGATGGCGGTGAAAAATGACTGCAGACGAGATATTGCTGATTCTTCTTCGGATTTTATCAAGAATCTCTAAATATATAGCAGGAGAACCAGCCCAGATGTTGCAGAAATATTCTAAGCATGGACGAATGATAGACTTTTAAATATGTGCCTAACCTGTACCTCTTTCGACATTCACCCTGGTCGGGTTGAGTCGGCTTCCTCCCAAGCGATGGAGAAAGATTCGTTGGGATTTGTTTAAGAGCAGGGTCCCAAGTACTACCCTGCCCTGTATAGACCTCAAGCATTTTTAATTATTCCGCAACAGGTTGTCAATACCTACTGCGGTAGACTGGTTGCCAGCCAAGGCTATAGAAACCAACCTGTCCTGTTATTTAATACATAACTGGAGGGAGGGGACAAATTAATGCCTTTCCCAAGGGTATTAGCGCGTAAGCGAATGCGAGGCATTCAACTAGAATTCGAACTCGGATACCCGAGACGATATCCACCGCACCACAATGCACATCCGCCAAGAATCGCTTACAGCACCTGGTATTCCCAAGCGATCACCCATGTAAGTACTGACCAGTATATATATAAACTTGATTGAAACAACTTACCTAGAAGCAGAGCTAGCATTTTATTAGATATAATCTTTCCACATCATGCCAGCTAAAAACGTTAAGAAGGCGAAATGAGCCAATCCCCTATTTATTTTAATTTGGCTTGGATCTGGGTAGAAACAGCTACAACTTCTTTGTTTTTAGTAATTTTTCTTTCTTTCTTTTCTTTGTTTTGGATAATTTTTATTTCTTAACTAAATTTGTTTGAGCTTGTTTTTCATCACAAATCTCGTTTCTCAGGCGTCTAACTCGGAGGAGAGTTGATAAAAATTGTTTCTGTTATTAATAGTTATTTTTCCAGACAATTCTTCAAATGTCTTCACAACTACAATGCCATGTGGACAATCAAGAATTCATCATCTTTTAGTATAGAAAACGTTAAAAGGCGACAATACTTCGTTTGAAAAGTAATTGTAGTCTGAGCTATAGCATCCGTCTGTACTAGGCTTAATGGACGCCCACGAAATGAAGAATTAGCGTCCAAGAAAAGAAGGCTTCATGCAATTTTTGGTGAAGTTCATTGCCTCAAGACCATCAAAAAGTTGGGAGAAAGACATTTGGATATTTCAAGAACGATTCGCCGTAATGAAGTAAAAGATTCATGAGACAGAAAATTGGGTTGAGGAATTAAAGTAAAATAGAAAAAAAAGAAAATTACTTTTCAGTTCAAGTTGACAAAGAAAACAAAAAATTAATCTAAATGACTTGACAGTGTCAGACCCTTTGTTAAGGTTTTCTATAAGAAAACCTGTTACTTATAACGAGATCTCTTGACACTATGTCTGGATACAGTTTCTTTCCTTCATGGAAAATATGATTTTTAAAAAATTTAATAAGAGAATGAAAAAGAAAGAAAAAAAAAGAATCTGCACGTTTTATTTATTTCATTCGTTTTGTTTACGTTACTGTAGATTACTATGAAAGAATATCGGCTATGAACAAGAAATGGGAGAGTCGAGTTCGAATTTAATTTGAATTCGTTGTATTCACTTACGCCTTGGGAAAGTTATTAATTCATTTTTTTTCTACCTGCTATGTGTTGAATAGCAGAAAACATTTGGTTCTATAGCCTTGGTTGGCAACCTGTTTACCCCCAAAAGAAATGGCAACCTACTGTAGGAAAATCTTCTGCCTAGTCAGTAATGGATCGAAAGAGACATGATCGCCTAATTGTGTATCACGTATAGCACTTAACTATAGAGAGAATTGAAAACATTTTTACTACAGAAGTTATTACAAATAATTGTTTTCTTTTTTATATATACGAATGCATTTTTAGTTGCTAACTTTTAAAGTTTATCAAAGCTTATTTTCCATTTCAGAGCTCATTATTCGGGTGATTTTCTATAACGATTACTTTACTGCTTGTTGGAAGTCTTTCTCTGTTGCTTCTGTTCTTAAGAACTCTGTGGAGCCCTCTAACCCCGCTAATTATCACCCTATTCACTTCTTACATCTTTTTGGCAAGGTATTTGCGGTTGTGCGTTGTGTTGCGTTGGATATTGTGGTGCTGTGAATATCGACTCGGAACGGCAAATCGGGGTGCCGAGTTCGAATTCCAGTTGAATCCATTGCATTCACTTACGCACAAATAACCTTGGGAAAGGTATTAATCCTTCTCTTCCCTCCACTTATGGGCTAAATAATAGAACAGATTAGGTTCTATAGCCTTGGCTGGCAACCAGTCTACCACAGAAAGCAATGGCAACCTACTGCGGGATAATCTTCTGCCCAATCAGTCATGTCTCTTTCGAGACATGATCGCCCAAAGCGTGTATCAAGTATGTCATTTAACTGATTTATTCGAGGTTACTATTAATTCTGAAATAGTTAGAAATCTGATAACTCACAACTTTCTTTCTGACAAGCAATACGGCTTCCACTTCGCCAGGTATACCATTGATGTGCCAACAACCATCACTGAATATATATACCAGGCTCTTGATAAAAACGGTGAAACTCGAGCTGTTGTTTTGATATCTCAAAATAGTTTGACGAGATTTGGCATGCTGGTCTTCTCTTCAAGCTCCATAACTCCTGTATTTCTGGACGATTGTTTAATTGAATCAAATCGTTCCTATCAAATTGTGAAATTAAGGTTGTTTTGAACGGACAAGCTTCCAGATCTTTCCATACGAACGCGGGTGTTTCTCAATATGCTCTATCCTAGATCCTACACTTTTTCTGATCTTCATTGCTGATGTAATCGGTTCCGAGTAGGCATCACCATTTACTCCATTTGGGTAATTGGTTCGAGCCAGAATTCATTTTGAACATTTATAAATCTACCATTCATCTGTGCATTGCCATATCTGGTCGATGGCTCCTGCTATTTAAAGTTCTCAACAAAACATTAATGATACAATCGATCCTGACTTATTAGATCGCTCGTGGTTTTCCTCTGTCTTTTCTACAATATTTCCATGGCAATTGCTCTTAGGAACCCTTTTTTTTCCTGGATGTATTTATGCGTGCTACTAGACTGCCTTGTGGTACAGTGGATATCGGCTCGGAACGAGAAGCCGGGGAGCCGAGTTCGAATTCCAGTTGATGTTTGTTTGTTTGTTTTTGAGGCTTAACGACCTATCAATCCTTATGGGATCATTTTAAGGTCATAACCAGTGATTTTGGGTAAGGTTATTTTATTTTTACAACGTTTTTCTATTCAAGATTCATTGGGATTTGTTTTTAAGCGCAGGGTCCCCAAGTCCTAACCTTGTTATTTAACCCATAACTGGATGGAATGGACGGATTAATACCTTTCCCAAGGGTACCAGTGCTTAAGTGAATGCAGTGTATTCAACTGGAATACGAACTCGGCTCACTGATTTCTCTTTCCGAGCCGATATCCACTGCACCACAACGCACGCACATCCGTCACTATACGCTTACAGCACCTGGTATTCCCAAGCGGTCACCCATCCAAGTACTGACCAGGCTCAACGTTGCTTAACTTCGGTGATCGAGCGAGAACCGGTGTATTCAACGTGATATGGCCGTAAGCCGAATTCCAGTTGAATCCATTGTATTCACTTGCGCGTAAATACCATCGGGAAAGGTATTAATCCGTCTATTCCTTCCAGTTATGGGTTAAATAGCAGGACAGATTGGGTTCTATAGCCTTGATCGGCAACCAGTCTACCGCAGAAAGCAATGGCAACCTACTGCGGGATAATCTTCTGCCCAGTCAGTCATGTCTCTTTCGAGACATGATCGCCCAAGCGTGTATCACGTATGGCACTTAACTGACTGACTAGACTGGCATCAAGGTCTCACCATTTTACCGTCGAAATAGTTAAATATAACAACCTCTTCTGCTCTAATAGTTTCTTTTCTCGCACTTGTCATCTTCTATCTACTTGATTCCAATTCATCTCTTATACTTTCTTTGACATCTCTTGGAACTTGCTTTTCTCTCACTGTAAACCCCTTCGCACTAGTGACAGTCCTGCCTTTGTTATGGTGAAATGAATATAAAAAAAGTTAAATCTGTAGCGATTTCCGAAAAAATACTTTTTAATACGGACATATATTCAAATGTCTTTAAAGTTGTTATGCATTGTGGAGAACCGAGAAAGTTGGCATCTTTTGGTTTAGAACTCATGTTAGCATGAATATGTCTTCTAAGATGTAAACAATTTCTAAAGGAAGATGATTGAAAATAACGATCCTATAGCTTTTATTGCTTCAAGTAAATATATTTTGAACACAATTGTATACCTTCAACTACTGATAAAACGTGTTGTTGGTAATTCTACTAAAAAATGTGTTGTTGGTTATTTTACTATAAAATGTGTTGTTGGTAATTCTACTATAAAATGTATTGTTGGTAAGCTCATTATATCTGTTGCACATCCAAGCTTAAATGTTTTATTCGTAATTCTACTATAAAATGTATTGTTGGTAATTCTACTATAAGATATGTTGTTAGTAATTCTACTATATAATGTGTTGTTGATAATTCTACTATAAATGTATTGTTGGTAATTCTATGATAAAATGTGTTGTTGGTAATTTTTACTGTAAAATGTTTTGTTGATATTTTAATTTAAAATGTATTGTTGGTAATTCTACTATAAATGTGTTGTAGGTAATTCTACTATATAATATGTTGTTGGTAATTCTACTATAAAATGTGTTGTTGGTAATTCTACTATAAATGTGTTGTTAGTAATTTAACTATAAAATGTATTGTTGGTAATTTTACTATAAAATGTGTTGCTGATAATTTAACTATAAAATGTATTGTTGGTAATTCTACTATAAATATGTTGTTGGTAATTCTACTATAAAATGTATTTTCGGTAATTCTATTATAAAACGTATTGTCGGTAATTCTATAAAATATATTATTGGTCATTTTGCTATAAAATATGTATATGTATGTATATATATATATATTGCAACTAATGAGCCAGACGAACTTACTGAATTCTAAGATTGAAATCCTGAATAAATGTAGGCATAGGAAGCCCTGGCTATTAGATTAGGTCAGTCTATCATGGTATAGTACTTTTTTTTTGTCTTTGTCTTTTACCCCTCACTCTGAAAATTAAAAATTAAAAATAATAAAATTGTCACCCCCCTCCCTTGTGTTATGTACTTTCTTTGATTTCTTGGTCACGTGGGTTACCTATTTATATGTCATTTTTGTTTTCCTTTTCCTCTTTAGCCAGCTTTCCCTGACGATCAGTTTAGGTGAAACTTAGATAGGTTCGTCTGGCTCATTAGGTGCTATTTAGTTTGCTCTACCTGTGTATTGAGCGTTTTCTGTTAGATGGTTACTCGTGTCGGGGTTTTTTTTTTCTGTGGGCTTCGTGCTGATATCGGTCCGAACATTTTTGATTGACTTTCATGCCCTAAGCTCTTTCTTTTTTACAACTATTTTTTCCTTCTATCAATAGTTTTCGAGGAAGGTTTCCGAGACGAGTATAATGATAATCTCGTTTATATATATATATGTATATATATATATATATATATATATATATATATATATATATAATATCTATTTATTTTATTCTAATCTTATATTCACGAATTAATTTTTTCGTGTTGTAATTAAAACTATCAAGTGAGTTGTCGTTATTTATCTCATTCTTTTTACTTTTCCAAAAACTTCAATCTTATCCAAGATCATCTTTACGAATGAATTGCTAAGACAAAAAAAAAAAAAAAAAAAAAACTCATCCAACTCTTTCCGAATCCTCTACATTGTTCTCAGATTGACACCAGATCGCTCTGAAATGTTCGTACTGGAGACTCTGGTGCGAATGCCAAGCAGTGCTGCATACAGTTTCCAAATTTTTGGCGGAGTCAGTTGCATCATAGTGCTCTTTTACTTATAGAAGGTGCCCAACTGACTTGACTATACTGAGCAGCCGATAAAATAAAAAACTGACAATGCGCAATTGCGAAATTAAAAATATAAATGCCAAGAATTTACCCATCACACACACACACACACACACACACACACACACACACACACACACACACACACACACACACACACATATATATATACTGTTTTTGTTATGCGTACATGTCTTTGCAGACGTGTACGTTGGGGGCGAGCAAAGGCATGCATTTCTCTATGTATTCTGGGACATGATTTTTATTCCTCTTCCCATTGTGTTTTTGGGGCCCTACGGTCTTCGAATACCTGATTATTAACCGAATTCAATATCGAATTTATTCAGAGAAGAGAACGAATTCAGCCTTAAGTCACGTCGAGTTCTCACCACCAATCCCATAGAAATCAAAATATCGTGTCCAATACCATCCGGCCAATAGAACGGAAAGTGGCGCAATCCCTATCTGAAGGGTGAGCAGATAGAAAGCAAAGGGGAAAATCATTTGGTCGATAGGCAGTAAATCTGGTTGTGTTTGATTGGGAATATCGTTTACATCCACGGTGTACAGTGGAATATTGCCAGAAGTTGTAATGATATATTTGATAGATAAATAGATATGGACAAAATAGGATAGATAGATAGATAGATAGATAGATAGATAGAGAGATAGATAGATAGATAGATAGATAGATAGATAGATAGATAGACTTACAACCAAAGAGATAGATAGATAGATAGATAGATAGATAATGAACAGACATAGATAGATAGATAGATAGATAGATAGATAGATAGATAATGAACAGACATAGATAGATAGATAGATAGATAGATAGATAGATAGATAGATAGATAGGAGAAGAGGACATAGATAGATAGATAGATAGATAGATAGATAATGATCAGGCTTAGATAGATAGATAGATAGATAGATAGATAATGATCAGGCTGAAATAGATAGATAGATAGATAGATAGATAGACAGATAGATAGATAATGAAGAGACATAGATAGATAGATAGATAGATAGATAGATAGATAGATAATGAAGAGACATAGATAGATAGATAGATAGATAGATAGATAATGAAGAGACATAGATAGATAGATAGATAGATAGATAGATAGATAAGAAGAGAATAGATAGATAGATAGATAATGAAGAGACATAGATAGATAGATAGATAAGATAAGATAGATAGATAGATAGATAGATAGATAGATAGATAGATAGATAGATTCGATGTAGTTCCATTTGGGATCATTTGAGAGAGTAAGGGCAAGAAGGTGAAGTGTGTTGCTCTCTAGGAGGCTAACATCATACATTCTGATGATTTTATATTCTTTTTCTTAATAATAATAATAATAATAGTAATAATAATAATAACAAACATTCTATTGCTTTTAAATTCAAATGCGACGTTTTAACGAAAATCTAGTAAGAAGTTGAAACTTGAAATTTGAAAATTATCATTAGTGTTCGTTCATAGTGGGGGGGAGTCCAAGTATAAGATCTGATAACAATTCCAACTAGAAAGATTCGTGAAAATGTTTGGGCTTTTTTTCTTATTTGAAGTTTCTGATGAATCTTAATTCTTAAATTAATCTTAAGCTCATGACGAGTTCTATGACAATAAATTATCCGTACAAATTCCCCTGTGGCATCGTTAAATATTTGAGCTTATCAACTTTGACAAAATATTGCAATAACAATCATAAATATGAATTCAGGTCGTTATTTTAAAAAGTGGGTAAAAATGAAAAGATTTACAATTGACAGCTTTTTCCATTTCATTAAAACAGTCGTTAAACATTTCTATCTATCTATCTATCTATCTATCTCTTTGTATGCCTGCCTATCTATCTATCTATCTATCTATCTATCTATCTATCTATCTATCTATCTATCTCTTTGTTTGTATGCCTGCCTATCTATCTATCTATCTATCTATCTATCTATCTATCTATCTATCTATCTATCTCTTTGTTTGTATGCCTGCCTATCTATCTATCTATCTATCTATCTATCTCTCTATCTATCTATCTCTTTGTTTGTATGCCTGCCTATCTATCTATCTATCTATCTATCTATCTATCTATCTATCTATCTATCTATCTCTTTGTTTGTATGCCTGCCTATCTATCTATCTATCTATCTATCTATCTATCTATTTTTTTCGCACTGAAACCGAGTAGCGTCTCTGGTATATGACTTGTTTTTTTTCACGCAGTCAAAACGGAATAGTGGATTATTTATGAGGTATTTAAAGGAGACCTTAAACACTTCTATTGTCCCCTTTTTTCCCTTCTTTCTTTCATTTTCTCACTGAAACCACTTTCTACGCAGTCAGAATGGAATAATCCATTTGATATATTCCGGAAAGGGAATATCTATATTATTCGAAGTAGCTAAGTGGTTTTGTCAAATGTAACCGGGTAGTACAATCTAGCAAGTAGCCGCAATGGGCCGGTACTCGTCGTAATCTTATGCAGTATGCTTAGGCGTAGGCTTATGCAATAGGCGTAGTCAATAGGCGTTCCCCGCCTAAGCCTGTATTTATGGCTGATACTAGCCAATTACATTACTGTGAGGGGGAACTAAGGTGTATGCATCTACATTACATCACCATTATTTATGATATACTGGCAGGGCTTATTGAACGTGCAAACTAACGAAAAGCGGAATAATCAGATAGATTTATCAAATATATAAATGGTAAAAATTTCGATGCGAAACTCTTGAGTTGGTCAATGAACAAGTCAAATGAACATTTCTTGTTTTATTGAATATTCCTTTTCTTATGAATATAAGTGTACTTCATTGTAAACATTTTTAAAAGAGCATTTTAATAGACACAAATATATCATTTTCTTTTATTATTTACCTTTTAAAAGTTTGTTTCACGCAGTACGATTTTCAAGGGAACGCCCAAGGCAGGAGAGTATTTACATCGGAGCAAAGATATGCGAAACATTTGATATCAATCAAATATCAAAGTAAAACCATATTGTCGAAAAACATGTGAGTATTAAAAATGAAAGGGAAAACGCTAGCAACGGAATAACGGAATAGGATAAAAAAAAACAAAAAAACAAAAACAGAAATTGAAGGAAACCAAACGAATAGATTGCAATCAATGTATTGAGGAGAAAATCAAAATCATAGAATTCAAGAACGGGAATGGCTTAATAATCGAAAGGAAGGAAATTATTTTGAACTGTTGGCACCTGACGCATTCCATTTAAAAAGCATGAAAATAACAATGGAGTTCAGGAGTGTCCAAGGAAAACAAACGCACATTAAAAAAACAAAAAACAAAAAAAGATATGGAGAAGACCAACACAAAGCGTTTGTACCAGGTGGACAAACAAAAGAAAAGAAAAATTAAAAGCAATAAAGCAAAAAAGATAAAAAGGAAACATAATCTAAAAAGAACTCACTTTTTTTTTTTTTTCAATTAGAGTAGATAGACTAAACTATTGCCCGGTTCACACTCCACCCACGTCTATTGAACAGGTGAAGAGGCTCATCCCTTGTTTCCTGTTTAGGATGCGGTTTCCGATTTTCTCTTTTTCAATCTTCTCACTTTTTTTTCAATTGGAGTAGATAGACTAAACTATCGCCCGGTTCACACTCCACCCACGTCTATTGAACAGGTGAAGAGGCTTGTTCCCTGTTTAGGATGTGGTTTCCGGCTTTCTCTTTTCCAATCTTTTCACTCCGATGTAGCCCCCTGCACATCAGTGGCGTTACCGCCTTGCTCAGGGTGATATGATTAAAAAAAAAAAAAAGGAAAAAAAATCAAAGACAGATACCTACATAAACAGTAAAAGAAAGTGGTCTATGTTAAAACGAGCAAGACAGAGTAGATACGCTACCCAGATACATTACTAAAAAAGATAAACCAACACACACACACACACACACACACACACACACACACACACACCCCTCTGACGATTACGGTAACGTAAAACTTTAGCAGTGGTCTGAACTTAGTGTAAACTATATATATATATATATATATATATATATATATATATATATGTATATATATAAGGCGACTAGAAGATAATTATAACATATTAAAAATGTAACCCCAGACCAAAACCACTTCAAATTGGGACAAACACTTGATTCATTAATCTGTTTATTTATATATTTGTTTATCCATTTATACACGTGCTGATGTAAAAAAAAAAAAAACACAGACTATTCAACCTGCCAACATTTGATTTATTTTATCTTATTTTATTTTATTTTACGGATTTTATGTATTTTCTTATTTTTTCTACTTACTTATTTATAAAACAACAACTTGGTGATCAGAAACAAAAAGAACTCGATACGTAAAGCCACATATTTATTCGCCTGAAGAGAGTCAATTTTAGACTCGAAACACGTGTAGCGTCACAAATACCATTATGGACACTTAATGTACCATAACATGTATAATAACAAAAAACAATAAATATACACTTTAAAGAAAACGTTCACGGCTTCTCACACTTTGTATTATATATATATATATGCGTTGTGATGCAAAAATTCTGGTTAGGACAGGGTCAAGCAGAAAAGAAGTCGTAGCTGCTTGACCTTGTTCTAACCAACATTCTTCACCTTTCTTTCACAAACTCTTGCTTCCGGTACAAGAATCTTTCTCCATTCTTTGGTTGATGGCTTTGACAATGCATGTCTCAAACTGATATGTTGAAAATAGCTATACCCACTAAATGTGATCTGAATTTATATATATATATATATATATATATATATATATATATATATATATATAAAGCAATATATATATATATATATATATATATATATATATAAAAATTAAAAAGCAACGTTGAGCCTGGTCAATACTTCGGTGGGTGACCACTTGGGAATACCAGGTGCTGTTAGTGTTCACGGATGTGCGTTGTGGTGCGGTGGATGTCGGCTTGGAGGGGGAAATCGGTGAGCCGAGTTCCAATTTCAGTCGGGCACACTGCATTCACTTGCGCACTAGTACCCTTGGGAAAGGTATTAATCCGTCCGTTCCCTCCAATTATGGGTTAAATAATTGAGGTCTGCTGTTCATGCGATCTGTGGCAGATTTCTGCACTGATTGTTTGTTATCAGCAGTTCCAAAAAGTGTGGATGGCACTACACAATGCCTTCACCACTATAAAATCAAATATATGTGGATGTCTTACTATGGTTAGACCCTCATACATCGAAATCGATGGGAGAGTCCATAATATATATATATATATATATATATATATATATATATATATATAAGAAAGAAAGTCTAATATATATATATGTATATATTAGACATTTTCTTTCTAACGTAACTAATACCAACACCAAACACAAAAAACAATAACAAAAATATATTCTACAAAAATCAAATGCATAGAAATTATAAATATGACAATCATAAGAAAATACGCAACTCCAGTTGTCATAAACAAAAAAATTAAATTAATTATCTATTACACAAAATTTAAAACTGCTAGCCCCATCATCAAAAATAGCAATGAACTTGCAAGATCTAAGCTATGGAGAACCAATATTATTTACAAATTTACATGTCCTTTGAAGAACTGCGTTTATGATCAAACCAGGCTCCTAAATAATTACATTAGATTTAGTATGATTTGTTTGACTTGACGACTTACGTTGCCTCTCTCTGAATATAGCTCTCTTGGGTCTCATTTAAATACACATGGAGACTTATTAAACTCTATCCGTAACCTACTCGTTGATAATACAAATATAATATCTTCATGTAAAAAAGGCTAAAAGTTATGGAAGCACTATTAATAAAAAAGAAAAATCCAACACTTAATAATATCAACTATGGACCTGGCTACAATGTTGGTTGGTTGTTTTATGGCATATCAGCCTCGGCGGGTCATTTATTGCTAACTAAATTTTAGTTTTTTTTTTTTTTATTGCTGGTAATACCTTTTTCTTTCAACAATTTATTGTTATTTGTATATAAGTTTTGTGCATAGTAATACTTTTTTTCTTTTCGAGTATCAAGATTCATTGGGATTTGTTTTTAAGAGCAGGGTCCCCAAGTCCTACCCTGTTATTTAACCCATAACTGGAGGAAAGGGACGGATTAATACCTTTCCCACGGGTACAAATGCTTTAGTAAATGCAGGGTATTCAACTGGAATTCGAACTCAGCTGACCGATTTCTCTTTCCGAGCCGATATCCACTGCACCGCTACGCACATCCGTCACTGAACGCTTACAGCGCCTGGTATTCCCAAGCGGTCACCCATCTAAGTACTGACCAGGCTCAACGTTGCTTAACTTAGGTGATCGCGCGAGAACCGGTGTATTCAACGTGATATGGCCGTAAGCCGGCTACAATGTGCTCACTGATTTCTGACTTTAAAACATAACTATGACTATACATATATGCACAAACATCGTATATCTAAACTTATTTATAAATGGAACTTTGTCTCTGTGTGTGAATGTGTGTGTGTGTGTTTGTGTGTGTGTGGGTGTATCCGTTACCTATAGACTCCGAAACGGCTGAACCGATTTTCTTGAAAATTTACGCAGTTGTACTATAAGCGTTTGCGAGTAGCTAGGTTTTGTGTCGAGGTACCCCTGATAAATATCGAAAATCGATTATCGAAAAAATCGGATTATAGAAGGAGTGGTCCGATTCTAATCAAATTTGATACACTCATAGACAAAGACATAAGAAACGATATTCACAAGTTTCAAGGTTGCAGTTATTAAAATAATGCAGAAAATCGGGTCTGATCGAAATCAGTTTTTCAGCCTTTTTATTTTAGTTTTTGCTTCGGGCTTGTCTCTAAGTAGGTATAATTTAGTTCTTAGTCTCAGCCATGATACAATTTACTCAGAGGACTTATTTAGCCTTCAAATTTCAGTTTACGATGAAAAACTTATTTGATATCGATACAAGGAAATCAAAATTTGACTTACATCCATTCATTTTTCTTTCAGTCTACGGTTTCGCTTTAACTGGAGACAACTATTGCTTTTTAGTCTTCCGTGCCAACGTTCAAAAAGTCTGACGTCCAGGACCATGGATTAGTTTTAAAGCTTTCATTACACCCGAGCAGCGCCGGGCTATACTGCTAGTATTTACTTAAAAGTATAATAAAATTAATCCTTGATAATGCCTAAAAGTTTAGCCGAAAGTGTTTGGAGAAATAAAACATTTAGACAATTTTTATATAATTTACCCCCTGAAATGAAAAAAAAATATACGATCACATGAAAAATTATATACAAATCCTAACCATAAAACATTGTCATGTCTAATGAAACTTGTATAAACATTGTAATTTAAATTAATAAGAAGTGAAAATAATACTGACATCTCATTTTAACAGATATATTCACCAAAATTATACAAAAAATATCCAAAAATAATAAAGAGTAAATTTATTCAATAAAATCACTATTGGCTTTAACCATGGCCTCCAGACGGTTTCGGAATCTCCTGAAAATCTTCTAGACGGTCTCCTTGTTAAATTGGTGAATGCTACCAAAATTCTTGCCTTCTTGTGGTCTTAAATTTTTTCTTTCTGGATATCAATCATGTCAAAATTGTCCGAATGTTCTGTATGTCGGATATACTGTTACCCTTTACCAAGGATGATTTTTAGAAATTTTTGCTGAATAAATGGATTTCTTTTTATGCATATATCTAGAGCTATAGGAAAGTTTTATTTTCCAAAAACGGTCAGTACATTGTGGCCGGGTTGATGGTATTAAGTGTTGCCTTTTTCTTTTTGATAAAGTTAGTCATCATTGACTATTCAGCTGCTAGCAAATCTGGTTCACAACCCATTCATTCTGTACAATTTACTCATATATTACAAGAACTCATTTATCGCCCTTCAGTTCAACACATACCATAATACTGCATATTTACAGGAATCCGACTAAAACATCTATTACATGAAATTATGTATCATCAAAATCTTTTTTCTTTGTTTTGTTTTTGAAATACAAAATTAAGACATGAAGTGAGGGGAAGGGGATGTACCCAATAAGGAAAATAAAATAAACAAAACATTAAATTAAAATTAAAATATGTTAGTAGGACCCGTCCACCCCATAAAAATAAGAGAACCCACTCTATTCTGCCACTAAGCAGAATCAAATAGCACCCTCGTGAGGGGCAAGGAAGAAATTATGACATGAAGTAAGGGGGAGGGGATGTACCCAATAACAAAAATAAAATAAAACATAACATTAAATTAAAATTAAAATATGTTAGTAGGACCCCATAAAAAATAAGTGAACCAACTCTATTCTGCCACTAAGCAGAATCAAATAGCCCACTAGTGAGGGGCAAGGAAAAAAAAAATAAAATAAATTACTGAATGGTGTATTGTCAAAGACTGTTCCAGAAAAGATACAAAGCGGGTGGAAACAAAAAACAAACTGGGGACATTGGAAATCTTGTCTAACATCATAACAAAAAAGAATACCTGTAGTTCTGGCCGGGGACAACGATTACTCACAGGTAAGAAGAAAAAAAAAGGCATCGCTTAACCAAGGAAGTGTTCTAATAGAAAACCGCCGTTGAAATATGATGTTAATAAGTTCTTTCTGTCAGTTCTGATCTTGAGCTGATGCCGAAAAAATCCAACCAGATCCTGATGGGAATAACGTTTGTGTCGTAAGATTCCTTCCACCCGCGTAGTTCACGCCACTATCTATGCCACGGCTAACCGAATCAAAAACACCATCCGTTTCATCCCCAGAATTCGCGGGTGGCACACTATTACAAGCGGATGCAAGATCAATGGGCACCAGATGTTCAGTATCGATACGATCCTGACACGATCCCTGAACAGGCGCACCTGAGGACAGTGGTGGAAGGTATGCGCAGCCGTTTTTTCGAAACCAACGTCACACCGATAACATTCAAGCATATCTGCTCAGCCCACTCTGAAGCTCATGTTATTGAGAGATAGCGCGTTCCGGGTCAGTCACCAGGTAAGCGAAAACTCAGGGTTGTGAAGGTAATTCCCCTCTGCCGCCAAGGACCAGAAAGATGGCAACTTGAGTGGGTCTGACACGAACCCCTCTGCTAGTTTCCGATACAAAGTCCTCCTAGGCCGTGAAAAGTAGCTGGACTGCGGACTAACACGCAAAACCGTTCGGCACTCGTAGAAGAAATCGGACTGTTTCAGACTCAAAGCGGGAAGTGATGATAAGGCTAGGCAACGCGGCCCTAACACTCCTCGTCTAAGGAAAATCTTTTCAGCACTCGGCATAGGAAAAGCAGACATTGAGGCGTGTTGATGGCACTCCAAGTTTGGAATTTCTAGACTACCCTGACACGGACGTTCTACACAGACTTCTCTGCAAACCTTTGGTTTGCATCCACCCAACAAGAAAAAGAACAGCAAGCACTCGATCACCTTCCTACGTTTCCCGCAGAGAGAGGGTACTGACAACCGGAATAGGATGGGGAGAAAGATGTACACAGAGCACATTTCATCCCTACTCTTTATGGACAACCGCCTTCAGATCCAAGTCCGGACTGACGCTCTGACCTTTGCCAGTAACCCCTGCTAATTCTTCTTCAGTTGAAGACCCGACTCGAACTACATTAACGGGTCCCGGAAGAGCATCACCCTTACAAGCACCTAACCTAAAATCTGAAGGCTTGTCGCTGTTAATCTTGGTCCTTATGACCATCTCGTACCGTTCAAACTCCTCTGTACCACCTCAATGTCACGTGGGTACAACGCAAAAAGGGATACGTCATCAGCATACGCACAAATCTTGCCTCGAGTTCCACTAAGGACACCAATTTCCCCTAGGTCCGGTCTGAACGCCCTGCCCCTCAACCGGTGAAAAAGAGGCTCCAATGCCAAAGCGACGGCAGACATCCCTGACGAACATACTGAGACAGCGCAAAAGCGAGAGATCGCTTTCTGTTCACATGTACCATATCACTGAGGAAGCAGGCTGATCTACTTACAGAAGTCGGGTTCCAATCTGGGGGCCTGCAGAAAAGCAACCGCGTACTGATGGTCGACCCTTTTGAACGCCGTGGATTGATCCAAGTTGATCAATGCGTCTTAAGCGTCGTCTTTAGGATAATACGGATCAGATGCAGGTTGCTGTGAATTATTCTGCCTTTAACAGTACAAGTCTGTTCCGGTTCCAACAGAATCTTGCCCAAATTTTAAAATCTGCTTTTAGCAAATTTATGGCCCTGCGTTGTGGTGCATTGGATATCGGCTCGGAACGAGAAATCGGGGAGCCGAGTTCAAATTTCAGCCAAATTCATTGTATTCACTTACGCACAAATACCCTTGGGAAAGGTATTAATCCGTCAATTCCTTCCAGTTATGAGTTAAATAACAGGACAGATTGGGTTCTATAGCCTTGGTCGGCAACCAGTCTACCACAGAAAGCAATTGCAACCTACTGCGGGATAATCTTCTGCCCAGTCAGTCATGTCTCTTTCGAGACATGATCGCCCAAGCGTGTATCACATATGGAACTTAACTGACTGACTGAATTGTCTAAATGTCCCAACTATGCTTGCTTTTTCTCAAGAGCATGATCACACCCTTGGATATCCGGTTAGGGACAGATACCTGCCGGAACCAGTTGTTGAAGACCACCGTCAAAATCTGTATAATGATGTGGGACAAGTTAGTCGAAGTTTTATTAAATTTGTTTAACAGTGTAATAATATATGTTCCATTATTTTTTAATGGTATTTTTCAGTTTTCAATAAGTTGTTCATTTGAATCTAAATTGTGTATAAAATGTGTAAAATTCTTGTACTATTTCGTTATTATTCAAGTACTGAAGAACTAAATGATGTCAGTATAGAAGAAAATATTTTGTTAACAAACTCCTGACATTTTTTCGGGACGCAAAACTCAAGTATACGCGCATCGTGTAAAAGACATTATAGGTGAAACGGTTACACAAAGCTAGACCGCCACAAATATGAAATTATCAACCGCTGATCAAGCTGGAGTATTTTTTCTGAAGTTATTATTACTACTGATTTGTGTCTTATTACGTTGATTGTTCCATTCTTGCAAAATTTGATCCCGACTTGTCTTGGTCGATTATATTTCATGTTTTGTTATAGAGATAGATAGCAAGCACATCTTGAAGACGATTGTTACTGTAATGAATTCGATACTCATCGGGAGATTAGTTCTCAAGGCCTTGTGCCATATTTAGTTAAGCTTACCTATTATTATTATTATTATTATTATTATTATTATTATTATTATTATCATTATTATTATTATTTTCTTAGATTTTGGTGTATCACACAAATTTAAAATAGATTTTGGTGTATCACACAAATTTAAAATCAGTCTATGACTGGGCACAAATGGTGTTTTTAACAATTTTTCTTCTTCTTCTTCTTCTTCTTCTTCTTCTTATTATTATTATTATTATTATTTATTATTAATATAAATAATTGAATATATAATTTATTATCGACTGTTCACTCAGTTAAACAAGAAAAGAAACGGATAGAGAGAGGGATAGGGAGATGAAGCGTTAGGAAGAGAAAGTGTGCCTTAAGAAGAGCGAGAAAAAGAGAGTGTGTGAGCGTTAGAGAGAAAGAGAGAGTGGGGGTTAGAGAACAAGTGAGAGAGAGTAAGCGTTAGGGAAAGAGAAAGAGAGTGGGTAAGCGTTAGAAAGTGATGGAGAAAGAGAGAGTGTGAGCGTTAGGGAGAGCGAGAAAGAGAGTGTGTGAGCGTTAGAGAGAAAGAGAAGGAGAGATTAAGGGCTAGAGAACAAGAGAGAAAGTAAGCGAAAGAAAGAAAGAAAGAGAGTGAGTAAGCGTTAGAAAGTGAGAGAGAAAGAGAGAGTGTGAGAGTTAGGAAGAGTGAGGAAGGGAGAGTGTGTGAGCGTTAAAGAGAAAGAGAGAGAGAGAGAGAGATTGAGGGTTAGAGAACGGGAGAGAAAGTAAGCGTTAGGGAAAGAAGAAGTGAGTGAGTAAGCGTTAAAAATTGAGAGAGAGAGAGAGTGTGTGAGCGTTATGTAGAGCGAGAAAGAGAGAGTGAATTTTGGGATAGAGACGGTGAGTAAGCACAGGGAGAAAGAGAAAGAGAAAGAGAAAATAAGCGAGCAACAAGGAGAAAGAAAGAAAGAGAGAGATTAAAAAGAGGGGGGTTATAAACGAGCAAGTCGGCAGCAATTTTAACACAGGAAATGGTTTCAGTCTTCTTCCAGTGGCCGACTGATGAGCAGACATCTTTTCAGCCTGACTTCCTGCGACAACACTCAGGTTGACAAATGTGCATTCGCTTAGGAAATGGCTGTCAAAGCTGCAAACACACTAATAAACTTACATACAGACACATACAAGTTCCAGCATGAATACACACACACATACCTATATATATATATATATAAATAAATTATAACATGAATATGTTATAATATCACTGCAAAGGTAGCTATTTTGTTTCGACACTACTTATCACGTGATGAGGTTTATTTCAAGTTGCAGGGTTTTAAAAGGATAAAAACAAGCCAAAACTCCTTAATCAAGGAGGCATTGTTGCATATACAGTGTGGACCAGTCAGAATAATGTAATTTCTAATTTGAAGAATATGTGGGCAGACTCAAAAAACAATTTTTGGAGGCATTAATATTAATATTTGATTAAAGTGAGATCAGCAATATTAATCCACTATTAGATATTTACTCTATACTTGTATATATATATATATATATATATATATATATATATATATATAGAGTAAACATCAATCTACCCTAATATATATATATATATATATATATATATATATATATTAGGGTAGATTGATGTTTCACTTTTTTAAAAATATTAAAAAATCTCACTTACCGAAAGTTGTGTATGGACCTATTAAGGTACTGATACAAAATCTTTTTCAAATACTTCAACGGTTTTTTGAGCGTTTGGCATCAAAGATCGCAGACAAAAATATACTAAAAAATTCCTCGTTTTCGCAAGATTTGGCTTGAATATTAGTGAGAAAACCAAATAATTTTAGTATTTCAATCAAGGGATGTCATTTTATTTTATAAAAATGATATTAATTGAAGAAATGATGACTAATCTTCAAATTGAAAATCTGCCCCCCCCCCATTTTCAGTATCTGCTTTAAAAACATTATGACTTAAGCAGTGATATTTGAATACCTTAAATGATTTTTTCTGTAATAAGTGAAAATATAACAAACAAACAAATAAGGAAAAACAAACACTATTTTAATAGTGCTTAATATATAGAGTCAAATTGCTCCATATAAGAGCTCTTATACAAAAATGCTGGTCTCAATCTCTGACTCAAAACTTTGGCTGTAATATGTTGATGCCTTGCTTCAAAACCGTATACAGTTTGCAAAGCTTTTATTGTTAACTTGACTGCCCATTCCATACCTTGGGAATGTGAGGGCAAATTTGGCAAGTCAAGCTTGGTTCCATTTAACAATGATTCCTGAAGTTCAGATTCAGAAAAATCTTCCGTCATTGGTGGTTCAAAAATGCCACAATGATAAATCAATCAATTGTGTCCAGTGTGTGGCATTAAAATTAATGTTTGGTATTCTTTTTAACCTTTTCTTGGAAAAATTCTCCTGAAAGAATATAAAAATTTATTTATTGATTCATTTAAAAACTTCCAGTCTCTACTATAATAATTATGATGAAATTAGATAAAATCTATAAAATGATTCTATAAATTGCAATAAATAATTGAGTCATTGATATATAAATAAATATTTACTTACCTAATGGCCAAAACTCTTTTAAAGCTTCTTTTCTTACTTCAACTTCATCAGATTTGACCATGGAGTATAGGTTTTCAGACAGTAAACAAAATGTACTTCCTTGTATATTTCTTAAAGTGATCTGTTGGATTTCATGAGGCTGCTTCTTGATCTTCTGGATCATATTAAAAATGTGCACTTGCTGATTGTGGAACTTATTATTTCTTTTAATTTCAAACCAACAAGTGGCATACACATTTACAGGTTAGATGTTCTGGCCTGTTTGAGGATTTTCCATTTAACTTTAGGTGTTTTATTTTCATTTTTTAGCTTCCAAAAATACTTAGAAAGTGATGTCATATTTTAGGATTCTCCAGGGATGAAATCGAACACATACATACCAGGGATTTTGGTAAGTGTTTATTAGGTATGGGTTATTTTTGTTGTATGCTTTCAATATTTTCTAAGTATAATATTAACAACACGCTTACCTCAACTTTTACTTTTATTTCATACCACAAACAAAGTTCCATTTATAAATAAGTTTAGATGGGTGCTCTTTATAAAATCTGATAATTATTCCGGTTTTTATTTTGTTGTTATGGTGAGTATATAAATTTATGAGATCATTTTTATTAGTTGATTTGCAAGAGACGCTTAGTTTTAGGCTATTGTCAGTACGCTGTTAACAATGTAAAAAAAATAAAAGATGTAGAAAATTTGAGAATCTGAAGCATGCTGTCTAACGTTGGTATGGGTAACATTTTGCGAATCGTGGGCTATACACGATATGGCCCATCATGAGGTAGACACGCACCGCTAAAACATTTCGGTGTAATTTTTCGTTGAAATACCGCAGCCATTTTTATTATATGCCTGTACTGTCTTAGAAGTTGGGAAAAATTGTTTTTTATTTTCATTTTTATCTTTTTAGAGAAAACATCATTTCATAATTAAAAATTGACGTCTTGACATAACAATAGACAATAATTGACGTCTTGACATAACAATAGACAATAATTGACGTCTTGACATAACAATATTACTGGTGACAGTGTGTTTAATACATGCTTATGAATTGGATTTGTTTCTAATTTATTAATTTTACTGCATACAAAATGACAAAGAAACATATCTCTCCTCAACAAGAAATAGAATTATGGACGTTTCCCGTTTCTGAAGTAGAATATGTTTACACGTTTGATCTTCCTTAGTGAAATTTGACAATGGATTAAAATGCTGAAAATGATATTTTTAACAAAAGTTTTTAAAAAAATCAAGAAGAATTGTACATAATCCTTGCTTATTTATGTGGATATGTATAGAGAGCGTGTGAGCGTACAACTGAGATGGAATCAAACAAAATTTTAATGATCGTTATTTTTATCAGGAAATTTGGCGAGCCTTTTAGAAAGGCAAATAGAGGTGCAGTTTGCACTTTTTTTTTGTAATCGTGTCACCAAGCAAGGCATTTCACTGCCACTGTTGTGCAGGGGGTTACATAGGAGAAAAGTTATGAGAAAGAGTGACAGGTTATAGGAGGTGTCAGGAAGTGGTTGAGAGAAGGATGACTGTGGTCACAAAGTGAGGGATCAGTTTATATATTGAATGTAATGTAGAATTGATCCCCCATTTTGTACCCACATTATAACAGTATAGAATTTTTTTTATAAGAGTATAGAAATTTTTTTAGTTGAATTTTAATTTTATGAACATTGCTAGTCATTAAGTCTTTTTTTTTTTTTTTTATAATCATATCGCCCCAAGTAAGGCATTTTACTGCCGCTGTTGTGCAGGGGGTTACATAGGAGGAAAGTCATGAGAAAGAGTGACAGGCTACAGGGGATGTCAGAAAGAGGGTAAAAGAAGGATGAGAATACTGATGAGAATGGGGTGGATTGAGAAAGTAGCATGAGAGAGAGGATACAATTTAGTGAGACAGGAGATGACTTTACATTTGAAATCTTGAAGATTGTAGCTGTCGGGAAAGCAAATAAACGGAAGGGAATTCCATAGGCGGAAAGTGCGAGAAAACAAGCTACTTTTCAAAGTAGACTTTGCGTTTACAATTTATTGGTTTCACACTAAAAGGGTGGGAAATAATTGCTAATCATGTGGCACGAGTAAATTTATCTACAGAGGGCACCAGTGAGCTAAGTTCATCTGAAATATGGAAACAACTAAACTACCACCTTTAAGTAAACATCATAAACGGAAACCTCTTAATTTAGTAGACAAAATACATAAAGCCTCCTTTTTAGTCATTTTTAATGATTAATGTAGAGGTACATTGCACGGACCTAATGAATGGGCTAAAGGTTCGACCCATCATGGAAATAGTCTACAAAACAATTTAGAAAATGGCGTAAAATTTTTGATGGGTACTTTAGGATGTGCGTTGTGGTACAGTGGATATCGGCTCGGAACGAGAAACCGGGGAGCCGAGTTCGAATTTCAGTTGAATCCATTGTATTCACTTACGCAAATACCCTTCGGAAAGATATTAATCCGTCTCTCCCTTCCAGTTATGGGTTAAATAGCAGGACAGACTGGGTTCTATGGCCTTGGTCGGCAACTAGTCTACCGCAGAAAGCAATGGCAACCTACTGCGGGATAATCTTCTGCCCAGTCAGTCATGTCTCTTTCGAGACATGATCGCCCAAGCGTGTATCACGTATGGCACTTAACTAACTGACTGACTTTAGGCGGTCAAGTTACAAGTTGATAATGATAATACTATCAAAGTATATGCAGAATATTATTGCATAGTCATGGACATTATATTTTTGGGAGTTACAGCCCATGATTAAGTGCATTGATGCCATGGAGTAGCTTGCGTGCTTCTGTTCTGAGGAAGCGTGTGTTTATCTCCAGGCAGGTCCAACCTAGCTAGACAGGTTAATAGCTAAAAGTCAGACAGAACCTTAGTCGCCTAGTCGTCTCGATGAGTAAACTGAAACGACAGAAGTACTTTGAACGGACAGTAGCTTCCCGGTTGTCTAGATAGGAAAGCCTCGACAGACCAATACATTGGCTTGGTATGAAGTAATTATAAATCAAAATCCAAAAGCCCAGATCAACCAATTCTTGTTAGTTGAATACTGTAGTTGCTAGTATGAATGGTGACTACTAGTACTGGATCATACTTACTGTTGCGTGTGCGACAAAAAGAATAAGATAAAGAGAACTAAAGGAAACGACAAATGTTTTATAGTAAAAAAGGGTGGGGGGGGGTTATTTTAATTTTACTGATTTGGTCAGTGGCTAAAAAGGCAAAAAAACAAACAAAAAAACAAAACAAAAAAAACAATTTAAAAAACAAATAAAAAACAAAGCATAAACGCTTACCGGCAAGAAGTTAAAAAAAAATAACTTCAGTCGGGTGTTGCTGGATTTGTGCGGTATTGTTGTGCGTTGAGGTGCAGTGGATATCCGGTTGGAACGACAATTCGGGGAGCCGAGTTCGAATTCCAGTTGAATTCGTTGCATTCACTTACGCACAAATACCCTTGGGAAAGGTATTAATCCGTCTATTCCTTCCAGTTATGAGTTAAATAACAGGACAGATTGGGTTCTATAGCCTTGGCTGGCAACCAGTCTATCGAGGAAAGTAATGGCAACCTACTGCGGGATAATTTTCTTCCCAATCAGTCATGTTTCTTTCGAGACATGATCGCCCAAGCGTGTTTCAAAATTCAAAATGAACATAAAGAGAGGGACCTTGCCAGTTAAATTTTAGAAAAAGTTGTTATGAAAAGTTGCATTCATAGATTAAAAATTTACACACATTTACATGCCTTGTAAATTATAAATTGCAGTTTAAATTTTTCTGGGAATTTTTGGAAGTAGAATATATATAATATTATAATAATTAGAACTATGACTACTAAACCCTTCCTATTGTCTTTTTCTGTGACTCTTTGAGGCCATTCCTAGGGCTCCAATAACAACTAGGCTGACTGTCACATTCATGTTCCAAAATTTCTTCAGTTTTTGGTAAAGTTGCTATTGTTATTTATTTATTTATTGATTTTTTTTTCACTATAAAATTTATTCTGTCATCTGATTTGTAAGAGCAAAAAAACTACTAAACAGAAAATTTACTCGTGCTTGCAACTATACAGATCCTCTTCACTGGCCTAGTTTGGGCAGTCAGTTAGAATCTCAAAGTCCCAAGTTTTGACTGTTTTCTATTTCTTGCTTTTTATTATATTTTCAACTGACCAATTCTTTGAAATAAAGAGTTAGTTTAACTCTTAGTATAACACGACATTCATGGACGATGCCTTGCCTACTGAGCAACCAAATCCGTTTTAATGGTCATACTCGGTGTTAAGGATAAGAAATAAGATTGATTCTTTGGCTGTTGAATATAATTACATGAATTCGGAACAAAAAAAGTAGTTTCAGACACAACTCAAGCTTGTATCTCATATATCAGAAACTTGGCATTCATGGATGATGTCTTAATCCTTAATACGAAACTTTGCAAAAGGTTGTGTCACTCAACTAAAAATGTTGACTGACAACAACCTTTTGCAAAGGTTGATAATAATAATATTATCAAAGTATAACAGGTTGATAATGATAATATTATCAAAGAATTACAGGATAATATTATCAAGGTATATTCGGAAAAGTACTGCATAGTCATAGACATTATATTTTTGAGCGTTACAACTCACAGCTACACCCCATGATTAAGTGCCTTGACGCCATGAAGTGGATTGCGTGCTTCTCTCTCCAGGCAGGTAGATGATTTCATCTCCACAAATATCTGCAAAGTTAGTCCCTTTGCCCAAAATGATAATCGACAACAGAAGCTACATTCTATTTTCTCTCAGTCAATACACTTGTTCTTCCTTTTCTCCTGTAAACTCTGAGTAATAACATTTAGAAGTGTGTGAATTGTGTCTCTATATGACACTTGTTCATTTCAACGTACCTTTCAAATAATTCGTGGAATATTAAGTTACACACATTTTACGTACCTTGTTGCAAAAATATAAATTACCGCTTTAATTTTTTTCACGATTATTTGAAGTTTGTTTACTATATTCAATGTGGTCATGACTAATTACCGACAACGCTACAACGCAATTTTAGCTTTAAAAAAATGATTGCAATCATTCAAATTTCCTTTGAAGTTTTAATTGCAAGAAAATAGTCTATAATTAATCCTAAAAAAATTAATTGAAAATAAAAATTACCTTTGCGTACTTAAAGGAAGTTTTCGATTCCTTTAAATATTGTTTTCATTTCTCTGTCCAAGTCATAATGACTGTTAGAATCTCAATAGAAAAATTAACCCATTAATGCCTATCGATAATAAAAAAAAAAAGCCTAACAAGAAACTCAAGTCAGGAGGGCTAATGAATTAGGTTGTTGTAAGGTGTTAACAGGGGAATAAATGACTGCATATCATGATTATATAGAAGCTAGGTAATGACTGACCCTAGGTGTTAAGATCGTAGTGATCAAGGGAGCAACATCTAGGAAATCTATTCTGGAGAAGTAGCTTTCTGAGTGTGATTTCTTCCTTACCAATGGCATACGAAGAGAATAAGGATAGTTAGTATAGCAAATTGATATGTATATATATATATATATATATAAATAAATATAAAATTGATATATATATAGATATAAATATAAAATTGATATATATATATATATATATATATATATATATATATATATATATATATCAATTATGTATATACTTATAATTGATATATAGTCATCCGCAGACAGATATCTCAATTATATATATATCTTTATTGGTGATAGTAGTGTGGCTCAGGGAAGCGCCGTCTTATGGGTAAAAGGAGCTCAGTTCAGTTTCACCACGGAACATGTGAATGAGCGGCGCTATATCGAGTTTAATGCGTTGTCTCTTTGTCACCGGGGTATCTGACGTTTTCTAAATAACGTAACTGTCTGGGATTCAATTCCTGGTAGTGGATGCACACTGCTGACGAGTCCCAAATATAGGACGAAACGGCCGTCCAGCGCTTTCTGCATTTTGTTCAGGTCTAGTAAAACTCGATGAATTATTTAATATATATATATTCACAATATCACTAGGATATCCGTTTTTAAGAAGTGTGCTACGAATAAAATCTAATTCAGCATCCAAAAACCTATAAGTGCAAATAATAAGAGCCTTATGTTTAAGGGTCTTAATAAGATTAAGTTTTCGCTTTCTGGGACAAAAAGCATCCTAACGCGTATACAAACCGGAGAACGTAGGTTTGCGGAACGCATGCAAAAAAAGCCTAAAAATAATGAAATCATTATTAATAATAAAGGAAAAACCCCAACACTCAATAATATCAACTACGAAGACGCTAACAACGTGCTAACCGTGTTCGGAACATAAAACATACACACTTCTCTACAAACATCCATAACACTACATACACTCTGAAGGCTTACGGCCTATCACGTTGAATACACCGGTTCTCACTCGATCACCGAAGTTAAGTAACGTTGAGCCTGGTCAGTACTTAGATGGGTGACCGCTTGGGAATACCAGGTGCTGTAAGCGTTTAGTGACGGATGTGCGTTGTGGTGCAGTGAATATCGGCTCGGAAAGAGAAATCGGTGAGCCCAGTTCGAATTCCAATTGAATACCCTGCATTCACTTAAACACTGGTACCCGTGGGAAAGGTATTAATCCGACCCTTCCCTCTAGTTAGGGGTTAAACAACAAGGGTAGGACTTGGGGACTTTGTCCTTAAAAACAAATCCCACTGAATATTGATACTCGAAAAGAAAAAAGTATTGCTAGACACAAAACTTATATAAAAACAACAATAAATTGTTGAAAGAAAAAGGTATTACCAGCAATAAATAAATAAAATTTAGTTGGCAATAAATGACCCGCCGAGGTTGATATGCCATAAAAAGTAAACCAACCAACATACATTTTGTTACACGTAAAATAAAATCCATCCTCGATAATAGCTAAAAGTACAGTCGAAAGCTCTCGGATAAACAAAACATTCGGACAACTTTTATCTAAGTTTTGTCCTTAAAAGAAAAAAATCATAAAATCACATGAAAAATTACATAAAAATTAATCATAAGACCTTGTCTACCATTTCTTTCGACCAGACAAGGATAAATTTCACTTTTAACTCTCGACTCAGTTAAGGGACAGGGGTTTTCAAAAAATCTAAAAATGAAAATAAAAATAGACATAGATATCTGTCTACTTTCTTATTAATCCCACCCCTTTAATTTTCCGTGATGAAATTTTTTTTTTAATTCTGCCGGTAAAATATCTTGGTTCATTTTGTCATTTGGCTTTTTGAAATAAAATTCGTTGCTGGTGACACGAGAAATTTCTCGTAGCAATTTCTCGTAGAGATGGCGATTCAACGAAACTGAACATCGGAATTTGTTTTATTTTATAATTGGCTCTGTAATTTGAATATAAATTGCATTGAGCCCTCCACCTTGATCAATTTTAATATCAATGTAATTAATATTAATTTGGATCGGGATTTTGGGATTTACCTATCTGCTTTTCCTTTTGGATTAAAGTTATATATATATAATATATAGTCATCCGCTGACAGTTCTGTTTAGCTGTATCACAGCTCATGAGTACGGTTAGACTCCGATTGCTTTTTAACCCAGGATTGAAACCCGACCGAAATGGCGTCAGTCAGAAGGAGGCAGACTTTTTAGCGTGTATATTATCATTATGCACGCCCAATAGCCGAGAGTGTTCTAATTCATTGCTGAATGAACGATGCGTATATATATATATATATATATATATATTGCATTAAATACTGGCTGTAACCATATCTGGTTGCTCCTGCTATTCTCGGAGTTCTTGACAAAATACAAAAAAAGAATTGCTACGTGTTCGGTCTTGTCTTGGAATCACGACTCCAATCACTTTCTCACCGGCATGGCGTAAATTTTGCCTGTTCTATAAAATATGTTAATGGCACTAATGAGCTTTTTTCTCTGGTGCCCATCCACGTGAATTTAAACGTGCTAATAGAACTGCTAACAATGTTCTACAATTTTACCGTAGAAATACTTAAATGTAACCGCAACTTCTACTCCAGTAGTTTCTTTTCTTGCACCTACTGCCTGTTTACTTGCTTTCCTGATAGCTACAATCTGCAAAAGATTAAATACAACGTCAATTGCCATCTTCTATCTTCTTGAATCCGGTTCATCATTGATCTTCTCTTCAATACCCCCCCCGCCCGCCCAGTACTCAGTCTTTTCTCTCACTGTAACCCCCTGCGCAGTGGCGGTCCAGCCTTACTTGCGAGGAATATATATATATATACTTATCTTCAGATATGTCCGTTTCGCTGTCTCACGGCTCTTCAGTGCAGCTAGCTTATGTGTGTTAGCTTCAAGCTGGGGTCGAGATTCGACTAATTTGTCATTAGGTGAATATCTTACCACTGAGCCATCTGCGCAACAACAGAGAAAGACACACGCACGCACACACACATCTATCTAAACTTACTTATTTATAAATGGAACTTTGTCTGTGTGTGTGTGTGTGTGTGTGTGTGTGTGTGTGTGTGTGTCCGTTACCTATAGACTCTGAAACGGCTGAACCGACTTTTTTGAAAATTTACACAGTTGTACTATAAGCGTCTGAGAGTGTTCTTAGCTAGGTTTTGTGTCGAGGTACCCCCGATAAATATCGAAAATCGATAATCGAAAAAATCGGAATTTGGTTGCTTTGTTTTACGGTATATCAACACCTCAATGGATTATTCAATACCGACAAGATTTTTACAATAGATTCGTACGAACAGGTTATGCATTTATCTATACTTCTGAGAGGAAGTAGTATGTACACTACTTAACAAGGAATGAGAATAATATACCCCAGTGATGGCAATAAAGAATTCGTTTCGAAATTTTTAGCACCTGAAGAGGTCCGAGGCGTACAACGGCCGAAACGTCGTGAAAATGACCACAACTACGAGGACAATAGTCCGAATAACATAAATGGCGAGGTTATCTATTCTTTGAAAGAAATCAGTTTGTAGATCAGGTTTCATTAACGTATTCTTGTAAAAAAGGTTTTGTCGAGAATATGATGTGTTACTAGTATATTTTCATTTAGAAACATATTGCTCGTAATATACTTTCTTAAAAAATGCATTGCTGGTAATATTTTCTTCTCTATATAAGTAATGCTGGAATTTTTACTATAAAAATCTATCTATGTTTCAATAGAGTATTGTCCCCACTTTGTAGATGAGGGGGTTACTATTTGCACATAGCTGGGGCCCAAGCAGGTGCTACCATCTGAGGTTAAAATGAACCTGGGAACAACAGCAATTAAGAATTGATCCCACGCTTTTCTAAACCTCCCAATCAGATGCCTTGCAATTTATCGTCATATCCAGGAGCCAGATGCAATTTATCGTCATACCAGGATCCGAATACACATAAACAATTTAACCTCGTGAATCTCTGTATTCAAAGAGACCGGTGGTCAAATACCACAGGCACCTTAAGACGAGCAGAGAGCCCAACAGGCTTGAAAGTGGTGGTAATTTCTCGAATTTTAATATAAAAATGTATTATACTTTCATAGTCTTTTGTTTTTGTTTGAGAGTTCACTATTTGCCCATAGCTGGGACCCTAGCAGGTGCTACCACTCCAGGAAAGAAGGAAGATACAGTTTCAATGCATTTTAACACGTGAGTTCCTAGATTGCAACTAATTGTTTTTTTTTTATGTAAAAAGCCTCCAAAATTTGTGTTTTCTTTTTTTATTTCCTTTTTTTTTATTACATTTGTTTCTATTCTAATTAACAAAAACGTATTACGCTTAAATTTGTAGTGTAAAGCTAGATCCTTCACACTGCTAATTTAAGTCAAATTTCTACTTTCTTGGCATGATGCTGCGTTTGATGAAATACAGGCAAAGACTTCAGCACCTAAACCATATAGCAGGTAGTAACACGTATTTTTAAAATGATTAATTATAATTGTTTTAAACAAGTGACGGTGAGCGTCTGCAGCTGTGGCAATTAAAAACACATGTAAATTGTCTTTTTGAAGATATGTAAAGAAAAAAAAATACAAGAAATGAAAACCTCATTTATCAAACGGCAAATATATCCCACTTTAAATCAAAATTGTTGAATTACCTTTTAATAAGATATAATTTTATCTGAAAAATGTAATTAGTAATTCTAATGCCGACTGCAATCTGAACAGCAAATACTTATAAACATTATTTTCAATTATTAAATCCTACTTTAAACACATCGGAAATACAACCCAATAGTAATATGTTATATGATTTTAATATATGTACTTTATAGAATCGCTCAGCCTTTCTACATTTGACTCAAGGTTTTAATTTAATATTAAATATTAAAACTCTTGAAACCAAAATAAATAAATAATTATATATATATATATATATAAATTCTCGCATTAATCATATTTTCCTTGGTCCTGGGTATGACAATGAAGTGCATCTGGCAGCAAGGCTTCTGATTGGGAGGTTGTGAGGAGCATGGAAACACCTCTAAATTGCTGTTGTTCCCAGATCCATCTTGACCCGAGGTCGTAGCACCTGTTAGGGTCCCAACTATGGGCAAATAGTTTGACCTTAAACTTGGGTCAAAACACTATGAAAGTATAAAAATTAAACTTTTATAGTAAAAAATCCAGGAATACATTTTTGAAGGGGAGAAAATATTACGAGCAATACATTTTTTAAGAAATTAAAATATTACCAGGAATACATTTTTGAAAAAAAGAAATACATACCAGCAATACTTCTGACTCTTAACAAAACCACTTTGCAAAAGTACCTAAAAAAAAACTGAACTACAAACTTATTTCTTACAAATAATATATATTATATTCATACAAATATTTAGTAAAAATCTTGTCGTCATTAAAAAGGCCACTGATGTTGATATACCGTAAAAGAAAACCAAACAAATTTTCTTTCTTTTTGTTAGAATTTATCTGAATTCTAATTTGGTGATTTTTAAGTCTGAAAATATGGTGCAGCATATTTTCAGTCTTATGCTACACTTAGGCTGCGCTGGGGATTGAACTCACGACTCAAATATAGGATAGAACTCACTACTCAAATATAAGATTGAACTTACTGCTCAAATATGAAATTAAACTCACTACTCAAATATAGGATTGAACTCACTACTCAAATATAGGGTTGAACTCACTACTCAAATATAAGATTGAACTTACTGCTCAAATATAAAATTGAACTTACTGCTCAAATATAAAATTGAACTTACTGCTCAAATATAAAATTGAACTCACTACTCAAATATAGGATTGAACTCACTACTCAAATATAAAATTGAACTCATTACTCAAATATAGGATTGAACTCATTACTCAAATATAGGATTGAACTCACTACTCAAATATAGGATTGAACTCACTACTCAAATATAGGATTGAACGCACTACTCAAATATAGGATTGAATTCAAAACTCAAATATGATGATTCTAATTCCGCGTTCTAATTTGAATTGGAATTTATTTTAAGATAAAGGTCTGGTTTTAGTACGCAGTGGATTCAAATGAAAAATATTGAATTTATTTTACACACTTTCCAATGTTCCCGACTGTTTATTCATTTGTAGCGAGAAATATTTTTTTTATTGAAGGTGAAAAATTTAATGTTTGTAAAGTTAAAAAATAAGAAGAAAGAAAGAAAGAAAGAAAGTGTTTTCTGCATTCCTCTTCCATGGGCTGTGTTCCTCCACATTTTCCTATCCCTTGTAGCTTTTAACATCCCTTCACCTGTTAACCCGCTCTATCCCTGCACCGCCATTCATCTGCTCAAGCCCGTTAAGTAAGTCACTTGCTACTTCCCCTTGTTTCTTCTTCCTTCTATCAGTCCCGTGCGCATCAGATTCTCTAAGACTTCCTTCCTCGCTACATGCCTCAGAAACTTCAGCTGTCTTTCTTGATCTTAAGTATCAGTTTTTTTCGTGTCCATCCTCTCCAAAACCTTGTTATTGCTCACATATTCAGTCCATGGTATCCTCAGTATCCTTCTGTAGAATTAGATTTCAGTTGCTTCAAGTATCTCCTTCATCACTGATGAGATTGTCCAGCATTCACTGCCATATTGAAGGCGAGATATCACATAACAATCCAGTACTCTCTTTTGACGTGGTGTAATGGTTAGCAAGCTTGTCTCGCTAGAAACTATTACAACGAAGTAGTGAGTTCAATCCTCACTGGCTACCCCAAACTTTTGGCCTTGTGCTACATCTAACCAGTGCTTAAAAAATCATTGGTCATGTACCACAATTAGTGTATTGTACAGTGCTAAATAAATTGTCTCGTCAGAACAATTGACTGAATTATGAGTTCTATCCTCATTGAGCGCTCCATACTTTCGACCTTGTGCCATATCTGACCTACGCTTAAAAATCATCTTGGCACTTAGACCTTGTGCAATGGTTAGTACGTTTGTTTTGTTCGAACAATTAGGACTGAATAGTGAGTTCGATTCTCACTGGGTGCTCCGTACTTTCGGCCTTGTGTCGGAACTAAGTTGTTTAGAAAATCGTAATTAATGCTCCGAAAATAATGCCTCCGACTTATTTACTTGAAAATGGTAAGTAAAACTGCGAGAAAGAACACATTTCTAGCGTCAAAACGTAATTTGCTACATAGTTACCACCACCGGTTAACCCACTCAGTGATGGATGTGCGTTAAGTTGCAGTGGATGTCGGCTTGGAAAGAGAAATCGGTGAGCCGAGTTCGAATTCCAGTAGAGTACTCTGCATTCACATAAGCACTGGTACCCTTGGGAAAGGTATTAATCCGTCACTTCTATCCAGTTATGGGTTAAATTAAATAACAGGATGGGCCTGGAGGCAACCCATCCAGTGTTGGTGTCACAATAAAAACACCTTGGGTAGCCCTGGCGAAGCATCAAGTATTCAGCTATTTGACAAGATTATGAATTTTGCTATAAAACTGCGCCAGGGTTCCAAATGCACAGGGAATACTGAAGGGGTGTAGTGAGTTCTATCGCGGTCAAGGCCGCAGGACGACGACGAACCCTCTCTGTCTCTCTTTTTTTCTTTTTACCAGTGATGAACAAGAGCCCAGCTGTCAGCAATGACGGCGTATCATATAATAAAATATATTATTAATATATGATAATCTTCGGGGATGCTCCGAATGCAATGCCTCCTATATATTACCATGAAATCCCCAACAGTTACAGGGAAAACAATAACGCCGTTGGATAGATCAAAACTTTATTGACCAATCCAGTCATCGCCGTAAGCTATACCGTTTTGTCAGTGATGAAAGTGTACGATATATTAATGATAAATAATTTTACAACATTCCCAAAAGTAATACTATGTATTTCCACTGAAACTACAATATATACAGGGAGCACAATAACACAATTGGATAGAGCAAGTTTTCAGCTTGAAAACACCTTTTTCTACATAGTCACTGTCATTGGCTATGTCTTTTTATTTTTGTCAGTCATACACAACAGCCGGGTGTGCCAAAAACGATGATTTATTATTCAGTAAGATATTTTATTAATATGTAATAACACGAGCGGGGACAAAAATAATGTCTATAATTTATTTCCCCGCCAAAAAAAATTTAACAGAATTTTTACAAATAGTCACCGCCATCAACTATAAGTTACATTCAAGAAGCGTAGAGAGTGTTTTTTTTTTGTTTTTTTTATATGAAGAAGGAGTTATAACTGTTCTAGACTATTCTAATTTTAGTATATAATTACTATCCACCTAGGGGTCCTTGACAAAATCCAAAGGAGAACCTGTAATGTGATCGATCCCGACTTGGCAGCTCGGTTACAGTCACTTTCTCACCGGCGCAATGTGTCTTCCCTGTGTCTCTTCTATAAATACTTTCAGATGAACTTAGCTCACTGGTACCCCGCTTACATGAATTTGCTCGAGCCACAAGATTAGCAACTAGGTCCCACCCTTTTACTGTGAAACCAATAAATTGTAAACGCAAATTCTACTCAACAGCTTCTTTTTTCACACTCCCCGCCTGTGGAATTCCTTTCCGTTTACTTGCTTTTCCGACAACTACAATCTTCAAGAATTCAAATGTAAAGTCAATAGTCATCTACTATCTTACTAACTTGTTTCCTTTCTCTCTCTCTCTCTCTCTCTCTCTCTCTCTCTCTTTCTCGTGCTTCTTTCTCCGTCCATCCCACTCTCATCAGTATTCTCATCATTCTCTTATCACTCTTTATCATAACTTACCGCTTATTTAACTCCCTGTTCAACAGTAGCAGTAAAATGCCTTGCTTGGGGCGACACGATTATAAAAAAAAAGAAAGATATCTTATAAGCTGACGTGCCAACTTTTGTTATTTTAGATTGAGGCACTGAGCTGATTCACCTTTACGAACACACCTTTTACTAAACTCGTTGATTAGTTTATAGGATGCAGTCGAGACGTGAAGACAAATTGGAAGCTTGCTATGCACCAAAGTTTTGTGCTAAACTGGGCAAAAACTCTACAAATACTTATGAAATGCTCCAGACTGCTTATGGATTAACTTGTATAAGCCACTGGATGTGCGTTGTGGTGCTTGGTTTGGAACGAAAAATCGGAGAACCGAGTTCGAATTCATTGCATTTACGTACGCGCAAATACCATTTGAAAAGGTATAAACCCATCTCTTTATCCTCAGGCTATAGGTTAAATAGCAGGACAGATTCGGTTCTATAGCCTTGATTGGCAACTAATCTACCGCAGAAGGTAACGGCAATCTAATACGGGAACATTTTCTACCCAGTCAGTTATGTTAATTTCGAAACATGATCGTTCAAGTATGTAACACGCATGACACTTAACTGTGTATGAGCCGACCATGTTTTTTTGTTGGTATAATGTAAAATAAACTCAATAATCTATCAAAGCAACATAACATCAATTGAAAATCCAACTATAAATAAAGTGTATATCGGAACAACTAAGAACACTTTTAAGCAGCGCTGGTACATACACTTAACTTCATTCAAAAACAACTTATACCGAAACCAAACATTCCTTTCTATATATTTTTGGAAGCTAAAGGATTCAAAACAGAAACCAAAGTAAAATGGAAAATCCTAGAAAAAACTAGATCTTGTAACTCACTTGACGACATCTGCCCTTTATGTTTAAGTGAAAAGCTACACATTCTAAAGTACCCTAGAAGTAGCTAACTATTAAACCGTAGAAGCGAATTAGCAGTATTGTGCAAACATCGCAAATATTTCTCGTTAAAGTTTAGATAAACAAAAAAGCACCCCCACACGACCCTCCCCCAAAAATGCAATAAATACACATAATCAACCCTATTAACAAATAGAACAAAAAACGTAGAAATAAAAGACAACAAACCCCACACCACACCAAAAATAAGTCCATCTGCCTGTAAATGGTAGAAAAATAAAAGAAACTATCGGCACTGCAAAAAAACAAAACAAAAAAAAACATATATATCCCAATATAAAATAACCAAAACTAAACGAAAAAGTGACCAGCCCAAAACTAAATACCACATATCCTCTAAACCAAATAGCAGCACCTTAAAAACCATAAAAGAATCGACTAGACCATCCAAAAATCACATACCACTCATATCAATAACAACGACGCCACTACTACCACATCCAGACAAGATAAATAGGAAACCTGTCCTGAAGTAAGCCACCTCTCCCAACCCCTAACTCTAAGACTTAAATAAGGCCAACAGAATCCAAATAAGCTCCCAACCCCACTTCCACCTAAAAAAAGCATATTCACCATAAATAAACCGTTTTCTCACCAGATAATTTTCATTCCAACTCCTTTACCCAAAGAGAAGCAATCAAAAAACAGGGTTAGCTTCAAAACGCGAAAATTTTTGTGTAGTGATACTATGAATTTATAAACCATTGTAACAACTATTACAATATATATATATATATATATATATATATATATATATATATATATGAAATGATATGCACATTAGTTATGGGTTAACATTAGAGAGATTTGGAGGTTTTGAAATGAATAAATAAAATGTGTGAAATCCAAAATTTACGTTAGGTTTAAAAAAACATTAAAAAAATTAAAATTGTATAGGTTTTAATTAAAAATCAAATTGCCGTAAACAATCTAAGATTTTACAAAGCGAAATGTTTATACCAGCTGCATTAAGACAGTTCAAAACAAGACGACATTCATGGAACAACCAGTAAGAATCTAAGAGTTCCTACTGAGTGTCTTATGAAAATCGACTGGCGTTAATATAATATCCTTTATATTCCCAGTTTTTTTTTTTTATGATGTCTATGCGAAAAAGAATTGATCTGTATGGACGGAATTCTTAGTTTATAATCTTTATGTTATGAATTGCAATGATGAAGAATATTTTGTCCAATATCTCTTGGCATTTATTTTGACTATTATCAACTTTTTATCATTTCCATGGTATTTTTTTTTTTAATCATCTCACCCCAAGCAAGGCATTCCACTGCCACTATTGCTCATGGGGCTACATAGGGGAAGGTAAAGAGAAGTAGTGGTTAGACATTTAACGAACCGTTGCATTGGATATAGCTAAGGCGTTCGACAGAGTTTAGCATGCTGGCCTTCTATGTAAACTGCGGAGCTATGGTATAACTGGACATTTGTTTGAACTAATCCAGTCATTCCTCTCTAACCGCACAATGAAGGTGGTATTAAACGGACATGCCTCTCAGAACTACCATACAAACGCAGGAGTCCCCCAAGGCTCCATCTTAGGTCCTACACTCTTCCTGATATACATTAACGATCTCCTTGATTCCATAAGGGCCCAAATAGGTTTGTACGCCGATGACACCACAGTTTACTCTCGCCTCCTACAAAAATCTGGTGTAGGCGTCAAAGCTAGCCTCGCAGCCGAGATTAAAAAAGACCTCCAATCCATAGTGGACTGGGGTAAGAAATGGCTAGTAAATTTTAATGCTTCTAAAACGAAGCTACTCTCAATTAACCATCTTAACGTTCATTTTGATGATTATCATTTGTTTACCATTTATTTGGGCCATTATCAACTGCTTCACATTTATCTTGACCATTATCAATCATTTGTCATTTATTTTGACCATTATCAACTTCTTACCATTTATTTTGACCATTATGAGTTCAGTTAAGTGGCATACGTGATACACGCTTGGGCGATCATGTCTCGAAAGAGACATGACTGACTGGCTAGAAGATTATCCCGCAGTAGGTTGCCATTGCTTTCTGCGGTAGACTAGTTGCCAGCAAAGGCTGTAGAACCCAATCTTTCCTATTATTTAACCCATAACTGGAGGGAATGGACAGGTTAATATTTTTCCCAAGGGTATTTGTGCGTAAGTAAATGCAAGGAATTCAACTTGAATTCGAACTCAGCTTCCCAGTTTGTCGTTCCGAGTCGATATCCACTGCACCACAACGCACATCCCATTATCAGTGACTTATTATTTATTTTGACCATTAACAAAACATTTATTTTGTTTCGGACAATATCAGCTGCTTGACATGTTAGCTGAATGTAACTTCACTCTAGACATCTAATTAGCATTTTTGCCTTTCGTCGTTGAGGGTGTTCAATTTGGTGTAACGGATAACCACCGGGAATGGTTAGTTACGTTCACTTACGCGTAAATACGCTTAAGAAAAATATAAATCCATCTCTTCTTCTCACATCCAACTATGTGTTGGTCCTATAGTAACATTAACTGTTTCCTTATAAGGAAACTATTGGCATTCATTAACCGGACAGCCAGTACTGCTTTCTGTTCAAATTTATAAAATCTTTCGCTTGCAGCAAAATTTTGCAGTAAAATAGGTTTTTCCAGTTCAGTAGCTGTTATTGCTCTTTCCAGTAATGACGAGGGTTTCCTTCTTAACCTTTTATTTGAATTAGTGTGGAATGTCATTATCTTGATTTTGTCATTAGTTTCTTTTCGAATTACATGTGCTATCCATTTTAGTTGTTGCTGTTGTTGTGATGTGGTTTCTGTTATTTGGTACAGAACTTTGTTTGGGATTATGTAGGGCCATTCCGCAATATTCAAAGAAGGGTGGTCTTTGCCAACAAGAATCAGTCTTCACTTGGTGATCAACTAGTTTACCGCAGAAAGAATCGGAAACCTACAGCATTATATCTAGAGTTGAAGGCATAGATTTCGGCATTAAATAACCCATAGTGGTTGATATACCGCTAAACCAAATCAAACAACCAGAATAAAAGAACTCTCTCATGGCATTAATCCATATATTAATCCATTAATCCATATATTAATCCATTAATCCATATAATCCATATAATATCCTACAATTCCTTAAACTAAATTTCAAAATACAACTGATAAATACAACATAACACACGAATATGACCGCATCTAACAATCATATCCTCACATATTCGTAAATGCATAAAAGCTAAGTATCATCTACAATGCATTCAATTATGAAAGCAGATTAACATTTATTTTTATTGCTTCCAAGAAAATTAATTTGTGGTATTAAATCACCCCAAAGGAGATGATATGTCGTTAAACAAATCAACCAACAACCAACCAACGAGGGTGGGCTAAAAAGTTCATAAGCTGACCATGAAAGAGTAATGCTAGAGTCGCCAGTTTTAATAGCTTCTTCACAGTAGCTGGTCTTCAAATCGTCTATTACAACGGCGTTCTTCCTCACACACGCTGTGAACTTTTGATCCTCAGGAAGGCACGTTGAAATCTTGCTAGCCGTTGCCTTACCACGTTAACCAGACTGGACTCGTGCGCACAGTTGGGTTAATAAGAACTGCCAAAAGTAACTCGAAGGACGCCTGAACGAGTTGCGGAAAAAGGTTTTATATAAAAAAAAATAAAAAAAAATACATAAAGAATATAACAGTCGTCAATTTTTTATCCTTACAATGGAGCAAAAGTTTTCAATGAAGAGTAATGTTTGTCTTCTCCAACATTAATTCAAATTCTCGGTTGGTAACGTTTATCACTCCAGTCGGAGTTTTCAAGTTATGACGATTCAAAATGTCTTATTCAAGCTTTCCACGGAAACTGCCAAAGAGGAGTCTTTGTGACAGCAGTAAATTTGTCTTGTCTGCTTTAGCTCGGCGCAGCAACAACAACTTTATTTGGCCTTCTGGGCTCCAGTTTTTATGCCAGTCCCAAATTCTCTTGGAGAGGCTATGAAGGACACGGGGTGTCCATGCAAATCAAATCTTTAGCCAATGAAGTGGCCCTATTTCTAGTGACATCATTTCTTTTTGTCTTGTTCTTCTGATTTAACTGACCACGTTAACAATCCAGCTTTTATGTTGGAAAATTTAATTCACTTTATCTCCCACAGTCGTCAAATCTGACCTCTGTTCCTCTTGTCAAAAGCCCAGATACGCAAAATCTCCCTTTTCTGCGTTTTGTAACGATCCACCGCCATTGTTTGAAGAATTACAAACAATCGAATATTCATTTTTTTCATTCACTTCTAGCTGGTTAGCAGCTGTGTCGTATGAGAACCTCCACTTAATAATACGATGACTTTCGTCTGACCCCGGCTGGTTAAATTTTGTGCAACAGCGCATCTGCACACACGCAAGTGTTTTAATTCATATTTATTCTCGGCTTTGTCGGAATCTCCATTTTTAATCTGCACAATTAATAATGCAACTAATAATAATTTCTTTCGCTCCGTCTACTAAACTTAAGATTACATTTTTCCACATGCAAAAATAGACTTACAATCTTACATGCATTAATTTCAGCTCTTTTTATTAATACGAATGTGGGCTGAAAAGTTCATACGCCAACTATGAATGTGTGATGCTAGATCTGTGAAATCTTACATGCTTTAATTTAAACTCTTCTTATTAATAACTGCATTGTTTTTTCAAATAAAACTAGCATCTGACAAATGGCCAGGAACACTGGCGAAAGTGGCCTTAGTTAGTACTTGGTTTCTATGGTCACTGTAGGTGACTGTAGCCTTGAAGTAGATGATCACCTTTCTTAATCTCCAGATTTGACTATCATCTGTTCCTCAAAAAAAAAAAAAAAATAAATAAATAAAATAAATAAATAAATAAATAAAAATAAAAATAAATAAATAAATAAAAAATAAAAACAGCAACACTTGATTGGTAACCATTATTGCAGTGATGATTGCGTAATATCAATTGTTGATGATTTTTTTCCAACAGGATGAACAGTCTTCTTTGAACAGTCAGATGTTAGCTCATCTAGAAATAAGCAATGCATTTATTAATAATTTTGCATGCATTATGCAAATGCATGCAAAATTTCAAAGCTCTAGCATCATTCTGTGATAGTCAGTCTATGAACTTTTCAACCCACCGTATATATATATATATCCCAGTAAAACCATGTTGGTTTCTTGACTGATGAGACCGATGTGGTTTAAACTTAGGTAGTAAGTGATGTGTATTTTGTTCTATGACATATATATATCCTACACCATAAAAACAACAGAAGCAAACTATAGATCCTCGAGGCAATATTCAGTAAAACACTTAAGTCAATTAATAGAATCAGCTGTGAATACTGTAGTAATGTTCTAAAATATTTATAGAAAGAGTTTTATCATGCTTTAACACGTGCATGACCATGACATTACAACATAAAACAAAATTCCATTTTGGACAATTTTCACGTTTTAATGAACGGTAAGCAATTTGTTAACCGTTATATTCTTAGCAACACAGTTTTGCGGTTATTTTTTGTTACCACAACGCACACCCATGAAGATTATCTCGGAAGGAGATTGAAAGTACTTAGGAACATCGAGAAATGAATAATAAAATCACCTGTCAAAGCTATAGCTCATTTCTTACATCTTTCAATTATAATACGCAAGTATGACTGGATTTTATTGAAAATATACAGACAAAATATTTGCAATTTATTTAATCTGATATATATTTATATATATATATATATATATATATATATATATATATATATAATTCAAAACATCTAATCTAATTCTCAACATTATTATATTAATGATTAACAACAACAAAAAATCCATCTGTGTAAAAAAATGTTGTTTATGAAATAAATAAGTAAGCCACATTAAATTCTTACATTGGAAACACATGCAGCTCACACACTTGGTGACATGTCACCTATAAAAACTCAGTGCAATCTGTGCACAAACTGACCAGCACATCACGAACGATCAACATGCAATTATCAGTATAAGACAAATATTAGTGGATAATACCAAATATTCTACAGCACTCAAAATAAGAAAAGCTCACAATCCGGAAAGCTACTGTTATACAAAATAAAGTTCCCATATTAAATAAAATATCATTCACTACATGTGATGGTATCTTGATGTGTACATTATATATATATATATCCGAGTGAGTATAGAATGAGGAGAGAAAAAAGAAAACTTAATTCCGTCCAACACATTAATTTAAAACAGTGCTCGGTATATGATGTATAGAGCAGTGAATATTTATTGTAAATTATGTTTTACACCATGTACATAATTTCTTCTATATATGTCCTCTTCCCTACAATCATATGTTTGTTTCAGTGTTTGGATTTAAACACTTCCTCAGTGTTTAAAAAACAAAAACAAAAAAAAACGACCCTCTAAACTTAAAATTAAGATTAAACATACAACTTTACACAAAAAACTGATAAAACGCTAATTCGAATTTACTTCCCAAAAAATACAAATTTAGATTTCTTGAAATAACTTCGCCTAAATACAATTATACTCCAAACTTGAATAGAAGGAAAAAAGAAAAAAAAAAGGAGGAAAAGGAGAAAGAAAAAGAAGGAAGAAAGAGGAGAAGAGGGGGTATATGTGTATGTATATATATATTATTTTTTTTACCGAAAAAATCTAAATTGGAAAGAAAAAACACCCCACCCCTATCACGTCTATGAAAACCTAGACACAGGATCAAAGTAAATACATGAATTAGGTCCACTAACAGCAGACATCAACCAATTAAATGATAGCCAACCCTAAAAATGACCACTCAACAGTGACCTCTTAGAAATCCTAACCAAAAGATATACCCAACCGATAAAAAGATAAAACATACATTCCAACAGATAATGCCATTAATCAACAATTTCACACTTACACACCAAATTCCTCAAAAGTCAAACGATCAAAACGAGACATTCACTTAATTACCAATAACCCCAACCAACCCCCACGACAACAACGAACCAAATATAAACAGAGAATGATTCCAAACCTTTATTTCCCTGAGGAAGTGTTTAAATCCAAACACAGAAACATACATATGATTGTAGGGAAGAGGATATATATAGAAGAAATTATGTACATGTTCTAAAACATAATATATATATATATATATATATATATATATATATATATATATATATATTAAGTGATTTTTCTGGAGGCATATCTATCTATCTATCTATCTACCTATCTATCTATCTATCTATCTATCTATCTATCTATCTATCTATCTATCTTAAATGATTAAATGATGGAATCTGGCGCGTCTTAGACCTCTCGACCACGAATGACGATTAGTCTAAGCGAAATCAAATTAAGCTTATAACACAATTTTCGAATTCATCGTAATAATCATCACTGTTCTGAAATGTATCGTAATGTCATCAGATGTAAACATGTTACGGAAATTTACGAAGATTAACGAAACTTCGTTATAAATAACCGACAATTTGAAATGATTTGTTTGAACATTATTTCTGATCAATACTCGTATTTAAGTAGATATTCTGTTAAAATCGACCAGTATTATATGTTTTATTCCTGTCAAATGACACACATTTTCGTAATAAAAATTTATCGTAAATAATCAGGCCGGAAGAAATAAAATATCTAATACTGTTTGATTATAAACAGAATAACTACTTAAATACGAGTATCGATTAAAAATAATGTTCAAACAAATCATTTCAAATTGCCGGTTGTTTTTAACCAAGTTTCGTTATATATATATATATATATATATATATATATATATAATAACGATATGTCATATATATATATTAGTCATGTATATATATGACTAATATATATATATATATAACCTAGTTTCGTTATATATATATATATATACATATATATATAACGATATGTCATATATATATATATAACCTAGTTTCGTTATATATATATATATAACGATATGTCATATATATATTAGTCATATATATATGACTAATATATATATGAAAAGATTGGAAAAGAGAAAACCGGAAACCGCATCCTAAACAGGAAACAAGGGATGAGCCTCTTCACCTATTCAATAGATGTGGGTGGAGTGTGAACCGGGCGATAGTTTAGTCTATCTACTCCAATTGGAAAAAAATAAAAAATAAGAGAATGAAAAGATTGGAAAAGAGAAAACCGGAAACCGCATCCTAAACAGGAAACAAGGGATGAGCCTCCTCACCCGCTCAACAGATGTGGGTGGAGTGTGAACCGGGCGATAGTTTAGTCTATCTACTCTAATTGGAAAAAAAAAAAAAATAAATCTCTTGTTTCCTTGGCTGTTTCAAATTTTTAGTTTTCGAAAGAATACCAGGATGTAGAATAACTAGTCCACTTTCCTCAGTGGGATGCATGTTTGAATCCTGCTTGAGTGTACATATTTTCCCTTAATAATATTCAAAATAGTAGACTAAAATAAATAAAATGCTGTTTAATAAATAAACGAGGTGTCTACTCAAATACGAATATCTACTAAGAATAGCATTAAAGTAATAAAAAAAGTGTTCGATATCGATATCGAGCGTTAATACAATTAATGTAGAGAAGTTTGTCACTTAACTGACCAGACTCATATAGAGTCCCGGTTTTATTCTTATTTATATGTGGCTTTCGTGTAATCTAATAGTTTTGTATGTGCGTGGTTCTACAGATGGTTAATTTCTTTTCAGTGCTTTTGTTATGTTGACTTTTTAAAATTGTGTTATATTATTTGCAGGTGGTTGATCTTTATTGCGTTAACTTCCTTTTAGCGCGCGTTAAGAGCAGTTTGAATAAAAGCCCCGACGAGTAAGAACATCATAATGGTATCTTTACAAAGCTAAGTGACAAACCTTTCAACATATATATATATATATATATATATATATATATATATATATATATATATATATCGATTTGATGTCAGTCAGAGTCCCTACTCCTTAAGCCATGGGCGCGTGGAACGAGAAAGGCGAAATTTTAGCGTGTTATATAAATGCGGTGTATACACACGCCAGTCACCGAGAGAACTCAATTCATTACTAAAGAATAACGCGTGTATATATATATATATGTATATATACACTATATATATATATATATAGAGAGAGAGAGAGAGAGAGAGAGAAAGAGAGAGATCCATTTGTCAAAGTCAGAAATTTATTCGCCTGAAGAGAGTCAACTTTGGACTGGAAACACTTGGCACGACACAAATGCCATTATAGAGAACTTAATGTATTATACAAAAGATAAATCATATTAATTATAATATTAACATTAAATCTACATTATCAACAAAGCATTCACGGGTTCTCACACTTTATATATATATATATATATATATATATATATATATATATATAGATAGATAGGAAAAATTACTAAAAGTTATAAGTTTAAAAATGTATTACTTACAACTTTTTAGTAGTTTTTCCTATACATATTAAGACAGTATACGTGGATCATCATTTTGCAATATATATATATATATATATATATAAATTTATTTATAAATGGAACTTTGTCTGTGTCTGTATGTGTGTGTGTGTATCCGTTACCTATAGACTCCGAAACGGCTGAACCTATTTTCTTGAAAATTTGCACAGTTGGACTATAATCGTCTGCTAGTGTTCTTAGCTAGGTTTTGTGTCGAGGTACCCCCGATAAATATTGAAATCGATAATCCCAAAATTTGGGTTATAGAAGGAGTTGTACGATTTTAATCAAATTTGATAAACTCACAGACAAAGACATAAGAAACGATATTCAGAGGTTTCAAGGTTGCAGTTCTTACAATCGTGCAGAAAATCGATAATATATACATATACACACAAACATCTTGACGTTTATATATATATATATATATATATATATATATATATATATATATATAAAAGGCAAGATATTTGTGTGTGTCTGTTTATCTGTCTGTATGTCCTTTATACATATCCGCAATTTTTTATCCGATTCTCACCAAACTTCACACAAATATTATTTAGGCTGAGTATGAGCTCCAGAACCACGGATTAGTCTTAAAACTTTCATTACACCCGAGCAACGCCGGGCTATAATGCTAGTATATATATATATATATATATATATATATAATTCCTAATTGGAACTGCTAAACGGTAAAGCTGGTATACGAAAATAATAATATGATTATATTTTCAATTGATAACAAATTTTGCAAAATAAACATTTCATAATTTTACTTCTTATTTGTTTCAGCTTGGTATAAAGTAGCTTTACCCTTGCCCCGCCTCCTGGAGAGATCATCTGATATGGGAACGTGTTCAGGAATTTTGTATAATATGAGTAAAAATGAGGGTAGAAGATCTTTGATTATATTATCATAGTTGAAAAAAAAAAACAACTAATTTTAAAATGTTTGGTATAAAAATGCATGCATTCCTCAAAGAATGATTAATAACCTGGTGTATTCCATGATCTAAAACCCGAAGATCGTCATTGTATATTAGTTTTCTTTCTCAATCAAAGAAATCCTTGGTGCACCGACGTAAGCGAATCTGTTCCTGCTGGCGTTAAATTTTCCTTCTTGCCTTTTCTTTCAATTAACAGATTCGCTACTCCGATTAAATATATCAAAAGCAAATTGCGGTCTGTTATTGGGTACGTAAGAACAGCAACATAGCCTCGTTTTGATTTTTATCAGCTAACACATCCATCAAGAAATTTTTCGGCGAATCCTTCTTTCCTGAAATATCAAACACCTCAATACTACTACTGTAGTTAAAAATAAATAAACTCGATCCTTAAAAGAAAGATGATGATATAGAGAGATGATTAATGTTTATTAATTCTGCCTTGTGCCATACATAACCAAACTCCCTTCAGCTTAAAAAGTTTTATCCAGAAGGTTATCATCAGAATGTTGGTAGCAGGTTGTAGATTGGAATTTGTGGAATAGTGTTGAATAGTGGAAGAATAAAAATATACATTTTTCATGTTTAAATAGGAATTCATTGATAGAAAAGATAACATAAGTTGTAGAAGTTAATGTTCGTAGTAATAGTTTGTTGGAAAGAGTTTATGCGTACGTGTGTATGTATGAGCGTTTGTTTAAAAGGAATGTTTTTCAATGGAGAAGAAGAAGTAAAAGAAATTAGCACACGAGGAAGAAAATAATGTGCGGCGTGACCTTACGTCTGGGTTGATGTTGAAGTTTCTCCCGTTACATTTTAGTGTGTCATCTCGCTGTTCCTATCTGACTGACAGACGCTAATCGAAATCATTTATAGTCATTTGGAATTTTCGCACTGGATCGCTAAGTTCTTTTTGGTCTTGCAAATCGCCCGCATTGGTCAGAAAACCAATTTAACATCTACTCGCGAAATTTCGGTTTCGATTTTTTCTGTAGGCACGAGGTCAATCCTTTTTCTATGCAGCAAAACCAGGATTTGACACGTCATTTTAAATTTTTGTAAAAGTGAAGAAGAAAGTTGATTTTAATTTTTAATTTCCTATCTCATAAGGATGAACTTTTCAGTCACCAGTAAACGAACCACGATATGGCATGGATCAATATATTTTCGGAAACATTCAATTGTGGAATCAAACATTTGGAAACCTAAATGTCATTAACCGGATTTCTGTATCCTATTTGAGTGTCTAACTATTCGCACTGTCGCAGGCACAAATGTTTCATCCACTTATGGTAGCGACTAACAAAAAAAAAAAAAAAAACAAACAAAAAAAAACAAACTATTAACCACAAATAAAGTTAGTATTTCTGCTCTCATGTTTTCCACTGACACGAAGTGGAAAAATTATATTGAATTAATTGCTAAGTTTGCTGTTCGTAAATTCACTTCATGATGTCGTGCTAGATCAGTGGTTCTCAAACTTTGCCATTCCCTACTTTTCAAGATTGTCCGACTCAAAAGATATATATATAGTCATCGCAGACAAATCTGTTTCGCCGTATCACAGCTCATCAGTACGGTTATACTTCGATTGATTTTTTACCCAGGATTGAAACCCGACCGAAATGGCGTCAGTCGGCGACTCTACCCCTGGGCTATGGGCGTTCGGTGGAAGTAGGCAGGCTCTTTAGCGCATATCATTATACGCGCCCAATAGACAGAGCACTCTAATTCATTTCACTGAATGAGCGATGCGTACATGCCAGAGTAGCTACTATTTATCAAAGTCTACTATTTTTCAGGGTGTGAGAGCGTAAATATTGTCATCCGCAGACAGATCTGTTTCGCCGTATGAAACAAATCGCGCATGAAAAGTAATATTCTTAAGATTATATTAAACCTGGAAAAGTTATTGAACCTGGAATTCAGTGTGTGCAATTCAAAGATTAAAAATGGCAAAAACAAAAGAATTATCCAGAGATATGCGAGATAGAATCATTGAACGTCATAAAGAAGGACAAGGCTACCGAAAAATTAGCAAAGAAATGAATCTAGTACTAAGTACAGTAGGAAATATCATCAGAAAGTATAAGAAGTATGGCGGTGGTACAGCAAAACTTCCAAGAAATGGAAGACCGAGAAAAATAAATGAGAGGACTTGAAGATGGATCAGCAGAAATGTGCGAAAGAACCCCTTCATTACTCGTTCTGAAATTAAAACTGAACTTTAGGGTGCTGGAATTAATGTAATTAAGAATACCATTAGCAGAGCTCTATATCGTACAGGCTTTCATTCAAGATCATCAAGAAAAGTGCCTTTACTGAAAACAAAACATGTCAAAGACCGATTAAATTTTGTCGAAACTTATGAAAAGGAAGGTATGCAGTTTTGGGAAAAGGTAATCTGGTCGGATGAAACGACCATGAAAAGTTGAACTATTCGGAAGGAACACAGCGACAAGTGTTTGGCGAAAAAATGGCAATGCCTTCAACAAGCACAATACCATTCCCACAGTTAAGTTTGTGGGTGGTTCCATTATGATATGGGGATGCTTTTTGTCCAAGGGCACTGGTGAGTTACAAGTTATCCATGGTAGAATGAATGGTAGCATGTACAGGGAGATTCTAGAGAAGAACCTTCAGAAATATGCAACTTCTTTCGGACATAGTCGGAATTTCCTGCTTCATCACGACAATGATCCCAAACATACAGCAAAACTTACAAAGGAATGGTTTGAAAATAATGGTATTAGTACTCTCAATTGGCCAAGTCAGTCTCCTGACTTGAATCCAATTGAGAATTTGTGGAATACTTTGAAGGTTAAAGTTCATAAGTGGAATCCACAAAATATCAAACAATTAGAGGAATTATGCAAGGAATAATGGGGTAAAGTGACGGTGGATCAGTGTGGAAAACTTGTGGACAACTACAGAAAACGACTGGAAGCAGTGAAATAAAACAGAGGCTACGCAACAAAATATTAAATTGATCTATCCAATACTTTTGCATAGGGTAATTTTGAACTTTGATAAAAAAGATGGATTCAACTATAATTTTCCTTCCAGATACAACTAAAACAATTTTACGAGATGTTACTTACCAAATATCAGGCAAAATGGCGAACATAAATTAGTTATAACAGAAAATAACATGTATCTCATACTTATGCGTGTCAGTGTATGTATGTATGTGTGTGTTCGCGCGTGCGCGTGTGTTCGCTCACGCGCGTGTCCTAGGGCCTAAAGGGGCTTTGCAAATTTTTACACGGGTGGAACATGTGAATGAAAAATTTCCCCAAGTGGTTGATAATGGATACCAGATCGGAATGAGAAATCGAAGTGCTAAGTTCGAATTCCAGTTGAGTTCGTTGTATTCACTAATGCGCAAATATCTTTGTGGGGGTATTACTTCATCTCTTCTTCCTCTAGGTACGGTTAAATAGCAGAGCAGACTGGGTTCTATAGCCTTGGTTGGCAACCATTCTACCTCACCCGGAGGATAAAGGGGTTTGCATAGGGTGAACACAGTTACCTGTAAAGAAGACAAGTTCTAAAAGCATCGACAAATCGATAGCGAGAGGTCTTCGATGACCAAGGTTCCACTGAGAGAGATTTGGTTAAAAAAATATGATGAAGAATTAATAATAAAAGATGTATTTTTATTCATAAATTTATAAAATGGATAAGAAAAATTTAATAATGACGAGTAACTGTAATTATAATTTTAAAAAAATCGTTTTTCCCGGTAGTTTTTTATGTTCTCACAACATAAATTCACTAAAATAGGTAGAGAGCGTTTGGATTTATATATGTACTAGCAGTATAGCCCGGCGTTGCTCGGGTGTAATGAAAGCTTTAAAACTAATCCATGGTCCTGGAGCTCAGACTCAGCCTAAAGAATATGTGTGTGAAGTTTGGTGAGAATCGGATAAAAATTGTGGATTTGTATAAAGGACATACAGACAGATAAACAGACACACACACACAAACATCTTGACGTTTATATATATATATATATATCTATATATATATATATATATATATATATATATATATATATATATGAAAGCTTATATATATATATATTATCGATTTTCTACACTATTGTAAGAACTGCAACCTTGAAACTTCTGAATATCGTTTCTTATGTCTTTGTCTATGAGTGTATCAAATTTGATTAAAATCGGACCACTCCTTCTATAACCCGATTTTTTCGATTATCGATTTTCGATATTTATCGGTGGGGGGGTACCTTGACACAAAACCTAGCTAAGAACACTCACAGACGTTTATAGTACAACTGTGTGAATTTTCAAGAAAATCGGTTCAGCCGTTTCGTAGTCTATAAGTAACGGGGACACACACACAGACTAAGTTCCATTTATAAATAAATTTAGATTAGATTTGATGTAATATAGTGATGTAATGAAAATTACTTGCAGCAACTTAGCTATATTAGTCGCCTTGCTGAGTGGATTTCGCACAAGGGGGAAAAAAAAGAAATTCGCTCTATTTAAACCTAATTTTATATGCAATTCACTACTTAAACGTCAGGAATATTTTCATTTACGAACAAAAATTAGCTTTAAAACATACTTTGAATAAACAAACTGACTAGCGAGATAATGATTTACAGTTTAAATACACGTGGCAAACAATTTGACCCCAACTGAATAGTATTGATCGTGAGTAAATAAAACATCACCAACCGTATCAAGTCTTCATCCAAAGAATGTGATGGTATCTATGTGATAGGATTAATAGGGATTCTTTTCTTTGAGCTCATTTCAAGAAACCAACTGACTGATTTTAACAAGTAATGCTCACAACCAGACAAAGTAACAACTAAGTGTCAAAACCTATTTATCAGATTACTTATTTACCAGAATAATTTGGCAAAGTTTATTAAACGGGCAACGTAAATAGAGAGAATACCGATATAACGGCGTAAAGAAAGAAAAAAAAAACGTTATTTTGAGAAACCGTTCTTGTGAGGGTGAAAGCAATAATGAATAAAAGGAAGTAAATGAGCAGCAGAATTTAGCCGTTTTGTTTCTTCTGTTGAAGAACTACCCACCCGCCAGAAGGCCAGTGGGAATATCATTAACTGGCCTGCAAAAGACCCTAACCCAGCGGTGGATTGGCCATGGTATCATCTTACCCGATGGCAATTGGGCCCCTGATGAATTCCCCCACACTGGATCAAATAAAATGGAATAAATAAACAAACGCAGGCAACTGTTTTAGTAATTTGTATTTGTATTTGTACCCATTAAAAAGGAATTTTTAAATGAATTGGATGCAGAAGCAGTGATTGGCAAATCCGAAACAATCATCTTCTGAACACAAACGATTTCTCTTTATACAGTAGACTGCATGCAATGCTCTATTGTACTTTTGAACTGTCTGTTAATGTGTAGTAAACTATTTTGAAATATCAAAATAATTGCCTAAAAATAAAAAAAAAAGAAATTAAATAGCATTCTTTATTTACATTTAGTATATACTGACAGTACTATGTACAGTGCATTGTCGTCGTCGGCTTTATCTCGTATCCAAGAATTTAATTTCTTTGCTGATTGCTTCATGATGTTGATAACTATATTCACTGCCAACGTTCAGGTTCAGGACTAGAAGCTTCCAGTTTCACCACAACTAGCTACCGTGATCCATGCCCTATCACCGATTGGCTTTCCAAGAGTTGATTAGAGGTAAAACAAAATCAGAGAAGATATGTCGATGAACATGTTTAAGTTGGTCACCAACTTGCTAGATAGTAACCCACACATAGTGGCAGACTGGCCAGAGTGCTAGCTTGCCCGATAGCAAAAGGTCTCCTGATAGTGTGGGCCAGTTATATGAAATAAAAATACAGTAAAGAAAAAACACAGATAATTGTTTTAGTAATAAAACTGCAGTAAGAACTTTATAGAGTCACCTTTGCACTATCAGTTATTCAAACTTAGTACGAAAGAATATTTTTAAAACTAATAATAATAAAGACAATGTTAAGAAATTCGCTAAGGAGGATTTGAAATCATAAATATTTCTACCCATTAAAAAGGAATTTTTAAATGAATTGGATGCAGAAGCAGTGATTGGCAAATCCGAAACATTCATCTTCTGAACACAAACGATTTCTCTTTATACAGTTAATGTGCAGTAAACTATTTAGAAATATCAACCAATTACTTAAAATGAAAAAATATATAAATAAAAATTAAATTTATATAAATCTATATTTAAATTTGGTATATATAGCCTGTAATAAGTATAACGCACACTGTCAATACTAAGAATTACACGTTAATCTGCCAAGCATTTTAATTGAATGCTAGAATAATTACGACTGAGTAGTGAGTTATATCCTCATTGGGTGCCCCTATACTTTCCTTCCTTTGGGGCTGTGCTTAGAAAATTACCTTTGGGTATCTCCATGCGCTGTAATGGTTAGCGAGCCTAAAATCTTTACAATTAAGCAGTGCGTTCAATCTTCATTGGTTGCTCAATACTTTGGGCCTTGTACCACATCTAAGCTGCGCTTAGAAACACACCCTTTTCTCACTGGAATTTTTTATTCAATCGTGAGGAAAATGAAATTATTGAATTGTGGTTGGTCGGGGGGAGTCCTTTTCTCTCCTGGCAACCAATACTTTTAGACACAGTTTGCTACTGTACTGATTTAAATCCCAGGGAAAATCTGTAAGGGGAAATGAAGACCAGGATTCATGCAAGAAGGTCATAAAAATCGCTTGCAGTTTGAATAATTTCTCAAAGTTCCCATCAACTACGATCTTCAAAAATTAAAATACAATGTTATTCCTTATCTTCTGCTTTCTTAATTCTTTTTATTTTATTGCTTTTCTCTTGAATAATTTATCTTTATCATATTTTATCACATTCACTAAAACCTTGGCTTTTGCTTTGCTTAACAAGAAATACTATTGAAAACTGTCAGCCATTTTCAAAAATGGGTAAGCGAGAAATAGCGCTGTAGTTGTTATTCTACGTGTAGAAAAAGAACTTTAAAAATTTAAAATAGAGAAATCAAATATACGTAAGTTAGATGCAAATATACCTGCGTGTGTGTTTCTCTCTGTGTTATTATGCTTTTGTGCCATACTAACACAGACAGACGCTAATTTTGTACCATTTTTTAAAGTTTTCTATTTTAAATGCAAACCTGTGAAAGTGTCTTTGGTTGACCCTAAATAGGTTTAATTTTGACCATTTAAGTCATATACTTTTGCTTTGTAAATGACTTCTTTTGTATTACAATGTCCTTGAAAAATATTCAGAAGTTCTACAATATAATTGTATTGAACACTTTTTAATACAACTGTGTACTTGTCTAATTTTATTATGACCAAAAACTAAGTAATTATATATATATATATATATATATATATATATATATATATATATATATTAACGAAACTGGTTATAAACAACCGACAATTTGAAATGATTTGTTTGAACATTATTTTTAATCGTTACTTGAAATCGAATATACGTAAGTAAAGTTAGATGCAAATATACCCGTGTGTGTTTCTCTCTGTATTAGTATGCTTTTGTGCTATACTAACACATACAGACACACACACATAGGCAATATCACTTTTTTTATAAACCCATTGATAATATTATATTTCGGGGATCTCTTATAAACCGCTCCTCAGACCAATATAAGAGATCTGCGAAATATAATATTACCAATGGGTTTATAAAAACACGCAACTTATGTTCATTATATATATATATATATATATATATATATATATATATATATATATATATATGTGTGTGTGTGTGTGTGTGTGTGTGTGTGTGTGTGTGTTTGTGTGTGTGTGTGTGTGTGAATTAGAAACCCACACAAACACATACACGTATATATATATATATATATATATATATTTAGTATATCGAGGCAGCAAGTAATTTTCTAGACATATGCTATTAAATATAAGAGACAATGAATGTCTATTATGTTTAATCATGAGCCGTTCTAAACGTCGTATTTTTGCTTTAATTTCAGTTGAAAATAAAGACAAAAATTCTCCAACATTTGGATAATTATTTATTGGTTTTCTTCTAAGCTTTCGGCTCACATGAGCCATCTTCAGAGAGGTAGTTTAAACTGAAATATTATAAAATCCACCATCACCGACGATTTTATTTTGTGTTGACATAAAACTCCGCTTGGCAACGGCAATAGTTACCAAAAATAATAAACGCAGTTCTTAAGTTTGCGATGCGGTTTTATGACGTCACACCGCGGGATAGCGCGAAATGACAACAAAACCATCTAGTCAAATGCAATGTAATATGTTATTTCCTGTTTTAAAGTTGATTTTATTGAGTGTTGGTTGTTTTGATTTGATATACATGGCCTCCAATATCTGCAGGTTCCTCTTACTGTGTGTATGAGTAAGGATCACCGTATTGTTGACCAAAATCTGTCTGATATTACCTACATGTTTATGTTTTTCAGAGAAATGTTGTTTAATAGTACTCTGATCAGAAAGATGACATGTAAGTCCACGGGAGAGCGTGGTTGTGGTAAAACCAATATATGTACTAGGTTTTTGATTAGTATCAGAGATGCAATCTCTGAATGGGCATGTAAATTGGTACACTACATTGGTTTTTTGTAAAGAACTAAACTAAATTGCTCGACCATTCCATTTTCAGCAAAAGCACAAATTAAACATTTCATTTTCCGCACCAAAAACGGCTACACTATACACATTTCTTTTTTTCAATTGGAGTAGATAGACTAAGATATCGCCCGGTTCACATTCCACCCACGTCTATTGAATAGGTGAAGAGGCTCATCCCTTGTTCCCTCTTTAGGATGTGGTTTCCGGCTTTCTCTTTTCCAATCTTTTCACTCTTTTCTTTATTTTTTTCGATTGGAGTAGATAGACTAAACTATCGCCTGGTTCACAGATCACCCACGTCTATTGAACAGGTGAAGAGGCTCATCCCTTGTTCCCTTCTTAGGATGTGGTTTCCGGCTTTCTCTTTTTCAATCTTTTCATTCTTACGTAGCCCCCTGCACATCAGTGGCGTTACCGCCTTGCCCGGGGTGATATGATTAAAAAAAAAGAATATTTTTGTTTTCACGAGAGTAGAGGCAGGTAGACCTAATACAAACTGATTTAAAAATTAGGCGTCTAATTAAACACGGGTAACCGCTTGAAATAATGTAATATTGTGTGTGTGTGTGTGTATGTGTGTGTGTGTACGCGTGTTGAAGTAAGTACATATGCATGTATTGTGCTTTTTATTTATAGAGTAAAACTATACATAGAACAGCACTAACGTAAGTAATTTCCTTCAGCCAGCACACATCACCTGATTGCGTCTAGGACAATTGTGGTGCCCTTCTGAATCGACCTCACTGCCAAGTTCCCTCCGCGAAATGGTCGAAAATAAACGGCAACGACTCAAAATATATACATGTAGGTCTAAATGCGATTTTGGCTTCAGGGGAAAACTTGAAGGCAAAAGACCTGCTATTTAAAATAAGTGAAAAATAGATTCGACACTTTCTATATTTGAATTGAAAAGACATTAATTTATATATATATATATATATATATATATATATATATATATATATCAGAAATGTTACACTCTAAAGTATGTAATATATTATACACACATATATGCACGTATAAACTGTTATATGTGTGCCGGTGGACTGTAAGGTATATATTTTAAATATCTATTAGCAAATCACGTATATACGCATTAAAAAACATATATATCGGACATAAAGATGTACATCTTCGTGTGTACATCTATCTATCTATCTATCTATCTATCTATCTATCTATCTCAGTCTGTTCATTATCTATCTATCTATCTATCTATCTATCTATCTATCTATCTATCTATCTATCTCAGTCTGTTCATATTTATTGATATATCTGTTTATGAATCAGATGGAAGCACATAACCAATATATTGGAAGTTATATATTCATATTTTTATGTGTGTTCATATATATATATATATATATATATATATATATATATATACACACACACACAAAGGAAAACTATGTATATCATATTGCTCCGGATAATATCCACTGAGATCTCTATAAGGATCTATCGCTTAATATTTTTAGATTATCCTCTCCGTTTATGAAGTTGACATCATTTCTTATACATATATGCATACATCGGGGAGCCGAGACCGAGTTGCAGTTAAATTCCTTGCATTCACTTACGCACAAATACCCTTTGCAAAGATATTAATCCGTCTCTTCCCTCCAGTTATGGGTTAAATAATAAGACAGATTGGCTTCTTTAGCGTTGGCTTGCAACCAGTCTACCGCAAAAACAATGGCATACTCCGGGATAATCTTCCGCCCAGTCAGTCATGTCTCTTTCAAGACATGATCGCCCAAAGCGTGTATCACGTATAGCACTTAACTGACTGACATACATATATACATACATAAATACATGCAAATTAACATACATACATATATAATAATAATAATAATAATAATAATAATAATAATAACGTGCTGATAAACCCAATGTTGATAAAGTTAACACTCATCGATGGTTACGTGCATCTGGATTAAAGTCTGAAACTGAAGGTTTTATTCTTGCTGCGCAAGACCAAAGTCTTTTCACTAGGAACTTTCAGACAACTATACATAATATGAATCCAAAATGCAGGCTCTGTGATAAATACCAAGAAACAATAGACCATCTAATCTCAGGATGTTCTGTACTTGTCCCAAATGAATATAAAAATCGTCACGATAGAGTGGGGCAATATTTACACTGGACAATATGCAAACACTATGGAAAATATGTAAACAAACACTGGTATGAACATCACCCAGCATCGGTTCCAGAAATTGATGATGTCACCATTCTATGGGATTACGCCGTCTACACAAACAGAAAAATTGAAGTAAATAGGCCTGACATTATTGCTAAAAGCCAAAAAGAAAAAACTTGCGTAATAATTGATATGGCTTGTCTAGCGGATTGTATCGTAGCAACCATGGAATTCGAAAAACTATCAAAATATAAAAACCTGGAAATTGAAATAGAAAAAATGTGGAAATTGAAAACAAGAATCGTATCAGTGATAGTGGATGCACTTGTAATGATAAAAAATGGAACAAAACAACACAATGAAAGAATCCCTGGAAGCCCCAGCTTAAAAGATATACAAAAAATGACCTTTTTAAGTACAGCCCACACACTAAGGAGAACTTTATCTATATAATGCAAGGGATGTTAGGAAGATATAAAAAGAACATGAAATGGAGCCATAACAACACGCCACGACCTGCCTAAGGTCTTCCTGCAGACTTGATAGGTAGTGCTACCATAGCAGAAATCGAATTATAATGAAAAATGTCATAATAATAATAACAATAATAATAATAATATATGTATATATATATATATATATATATATATATATATATTAATTGTTTAATTACTCTGTTTTTGGTTATGACAAAATTAGACCAGTGCACATTTGTATTAAAAGTTTTCACTACAATTATACTGTAGAACTTCTGAATATTTTCCATTAGTAAATCGTCTGAAGACCCCCCCCCGCTCGCGTAATAACTCGTTTACCAATGGAATATATATATATGTGTGTGTGAAATGATTTGTTTGAACATTATTTTTGATCGATACTCGTGTTTAAGTAGATATTCTGTTTATAATAAATAAATAAATAATATAGATAATTCTGATTATTTACGATAAATTTTTGTTACGAAATTGTGTGTCATTGCGGCAGGATTTGAACCTGCGACCCCTATCCACATCGGGTAAGCCACTATGTGATCGGGTGCGTCTTAGACCTCTCGACCACCTATGAAGATCAGTCTAAATGAAATCAAATTAAGCCTATAACACAATTTTCGAATTCATCGTAATAACCATCTCTGTTCTGAAATGTATCGTAATGTCTACAAACGTAAACATGTTACGGAAATTAACGAAGATTAACGAAACTGGTTATAAACAACCGACAATTTGTAATGATTTTTTTAACATTATTTTTGATCGAAACTCGTATTTAAGTAGATATTCTGTTTTATATTACGGAAATTAACAAAGATTAACGAAACTGGTTATAAACAACCGACAATTTGTAATGATTTTTTTAACATTATTTTTGATCGAAACTCGTATTTAAGTAGATATTCTGTTTTATATTACGGAAATTAACGAAGATTAACGAAACTGGTTATAAACAACCGACAATTTGTAATGATTTTTTTAACATTATTTTTGATCGAAACTCGTATTTAAGTAGATATTCTGTTTCTAATCAAACAGTATTATACATTTATTTCTACCGGCCTTATTATTTATGATGTTTGTTTTTTTTTTATATATAGAGCGCTGTTTTAAATTGATGTTTTGGACGTTGTAAAAAAAATTTTTTTTCTTCGTCCCTTATTCACACACACACACACACACACACACACACACACACACACACACACACACACACACACATATATATATATATATATATATATATATATATATATATCCGAGTGAATAAGGAACGAAGAAAAAAAATTTTAGGGGACGGGGCGTATTTATACGCGCTAAAAAGCCTGCCTTCTTCCACTAGACGCTCGTGGCCTAGGTAGAATCGCCGATTGACGCCAATTCGGTCGAGTTTCAATCCTGGGTTAGGAAGCGACCGGAGTCTAAGCCGTACTGATGAGCTGTAATACAGCGAAACAGATCTGTCTGCGGATAACTATAGTATATATATATATATATATATATATATATTTATATATATATATATATATATAGAGAGAGAGAGAGAGGGAGAGATGGAATAGACTGAAATAGATAGATAGATAATGAACAAACTGAAATAGATACATAACGAATAGACATAGATAAAGCAAAAGTAGAGATAGATAGATAGACAATGAATAAACTGAGATGAATTAGATAAAGAATAGGTAGGTAGGTAGGTAGGCAGATAGATAGATAGATAGATAGATAATGAACAGACTGAGATAGATAGATAGATAGATAGATAGATAGATAGATAGATAGATAGATAAGATAAGAACAGACTGAGATAGATAGATAGATAGATAGATAGATAGATAGATAATGATCAATGACTAAGATAAGATAGATAGATAGATAGATAGATAGATAGATAGATAGATAGATAGATAGATTGAACAGACTAGATAGATAGATAGATAGATAGATAGATAGATAGATAGATAGATAGATAGATAATGAACACACTAATAGATTATGATTATGAAGTGATTGAAATAAATATAAAAACAGCGGCAGAGAAAAAACAACGAGTGTTTTAACGTGTTTGTGTTAATAGGTGAAAGAACAGAGAAAAAAAGACTAAAAAAATTACTAAGGTTGATACAGGAGACGAAGTTTTGGAGAGCCACGATCCCTCACGTCCTTAAAGGACATGACATATAAACGACTTTTCAATATTATTGAGATATACCGCTCATTTCTAGAAGGTCGCCTACCGAAAGAAAAAACGTTAGGTTGACGAGGTCAGAAAATGTTTGAAAATTAATGGGTGAATTACTTGACTGGTAGGTGAGATGTGATTCCTTAGTGAGCGGCTTCAGGAGCTGCACCCCGCGCCCCTAAGGCTTGAAGGTGGAAAAGAACAAAAGTAAAGAAAGAAACAACACTTCTGTGAATACTTCTCCCTGGTGAAAAGATTTGTTGTTTGACTCCTTTTAAGCTGAAGTGATTTAATGTTTGATTCTATAGTTAAAAACGATGTTCACTCTTTGAGTCTCTATGGTCGGAAGTTTAAAAATAGCTACAATGTTGGACTCAAAGGATTCAATGTTTCACACCCTTTAAAGACGTTATTTCTTTCATTGCACGATCAAGTGTAGTCATTATATTTTTTAGGCTAATCATTTCTTCATCTTATTGTCGCTTTTTATAACAGCCTTCTTGGTTGATTACCCTTTTATAGTCATTAAAGTGGCCTCCTAGAAGCTCAGCAAAGTATTAAGGAAGGGAAAAATTTCGTTAGAAAGAAATAAAAATATTAATATCTGTTCTTCTACTTAGGAGTCAATACAATTTCCTTTTCTTTCAATCATTTCACCTCAAACAAAGCAAAAAAGCCACTAAAACACAAAAGGTTACCAAAAGTTTAGCATAGAACTTACGGTTATATTTAGCGATTTCACCTGGAAAATGATGAGACCTTGCCGACAATTTAGTACTGCGCTTAGATTCATAAAATCTATGTACCATGGAGAAAAGTTTATCAGAACAATTTACTACGAAAGTATTTATAGAAAAGGCACAAGTAAGTCACATTACGGCATTGGGAAAGTAAGTAAAACCGAGATGCTAGGTCAGGACCATTAACATTGCAGATCTTCTTTGGATTTTATCAAGAATCTTTAATTATATACCAAGAGCATCAAAACCAGATGTGGTAGTAAGATATCACAGATGAAGAGTAGGCTTGAAGAAACAAAGATGTCGTTCTACAGAAAAGATGCTGAGAATATCATAGACGAAGTACGTGAGCAAAGAGGAAGATTATTTTAACGAAACTAGAAAAAAAAATGACACTTACAATATTTTTTTTAATCATATCACCCCGAGCAAGGCGGTAATGCCACTGATGTGCAGGGGGCTACATAAGAGTAAAAAGATTAATTAGAAGAGAGTGAAGAGGAAGACGAACCAGTTAGAAAGGAGCCTGTTTATCATGTTATGGTTTGTTGATAGGGAGGGACCTAGAGTAGAGAATACAGGCGGTCATTATCCACGATCTGTGCTGGGAGGGAAACTGGCTTGGGCTGCAACAAACTGTGGACTCAGGGTTGCCCACCGAAAGCGCTTGCAGGGACACCTATCCAAGCGCGATATGGCACTACAAGAACCCCGATATTATACAACTGTTGATCAGAGCAGCCGCTCTTGATGCTACGCAAGAGTTAGGGCTCTTAACTACCAGTCGGAAGCCTCAACCAGGAAACTGCCAACCCGACACCCTCACAATGATGAGACGTTGCCACCAACCAGACACATCGCAGGAAAATCACGGAAGCACCAATACTGAGGTCTGAGGAGAGAAAAGAGAAAGCCGGAAACCACATCCTAAACAGGGAACAAGGGGTAAGTCTCTACTCCTGTTCAATAGACGTGGGTGGAGTGTGAACCGGGCGATTAGAAAGAGACAGTTGAAACTTATGGGACATAAATGAAAAAGGAAAGATTGGAATGGAGAATTTGACATTCAGAAGACATCAAAGCAAATTTGGACCCTTGAGTCCGAAAAAAACAAAACAAAACAAACAAAAAAAAAACAAAAAATTAAATCAATAACAAAAAAAAAAAACCCAACTAAAAACAAACAAACAAAAAACAGCGTGTGAAAAGGTTGGTTTTTCCCTTGACACCGCTATTGTTTTAATTACCTTCACTCTTCAGAAATGTTTATTGTTTTAAAAAGCGATTATTTGAATTGGAATAAAACCTGAACATATAATGAAAGTGGATTTATACATATTTTGTTCTTCAGAATTGGCAACAAAACGTCCGTTCCCATGGTGAATTTGTTGCAGAGAAATATTAAAATTTCGCTGATGAAAGTCCAAATTTTTTTTTGTGTGTGTGTGTGTGTGTGTGTGTGTGTATTTTTTTTTTTTGAAAATCCACGTGTTCGTCTGGAGAAGGTTGCGTTTGTGCGTGTTCGTATCACGTCGGGCAGTCGACACTTTATAGGGGGTATCTTATCTTATTTATTCTTTTCTAGTTGTAGTAGGATTCCGTTATAGTGAAGGGTAATTGTATACCGTTGCAGGTTAACGGAATTTGGCCTTGTGAGAAGATAGCCCACTATAATTCATAAAATGATTATAAAATCAAGAAAGGCAATTTGAGTATAAAATAACATTTATATATACACATTTCAATTAATGTTTTTTACAATTAAAATACTACTTGAATATAAGTCCAACTGAGGTTAAAGTATTCATGGAAAATATAAACACTATTTATTAGACTTTGTGCTTAAGTCATCAAAAGATCATCTCTACTTGGGGTGCTGAAGAAAAGTGGCAAAAAAAGAAAAGAATGATAAATGCACAATAGTTACATTCTAATGCAAGAGAATATGTAAAAAAAAAAAAAAAAAAAAAAAAAAAAAAAAAACAGCGGTAGAAAACAAACCATGCAATATACAATAAAAATTAGTAAAAGTTAACGAAGACTTCTTCTATAAGCCGTGTCCCTTCAGGACATAGACAATCATGGCCATCCACATCTCCTTACTCCTTGCAGCTCTTTACATCCTCTCTTGTTCTTCTTCTTTTATGTGCCATGTCCTTTCAGGACGTAGGCGATCATGGCTTTCCACATCTCCCTGTCTATGGTGGCTCTTAGCACGCTTTCTCCTGTTGCACTACGCAACCGTCGCTCCGTCATCCACCCGATCAGGTCCTTACTCCCTCCCAAACTGCTTCGCCATCCATTTGCTCAAGCCCATCAAATATCTAACGCATTTCCCTCTATCTGTCCCGTGAGTATCAGATTCTCCAAGCCCTGCTTCCTCATTACATGTCCTCGGAAATTTCAGCTGTCTTTTCTTTATATTAAGCATAAACTTTCTTTTCGTTTCCATCTTTCTCAAAACATCGCCGTTGCTTACATGTTCGGTCCATGGTATTCTCAGCATCCTTCTGTAGAACCACATTTCGGTTGCTTAAAAAAAACAGCAAAAACTGTTTACTCGGCTCTAAGCTGACTACGAAGATAACGAAATTTTTCAAGCATTTTTCAAGCATGACATTGGTCCTTGCAACACACCTCGTGCAACAAAATGTTTCCTTGTGGAAAGATTTGTCAGCACAAAACCCTGATCTCAGTATAAGTGAACCATTGTGGTGGGAACTGAAAAAACAAATCATTTAATGAAAATCACACAATCTCCAAGTACTTTTGATTTACTGCCAAGGAGAACGAGAAAAATATCCCAATGAGCAAATCTGAACCTTGTTCCATTCAATGCCACGTCGAACTGAGGCAATTATTCTAGCCAAAATCACCAACACTAACTATTAACTCCATAATTTGACGGTCTGTAATTTCTGTAATAATGAAGATCCAGCCAATTAAGTGCCATACGTGATACATGCTTTTGGCGATCATGTCTCGAAAGAGACATGACTGACTTGGCAGAAGATTATCATGTAGTAGGTTGCCATTGCTTTCTTCGGTAGACTGGTTGCCGACCAAGGCTACTGAACCCAATCCGTCCTATTATTTAACCCATAACTGGAGGGAAGAGACGGATTAATAACTTTCCCAAGGGTATTTATGCGCAAGTGAATGCAAGGAATTCAACTGGAATTCGAACTAGTTGAATTCCTTGCATGTGAACTGTGGTGCAGTGGATATCGACTCGAGACGACAAATCGGGGAGCTGAGTTCGAATTCCAGTTGAATTCATTAAATAAAAGTGTTCAAATATTACTAGAATGTTCTAAATTGCGTTGTCTTTTTTAGAAAGTTCCAGATTAATTTTATGATTACTTTTAAGAATGATTAAAAGTATTGCATCATTCTTTTTCTATCAACAGTTCTTTAAATATTGACAAAATGGGGTAAAGCAAAATAACTGATCAAGACCTCCGTAAACGTATTGTTGACCTTCGTACTAATGGAGATGGTTGTAGGAAGATATCTAGTCAGTTAAATTTGCCATTTTCAGTTCGTACAATAACTCAACATTAAAAGACGTATCATTCCATTCGTGCCCAAAAAGACTGATCGTTCTAGAAAGGTAACGGAACGTACGGCAAGATTATTGGCGAGTAGAATTGGCAACGAGCCCCGAATTACGCTTAAAGAACTTCAGTGAGGACTAGAAATAAGTAAAAGTAAGTACGGATACAATTAGTCGTTCACTTCATCGATATATTTTCGATGACTCCAAGCGAAAAAAATTTCTTGCCGGACTGGATTTTGCAAACGAGTATTGTATTAAACCTGCAGCATTTTCGGAAAATGTGATGTGTGTTGTGGTGCAGTGGATATCGACGCAAAACGAGAAGCCGAGTTCGAATTTCAGTTGAATTCCTTGCATTCACTTACGCACAAATACTCTTGGGAAAAGTATTAACCCGTCTCTTACTTCCAGTTATGGGTTAAATAATAGAAGAGATTGGATTCTATAGCCTTGGCTGGCAACCAGTCCACTGCAGAAAGCAATGGCAACCAACTGCAGGAGATATCTTCTGCCAAGTCAGTCATGTCTCGGGACATGATCGCCCAAAGCGTGTATCATGTATGTCACTTAACTGACTGATTTTAGTCAGACGAAACGAAAACTGAACTTGTTCGGCAGAAATGCTGTAGAAAAGGTCTGTATAAAGAAGAGTACTGAATATACAATCCCTTTTTTGAGACGGATCAATCATGATCTGGGCTTCTTTTGGTACCCAAGATGGAACATTGAAATAATAGAAGGTAGGATGAATGAGGGATATTTTGGAGATAAATTGACGGCAGAGTGCACATTCGCTGGTCTTGAAACTAATTTGGATCTTTCAACAAGACAACAATTCTAAACATAGTGCATAGCTTACAAAATCATGGTTAAGTTCAAATAGAATAGGTGTTCTAAAATGGCCAAAACAATATTCTGATCTCAATCCGTCTGAAAATTTCTGGAGAGAGCTAAAACTGAGAATTCAAAGAAGAAACTAACAAAACCTGCAAGAAATAATGAAATTTTATCATTTAAAATGGAAAAATATTAGTCAAGAAATATAAATGCAAGCAATTCATACGGAACTAGTATGCTGTAATTAGTAATAACAGTTAGGTTACTAAATATTAATAAATGATTTAATAAATGTATTGTAAACTTTTGCGTTATTAAAAATTGTGTTTTTTTTTTTTGGATGGGGGATATCTTTATTGAGTAATTTTTTAAAAATTCGTTGTTTGACTATGGATTATTAGCAGTAAAGTCTTCATTAATCAAACTGTTAGAAATACCTAAAGAAATATTTTTTGTAAAGTGCTGGAAACTTTTGCGTAGCAATATATATATATATATATATATATATATATATATATATATATATATATATATCGTTGAATAAATGTTAAGAGAATTTTCTTTTGATATCTATATTTGTAAGTAAAGCACAAATTTTAAACAATCAAAGAGTGGAAATAAAAGAGACTAAAATCGGAAAAGTAATAACAATGACAACCGCTTAGAAATAAATCATTAAGATATGAAAGGGGATGGATATATATATATATATATATATATATATATATATATATATATATATATATATGCAAACTTATCTCTATACTCGTTTCGAAAAAGCCTCTGCGTATATACGCGGAAGGAAAAAATGGTTGTAAAAAAAGAAAGAGCTAAGCACATGAACATCAGCCAAAGCGATTTGGACCGAGCCAGTACGTAGCCCAAAGAAAAAACCCGAGACGAGTAATCAGTAACAAAAAAGCGCTCAATGCGTAAGCAGAGTAGAATAAGTAAATTAAACTAGGGAGCCAACAAACCTACCAAGGTTTCACCTCAACGGATCTTCAGCGAAGGTTGGCTCCCTTCCCTGAAGATCCGTTTAGGTGAAACCTTGGTAGTTTTGTTGGCTCACTAGGTTAATTTACTTATATATATAACATATTTGAAGGACCTGATCAGGTGGATGATGGAACGAGGGTTGCATGATGCAACAGGATAAAGCCTGCTAAGAGCCACCAGTGACAGGGAGATGTGGAAAGCTATGGTCGCCTACGTCCTGAAAGGACATGACGCATAAAAGAAGAAGGTGTCTAAAAAATTAAATAAATTTTATTGATTCCCCCGGAACAGTTTGTATCGAGCCTTGCTGGTTGAAACCTATGAATTTAGTTTTAGAGTCACTGACATAGAGTCCGACATCATTTGCAACATTTTCTAGATGATGTAGGAGACACCATTGACACCATTACCAATGCCACAGTGCTCCTACATCATCTATTACAAAATAATAGAATTAGATACAAGTCCTTCTTCATTTGTATTGCTCTTTCGGAGAGCATCCTAATAATAAATATGGCGTTCCTTGTTCCAGTGTCTTTGACGAACCCGCACTGTTCTTGTCCTAATTCTGGCCTGATTCTGATTCTCGCTCTATTAATCAAGATAGAAATATCCAGTGATTTCCCAGTACATGTTTGGTTACTTAAAATTAGGGACCTTCACAAAAAACAATAAAAAATAAAATAAATAAAAATAAATAAATAAAATAATAAATAAAAACCATTTTAAAAATGAAAAGATCTTTCTTAAGCTTTTATTTTAGTTTTTATTCTAGGATAATAAATTTAAATTTAAAATTTAAATTTCTAATAAGCAAAATACTTCGTTGTAGTTAAAAAAAAAAACTAATTTACACTGACTAGAAGGATTTTTTCTTTCTTTCTTTTTGCCAAAATAGCTGATTAGCGCCCTTTTTTAGTCGCCTTTCATCGTAATGAAATTTTCTTTATTAAAAAATCTTACAAAAATAAAATGTATTTTTCTGAAACTTTGTGGAATTTTAGCTGAATTAAAGTATAATTAATCGGATTTGAAATAAATATTATTTACTTTAAATTCAAAATATCGCAGAAAGATATTTTTAACTCGACAGTAGCCATATTGACGCGTTGAACAACTGATCACATCAAATTCTTTTTCTGCGTAGACTTTATCTGTAAAAAATTGAAGAAACTGGATTCATTGCATTCACTTACGCACAAATACCATTAGGAAAGATATTAATCCGTCTCTTCCTTCCAGTTATGGGTTAAATAACAGGACAGAGTGGGTTCTATAGCCTTGGCTGGCAACCAGTCTACCGCAGAAAGCAATGACAACCTACTGCGGGATAATCTTCTGCCCAGTCCGTCATGTCTCTTTCGAGACATGATCGCCCAAGCGTGTTTCACGTATGGCACTTAACTGACTGATGCGAGCGTCTTTTTTTATATATAATTTTAAGTATGCAGAAATCTTTAAAATTTCGAAAATTATTCTCCGTAATCTAATGTTTTTGATAAATTTATTATCGCTCTTATTTTTTGATAAAGACGTGTATGGTCACCCGTACATAAAAAAAAATCGGTATGTTTATACAGTGTAACCCTGATATAAGAGAGATACCGGGACCGGATAGACGGTCTCTTATATCCTGTTTCTCTTATATCCGGGTTTGGTTTATTTTATATACATTACCACAGGCTCTAATTTGGGACCATATAAAATATCTTTTATATCCGGGTTTGTCTTATATCCGGGTTATATTGTAATGCAAAAAATAAAAAAGAAGGAAAAAAAAATAGAAGAAAAGAAAAATCAAAATTAAAAAATGTCATCTTAAAAACTGAAATTAACACAGAATTTTAAAAATATTAAAAATTAATAAATTCTTTTAATTAAAATTGAAAAAAAAAATGAAAACAATTCTTTTAAAAATTCGTTATTCATCGAAAAACATTTTTCTTAATTTATGTACTTAATATATCTTATTTATAAAAGCAATTACAGTGGATCCCTGATATAATAGAGTTGTCGGGACCGGGTAAAGATTATCTTATATCCAGGTTTATCTTATATCCGGATTTGGTCTATTTTATTTTTGTGCGTTACCACAGGCTTTTGGGAGCAGATAAAAATCTATCTTATATCAGGGTTTATCTTATATCCGGGTCTCTTATATCCTGGTTATACTGTAAATTTTTTTCTAATTAAATAATGTCATAGTTTTATTGCATTGTTTATTTTACAATTCAGAACAGATTTTTTTGCTACTGCGGGTCTTGTTAGACAATAAACCTTTGTTTTAATTAAGTATAGGGATTTTTTTTAAGGATGTGTGTAGCGGATGTGCGTTGTGGTACAGTGGATATCGGCTCGGAACGAGAAACCGGGAAGCCGAGTTCGAATTCCAGCTAAATCCATTGTATTCACTTACGCGCAAATACCCTTGGGAAAGGTATTAATCCGTCTCTTCCTTCCAGTTATGGGTTAAATAGCAGGACAGATTGGGTTCTATAGCCTTGGTCGGCAACCAGTCTACCACAGAAAGCAATGGCAACCTACTGCGGGATAATCTTCTGCCCAGTCAGTCATGTCTCTTTCGAGACATGATCGCCCAAGCGTGTATCACGTATGGCACTTAACTGACTGACTGTTGTGGTGCGTGGATAGGCTCGGAACGGAGAAAACGAAGATCCGATTTCGAATTCCAGTTGAATTCGTTGCATTCAGTAACACGCAAATCCCCTTAAAAAAGGGTTCAGGACAAATTGGGTTATAGAGCCTTGGTTAGTTACCAGTATACCATGGAAATCTATCGCGAGAAAATCTTTTGCTAATTTTCCAAAAATAATCTGTCACAGATATATATTTTATTTTTGCAATATTTTAAAACCGAGAATTAGCTTTTGTTTAATAATATGTCAATTGTTCAAAAGTGGCCGAAAAATTGAAAAAAAAAACCAAAACAAACAAAAAAAAAAAGCTCGAAATTTTATGCTCCAGTCAATATAATTTTTGGTTAAAATACATCAAAGTATTTTGCTTACTGGAAATAGTAAATTTAAATTAAGGTATGTCACTTTCGATACATGATCGCCCAAGCGTGTATCACGTACATCACTCAACTGATCCTCTTTTTAGAATGTTTAGGGGAGGTAGAAATAATTTATATTAAAGGTCGTAAAATTTTTTTTACTTTTAGTTATTTACTAAGTGTAGTTTTGTTGCGGCTCGAAGCCGAGATTATGCAGCACCCAGCAAGGATCAAACTTACTACCCAATCGTAATTGATCTAGCGAGAAGACATGCCCACCATTTATGACACGTCGAAGACTCTTTTTTTTTTCTTTTTTTAACTATCTGATAAATATTTTTCAATTTTGACAAATGCTTAGGAGACAGTCTAATTACACTGTCCGCACATCTAAAATTACACTGACTGGTATTCTCAAACAGTCACCCATCTAGGTACTGACCAGGATCGACATTGCTAATGAATGAATACAAAGTGTACGTCTCTATTTAAAGAATGGACCTGTTAACCTTAGTAGGGCTCCAGTGACTTTTTTACTTATCAAAATGCTGCTAGGAAAAAAAAGAAGAAAAGTATTTCCACTAATCGGAATAAATGAAAATTTTTAGAGATATGATTACAGAAGAAGACAGAAATTATTAACCAAAAGATCACCCACTGTATTTTAACTATATTTTTTAATATCTCATATTGGCAATACGCTTTCCACTGCTTCAGTAACGATGGGATTCTCTAGTTGTATGGGCGTCATTTAATTATCCAAACTAGCGGGTAGCAGAGGTGGCATGACCCGGGTGATAGGTGTGGAAGTGGCTTCCGAATCATCAGGTCAGAACGGCGTCAAACCTTGTTGATCGCGACGAGATAAAGGCCTGGCCTAGGTCATTTTAATCTTTTGTTGGGAACGAATCAGTTTAAGCCTCACCTTCCGACCGGCTATATTAAAGGAATTGTCGCCTACTTGCATGAGCTGTGATACAGCGAAACAGGCTTGTATGTAGATGACTAATATATATATATATATATATATATATATATATATATATATATATATATATATATATATTAATGTGTGTGTGTGTGTGACTATTTTGTTGGACAAGACTGACAAGATCCTTTTTACTTATATTTGTTTTCGTATACGTACAAATCTCATCATTTCTGGACTTTATGAATGCAAAAATTATCGGAAAGTTTGTTAGTTCCGAACCCTTTCCATCAAAATTGTTAAAATTAGCGAACACACGTCAGGGCTTGTTATTTTTTTTACAAGAAGGGGTTCGTTATTCTTTTAATTTTAGAATGATCGGGTGTGCTCTTCTACATATGAACATTTGGGTTCAAGTAACTTTAAGATTCAATAGCTGTTTTCATATAATTTTGAAACTTTCAGATCATATTTACAAATGAGTGAAATTATTTTTAAAATTAATATTTTAGAAAAATACTGGTAAAAATATTTTTTACATCTGTTACCCTGCCTGCGCGTAAATTCATGAAATTTCAAGAAATTAAATTCTGTAGGCAAAAATGGTTATCTTAGTTAAACACTGGACTCACTGGGGAATGTAAATCATGTATTATCTGTTAAAATCATAAGTGACGTAATTGATACACGATTGGGCGAGCATTTCTCGAAAGAGACATGACTGACTAAGCAGAAAATTTTTTTCTGCAGTAGGTTGCCATTACATTCTGCGGTAGACTGGTTGCCAACCAAGGCTAATGAACCCAATCCGTCCTGTTATTTAGCCCTTATCTAGAAAGAAGAGATGGATTAATACATTTCACAAGGATATTTGCGCTCAAGTGAATGCAACGAATTCGAGTGGAATTCGAACTCTTTTCTCTGCACTATAACGCACATCCACATGCAGTTCATTTCTGAATCGTACAAATTGCAGTGCCACTCTGGACGGCTATGTCTGAAAATCCCACATGAAAGACAAGGATGCAGACGCAATTTTCTACCAGGTTATTTAAATCAGTTCATATGAATGGAACGAAATACGGTTAACGGGTTATTTGGGTTCTGTAAAGCTATCACCATACAATATCTTTTCGTTAACTAAGTTATTTTAACTGTTCGTTTATGGAAAGTGAATATGTTATTTTTATTGTTCTTTTATCAATAGACGCTTTTTTACTAAATTGCTTTTAATAAATAGAAAATAGAACATATTTTGCTAGGGATTTACTATAAAAATTGTACAATTATGTCACTTATCTCGCATCTGTTAACCCATTTTAATTACGGTGGAAAGGTAAAAAATGTCAACTCTGTCAAATAAAAAAGATGTTAACTAAAAATAGTTTTATTCTAAATTTCATGTTATAAATAAGTAATACTTGTGTAAATAAGATTAATTTAGTATTAACTTTGCTAATTTTCCAAAAATAATCTGTCACAGATGTATATTTAATTTTTGCAATATTTTTAAACCGTGAATTAATTTTTGCTTATTAATATGTCGATTGCTCAAAAGTGGCCGAAAAATTGAAAAATTAAAAATGAAAAAAAAAAAAATTGCTCAAAAGTTTATGTTCCAGTCAATATCATTTTTGGTTGAAATACATCAAAGTATTTTGCTTACTGGAAATAGTAAATTTAATCGTTTAGCATTCAATTAAATTTAAAATAAAAATTTCAAGAACACTTTTTTATTTTTAAAATTCAGTTTAAAAGTTAGTTATTGAAATGAGTGGAGGTACCTATTTCATAGGAATATTTGGGTTCGCGGTTCCTTTCCTGGGCTTAAGTGAGTTCTTTTCATGGGGACAATTGGGTTCGTTTGTTTTATGGTGTTAATTAGGTCCGCTGTTCTTTTCATGGAGTTAATTGGATTCGCCGTACTTTTCATAGTGTTAATTAGGTTCGTGGTTTTTTTTTTTCATGGGTTTAATTAGGTTCGCTATTCTTTTCATATGGATAACTGCGTTCGCTGTTCTTTTCATTGGGTTAATCCGCTGTTCTTTCCATGGATATAATTGGGTTCGCTGTTCTTTTCATGGGTTTAATTAGGTTCACTGTTCTTTTCATGGGGATAACTGCATTCGCTGTTCTTTACATGGATATAATCGGGTTCGCTGTTCTTTTCATGGGGACAATGGATCATTCATAAAAGAAATTAAAAGCATTTCTAATTAAATAATATTTAAGTTTTATTGCATTGTTTATTTTACAATTCAGAGCAGACATTCTGTAATTGGGGGTCCTGCTAGGCCTCCCCATGATTTGATTTAAATTCTCCGTGAACTCATAACAAATAAAAATATGAAGCACTACAAAAAATAATTTCTAAAAATTTCATAAAATTAAGTAGGTGAGGTGTAACAAATGTAAAAATATAGAAAATCTTTTTCCAAGATTTTCTAAGAAAGAAACATTTAAAAAATAATTTAATTCATATTTTTAATAAATCCTGAAAGTTACATAAATATCCAAAAATTATCTGAGTTTTAGAAGAATTTCCAAATCAGTGTGTATTGAACGGCAAAAGACGTTAAAAATTTTCAATGCTAACGCCCCAAAAAACAAGATTTTTAAAGCAAAACGTTCTCAAAATGATAAAAAAAATAACATCAAAAAGTAAGAGAAAAAAGAAAGAAAAACAGAGATAAAAGTACATGAGAAAAAGAAGAAAAACGAAAAAGAAAAGAAAAGAATGTAATAATCAAAAAGTAAGAGAAAATAGAAAGAAAAACAGAGATAAAAGTACATGAGAAAAAGAAGAAAAACGAAAAAGAAAAGAAAAGAATGTAATAATCAAAAAGTAAGAGAAAAAAGAAAGAAAAACAGAGATAAAAGTACATGAGAAAAAGAAGAAAAACGAAAAAGAAAAGAAAAGAATGTAATAATCAAAAAGTAAGAGAAAAAAGAAAGAAAAACAGAGATAAAAGTACATGAGAAAAAGAAGAAAAACGAAAAAGAAAAGAAAAGAATTTAATAATCAAAAAGTAAGAGAAAAAAGAAAGAAAAACAGAGATAAAAGTACATGAGAAAAAGAAGAAAAACGAAAAAGAAAAAGAAAAGAATGTAATAATCAAAAAGTAAGAGAAAAAAAGAAAGAAAAATATGTTGAAGGAAAGAAGAAAATAACGACCTGACATGAAATGGTAAGAGGATCAGTAGAAGGCGAAGGAGGAAACGTAAGATGTGGAATAGGCTAGAGGTCAGCGCGAACAACTTTTTGCGTCCGGCATTTGTAGGCCCGACTGTTAACCTCAGAGGCAAAAATTGCTGACGGCGTTCGTCGGAATTCAACTTTACAATTTAATAAATTAATCATAAGTGAATTAATCACGGAGCTTTCTTTGTTTTACTTCCAAAGAATTCTGCTTCAGCCGTTTTTGCATTGTCGTGAGCATGTCTGCAAGAACATTGATAAAACGTACTGTTTGCGAACAGATTTTAAACAACGAGTCGTAGATCCGGACAAATGCAGAGACGAATAGACTCATGTAAACCTAGAGATTCTTCTGAAATTGTCACTTTCATGCACAAGGTCGGCGATCATGGCTCTCCCCAGATTCCTTTTTCCATCGTTATCTCTGAACTGTCATGCATTCTTCAGAAAAATATAGTTGTTTCCAGCTGTCTTCTTCACAGTTTTAAGTTTTCCTTCATTTAAGCTGGTTAACAATCAAGGCTCGAACCCAGAAGACCCCGCTATTTTATCCATAAATGAAGAGAGAAGAGAAGGGTTCATGCCTTTTGTAAAAGCATTTGTGCGAAAGTAAACGCAACAGATTAGCCCAGAATTTGAACTCTGATTGCCGGTTTTACCGATGTCCGTTTTACTTCCAGCACGTCTAGATCTAGAGATACTAGTTACTAAAATTAGCATAGTAATGTAGCGTTTTAATAATGGATCTGCTAGTGAATAACGCACTCAAGTCATCCAGAGATCATTGTATGGGCGTCTTCTCTTCTTTCTTAATCAGAGACGCCCAGATGGTATTTATCTCTATGCCAGGTCTACTGAGGAGCTTGTCAGTGCATAACATATACACTGATTCTTTTAGTCGTATTATCCGCTAGTATTGTTCTCTGTCTATTATCTTCATTTAATTAAGCAAGGGTTGAGGGTCTGTTATATATTGCTCAACATAGGTTTAAGGTTTGTATGGATGGAATAAAAGTAGGATATCCAGATAGCATTATTCTTAAAAGAGTGCTCAATACAGAGTAGAGCGAATAATATTTATTCAAAATTTATGACATAAGTTTGTTTGACTTCACGACAAAGTAGCTATTTCGTTTCAACACTTTTTGTGTCTTGTCAAGTGATGATATTGATTGCGAGATGAAGAGTTTTAGAAAGTTCAAAACTAAGCAAACACCTCAATAGAGGAGACGTTGTTGCGTAGATGACTATTCAAAATACAAGTAAATCGTAATTTGAAAAACGTGACATACACTAAAAACAATTTATTGGTAGATTAATGTTAATATCAGATTAAAATAGAAATTCGTAATAATAACTGACTATTAATTTTTTTTATTTTAAAATAAAAGTTAAAAATTATTACAATTATGTGATCAGTTATATATATATATATATATATATATATATATATATATATATCCGAGTGAGTATAGAATGAGGAGAGAAAAAAGAAAAAATTTTTCCGTCCAAAACATTAATTTAAAACAGTGCTCGATATATGGTGTATAGAGCAGAGAATATTTACTATAAATTATGTTTTAGAACATGTACATAATTTCTTCTATATATGTCCACTTCCCTACAATCATATGTTTGTTTCAGTGTTTGGATTTAAACACTTCTTCAGGGGAAATAAAGGTTTGGAATCATTCTCTGTTGATATTTGGTTCGTTGTTGTCGTGGGGGTTGGTTGGGGTCATTGGTAATTAAGTGAATGTCTCGTTTTGATCGTTAGACTTTTGAGGAATTTGGTGTGTAAGTGTGAAATTGTTGATTAATGGTATTATCTGTTGGAATGTATGTTTTTCTCTTTTTATCGGTTGGTATATCTCTTGGTTAGGATTTCTAAGAGGGCCCTGTTGAGTGGTCATTTTTATGGTTGGTTATCATTTAATTGGTTGATGTCTGCTGTTAGTGGACCTAATTCATGTATTTACTTTGATCCTGTGTCTAGGTTTTCATAGACGTGATAGGGGTGGGGTGTTTTTTCTTTCCAATTTAGATTTTTTCGGTAAAAAAAAAAAAAAAAATATATATATATATATATATATAGAGAGAGAGAGAGAGAGATATATATATATATATATATATATATATATATATATATATCCCTCTTCTCCTCTATCTTCTTTCTTTTTCTTTCTCTTCTTCTTCTTTTCCTCTTTTTTCTTCTTTTTCCTTTTTTTCAAGTTTGGAGTATTATTGTGTCAAGTAAGGTTATTGGTGTAGGCTTTAGTGATAGATTTTCCTTTAAGGATTTATTGGATCGATTTCTATAGCATTTTTTATCTTTTATAATGAGGATATCAATCGAACTCTTTGTATTTGTTAGCATGATTTTAGGGTTAAGTCCCTAATGTGCTTGCAGTTTACCGTGGTTTCGTGTCTCTGATTTAAGAGCTTGTTACTATTTATATATTTAAGGATCTCTATTTTTTTCTTGAAGGCAAAGAAAGCATGGTGCTTTTATAGATATTGCTGTTCTTGCTTTTTTGAGAATTTTCCATTTGACCTTAGGTGTTTTATTTTCGTTTTTTAATTTCCAAAGGTGTTTGGAGAGAGATGTCATGTTTTGTTTTTCTTTGTTATTGTAGGTTTAGAGGTGATTATAAAAGCGCTTTTAAAATACGTTCATAGTATTCCCAAGTAAGGGATGGGGTGCTTATTTTGTACAGAATAATTTTGTATTTAAGCAGAGTCTATGTGCGTTGTGGTACAGTGGATATCGGCTCGGAACGAGAAACCGGGGAGCCGAGTTCGAATTCCAGTTGAATACATTGTATTCACTTACGCGCAAATACCCTTAGGAAAGGTATTAATCCGTCTCTTCCTTCCAGTTATGGGTTAAATAACAGGACAGATTGGGTTCTATAGCCTTGGTCGGCAACCAGTCTACCGCAGAAAGCAATGGCAACCTACTGCGGGATAATGTTCTGCCCAGTCAGTCATGTCTCTTTCGAGACATGATCGCCCAAGCGTGTATCACGTATGGCACTTTAACTGACTGACTATATAATTAGTGTAAATTTGTATATTTAATCTCAATTTTGAATTTCGGAAATAGATTTTCCCTATGAAATTTTTAATTTTTAATTAGATCACAGTTTGGAAACCGATTTTTTTCTATTAAATTTTTCTTCCTCCTGTATTCAGTCTGATATATAATAAACTTTCTTCGTTCTGTATTCACTCGGATATATATATATATATATATATATATATATATATATATATATATGCACTGCCGGGCATAATTATTAGGCCACCTCAGTTTTTTAAAAGAAATGATATATTCCATACTATTTTTAGTATTTATTGTCAAGTGGATAATTCTAAATGAAAATAGAATGGTGCTTTCGTTATTATTACTTCGCAAAATTTTACAAGGCAAGGAAGCAAAGATGAACTCGTCCGAATCACCAGAAATTTTCTTCGTTCTTTCATTAATGAAACTGCAATATAGGTAACTATTAAATATTTATAAATTCATTTGCTGCACATGTTATTGTGCAGTATTAACAAAAGAACTATTCTATTTTTTATTTACAATTTTTCACTTGGCAATAAATACTAAAAAATAGTATGAATACTTTATTTTTTTTTAAACACTCAGGTAGCCTAATAATTATGGCCGGTAGTATATATATATATATATATATATATATATATATATATATATATATAATTATTGTCATCCGCAGACAGATCTGTTTCGCTGTATCACAGCTCATCAGTACGGTTAGACTCCGATTGCTACACAATATATATATATATATATATATATATATGTGTGTGTGTGTGTGTGTGTGTGTGTGTGATCAGCTATGTGTGATTCCAGGGTAAATGGCTGGAACGGTACGAGTATAAGAAACAAGTCCAGCAGAATTATCTGAATAGCAAAAACAATAATTTTCGAGATTTGTTTCTGTAGTTCTAAACCTTTACATCAACGAAGAAAATGTTTATCGATCCACAGTCAGTCAGTCAGTCAGTTAAATGCCATACGTGATACACGCTTTGGGCGATCATGTCTCGAAAGAGACATGACTGACTGATTTAAATTTCTGGAGGTTGTAGCCGTCAGGAAAGCAAGAATATGGGAGCGAGTTCCACAGGCGGGAAGTGCGAGAGAAGAAGCTGCAGGAGTAGAATTGTCGTCTGCATTTGGCTAACCTAACTGTGAATGGGTGGGCCCAGTTGCCAGTCTGGTTGCACGAGTAAACACCTGTTGAGGAGGCACCAGTGACTTAAGTTCGTCCGAGCAGGAGCCATAAAAGTATTTATAGAACAGACAAAGGGAGGCCACATTTCGACGGTGGGGAAGTGGCTGCAGTCGAGCCGCCAGATCAGTACCTGTCACATTACAAACTCTCCTTTGGAGCCTGTCATTAGAACAAAAGATGTCACTTCGTCGTGATGTAATGGTTAACAAACTTTTGTCGCTAGATCAATTACGAGTGAGTAGTGAGTTCGGTCCTCATAGGGTGCTCTAAACTTTCGGCCTTGTGCCACACCTAAGTTACGCTTAACATAACATTGAGGCACTTCGACGTGGTCTGACGTTTAGCGAGCTTATCTCACTAATTATGACTCAATCAATTACGACTGAATAGTGAGTTCAATACTCACTGGGTACTCGGGATTTCTCGCCTAGTTTCACATCTAAGCCAGGCTTGAAAAATTACCATTCACTTTCCTTGGGCTGAACAATAAAAATCATGAAGTTGCAAACTTGAAAAAAGTTACAGTTTAAAGTTTAAACCGTACAACAACAAAAAAAAGCAACAAAAAAAAAACAAAAAAAAAAGCAAAACAAAAACAAACAAAAAACAAAACAAACTAACAAACAAAAGATAATTATCCCATTTTATCGGATCAGTCAGTCAGTTAAGTGCCATACGTGATACACGCTTGGGCGATCATGTCTCGCAAGAGACATGCCTGACTGGGCAGAAGATTATCCCGCAGTAGGTTGACATTGCTTTCTGCGGTACCCTGGTTGCCGACCAAGGCTATAGAACCCAATTTGTCCTGTTATTTAACTCATAACTGGAAGAAATATACGGATTAATACCTTTCCCAAGGGTATTTGCGCGTAAGTGAATACAATGAATTCAGCTGGAATTCGAACTCGATTTCCTAAAAGAAGTTGGATTGTACTCAAAAATAGGAGTAATTGAAGAATGGTTCAAATATATATGCAAATATGCACACCTATTTTTTACCAAACTATCACTACTATAAATTTATTTTAATATTTTGTTGATATATTGAGGTTGATATGCCATGAAACAAAACAGCCAACGATTTATCGAAATTAACGGAAATTTTTCGGTATTAAATACTCTGAATAATTTGTCGGTAATAAGTACTTCGAATAACGAATAAAATTGAAACGGACTTTTGTGTAGCAAAGGCTAATTTTCCTTTCTATTTGGCACCAACCCATGACGAACAGGAAAGAAGTATAAGCTAACCCTTTGAAGTCATTTTTATTACTCCTGTGTTAAAACGGAAGACCTTTTCTTTTAATTGCAGTTTGAGTGAAAATTTTAAAATTTGACCATCAGAGAAGAGGAAAGAGCCAAGACTTCACTATAGTGACGTGCGGTCTTGAAAAGGCCGAATTAAAAACATGATATAAATTTTTAATCAGCACGTAAAATAAAATTATTATTATTATTATTATTAATAATAATAATAATAATAATAAAATAAATAAATAAATAGACAATAAAAACAGATCGCTAAGATTTTGTTTTCGCGTTCGGGTACGTCATGTTTGTTTTCGCGTCCGGGTACGTCATGTATATTTTCGTATCCGGGTGCGCCATATATATATATTTTTTTTATAATGAGCTTTGTATTTCCACATGTATAGTTTTTCGTTGTTTTTCTTTTCCTCCAATTTTCCCAAGCTTTTCAAACCTTACGCACATTCCTAAAACCCTGACCTCCAAGCTAAGCAGTACACTCTAACCACCCGAAACACCGAGTTTGTCCAACAGTCTCTCTGTCTCTCTCTCTCTCCCCGACCTCGATTTTAAGAGAGCTCTCCTCTGTCCCTTCCTCCAACAGAGAAGAAGAAGAGGAGGAGGAAAAAGAAGGAAAAAGGCGGAGAAACTGTTGCCCCCTGCGGTCAAAATGTGAGAACAGCACATGAATATACTTTCTCGCCAAATGAGAAACAGACGGCCAGCGGCTAGACAAGAACCTTTCTGATTGAAAACGCCAGAGGCAGTTGGCCAATGCGAAGCAAGAAGCGTCTTCGTAAAAGGAGGTACCCCGCCCGTCCCTCTGACTGACCCTTATTAATGGAAGCCAACTCGTTGACCATACAAAGAAATCTCATTCAGTTCTATTTTTTCTTCATTCTTTCTTTTTACTTACTTTCCTTCTTTACTTTCTTTCTTCCTTTATTTCGTCAATAACTTTGTTTTTTCAAAAAGAATTTTCTTTACTATTTAATTAACTAAACATTTTTCATTTTACTTTGCTTCAGTCAGTCAGTTAAGTGCCATACGTGATACACGCTTGGGCGATCATGTCTCGAAAGAGACATGACTGACTGGGAGCAGAAAATTTTCCTGCAGTAAGATGCCATTACTTTTTGCGGTAGATTAGTTGCCAGCCAAGGTTATAGAACCCAATCTGTCCTATTATTTAACCCATAAATGGAGGGAAGAGACAGATTAATACCTTTCTCGAGGGTATTTTTGCGTAAGTGAATGCAAGAAATTCAACTGGAATTTTCTAGGAAGCTTTGAAGTAATCAAAATGTTATTCTGCTTTCACAGTTTCACACATTTTTTTTTTTTTTTTTTTTTTTTTTAATCATTTCACCCCGAGCAAGGCAGAAACGCCACTGATGTGCAGGGGGTTACATAAATGTAGAAAGATTAATTAGAAAAGAGTGAGGAGTACTAGCTAGTTAGAAAGGAACAATAGAAAACTGAGAAAGCAGGTGCAATGACAGGTACATGGGCGGAGAGAAAGGGAAGGTTATACAGGGGAGGGGAGAGAGAGCTAGAGGCCAGTGGTTAGTAGGTGAGTATTAACTTTGCTTTTAAATTTCTGGAGGTCGTAGCCGTCAGGAAAGCAAGAATACGGGAGTGAGTTCCACAGGCGGGAAGTGCGAGAGAGGAAGCTGCAGGAGTAGAATTGTCGTCTGCGTTTGGCTAACCTGACTGTGAATGGGTGGGACCCAGTTGCCAGTCTGGTTGAACGGGTAAACACCTGTTGAGGAGGCATCAGTGACTTAAGCTCATCCGAGCAGAAGCCATGAAAGTATTTATAGAAGAGACAGAGGGAGGCCACATTTCGACGATGGGAAAGTGGCTGCAGACGAGTCGCCAGATCAGTACCTATCACATTACAGACTCTCCTTTGGAGCTTGTCAAGAACACTGAGGAGAACGGCAGGGGCACCTGACCATAAATGGCAGCAGTACTCCATGCACGGACGGATGGTTGACTTGTATATATGCAGGATGGATTCAGGTGGAAAAAACATCCTGGATCGACATAGTGACCCAATCTTCTTAGCAGTAGATTTTGCTATGGATTCAATATAGTGCTTCCATTTGAGGTCTGAGGACAGGGTAAGTCCGAGGAGGCGTAGTGTATTACTCTCCGGGAGAATCATCTGGTCCATGCTTATGGGAGGCAGAAGAGGTTGCCTGTAATGGTTGACAGACAACAGCTTGGTCTTAGAGGAATTAAAGTTGACAAGCCACTTCTTGCCCCAGTTCACCACAGAGTGTAGATCCCGCTCAAGGTCAGCAGCGAGATTATGTCTGTCCGCCACGACAGGTTTCTTACTGGAGCGGGAGTATATTGTAGTGTCATCTGCGTAGATGCCTACTTGGGACCTGATCTCATCTGGGAGGTCGTTGATGAAAATAAGGAAGAGCGTTGGGCCCAGGATAGAGCCTTGTGGGACACCAGCATTCGTGCTGTAGGACGAAGAGGCACGCCCATTCAGAACGACCTTCATTTTGCGGTTATTTAAGAAAGATTGGATTAGGTCAAGCAGGCGACCGGTAATACCATAACCGCGTAGTTTGCATAGGAGGCCAGGGTGCCAAACCCTGTCGAAAGCCTTGGAGATATCCAGAGCAACCGCGCGAGCCTCGTCAGACTCATCAAGGGCCTGTAGCATGTACTCCGTTACAGTAGTTAGCAGGTCGGCTGTGGACCTGTCAAATCGGAATCCATATTGCCTGTCGGAGAACAGCTTGTGGGCGGTGAGATGATGAACTATTTCAGCATTTATTATAGCCTCGAACACTTTCCCGAATATTGGTAGGAGACTGATAGGGCGATAGTTGGATGGGTCCGAGGGTTCACCACAATTCTTAAAGACAGGAACGACTGAGGAGAATTTCCAGCATGCAGGAAAGCAGGAAGCAGAAAGGCAGTAGTTAAACAGTTTAGAGAGGACAGGGGAAAGTTCAGGGGCACACCTCTTAAGGACTATCACCGGGATTCCATCGTCTCCACACGCCTTATGGGGGTCGAGTTTTGAAATTACTCTGGATACTATTGTCGGGGTAATATACACGTCATGCAGTTTGGCCTCAGTTCTAATAGGGAAGTCGGGTGGGTGCACTCCGGACGAGTCGAGTGTGGAGTTGGATGAGAATCTGCGGGCAAAGCACTCAGCTTTCTCAGCAGATGACGTGAGAACGTCAAATCCATGGATTAAAGGAGGTAGATGATACAAAGTTTTTGTGAATATAGATGTTTGTATGGAAATAATTATTAGTGATGGTGATATGTTGATTTTCTGAGCGCCGAAAGTATAGGACATCTAGTGAGGATCGAACTCACTACTCACTGACGGTGATAAGTATGTTTTATGTTTTAGTTTTACTGAAGTTATATTTTAGAATACTGTTTGATTTCTTTAATAAATTGTATAATATTATATGGATTAATATCATGAGAGTTCATATTGGTTGTTTGGTTTGTTGGTTGGTTGATTTTGTATTGCGGCATATCAACCTCTATCGGTTATTCATACCGAAATCTAAATATTTTTAGCACAATTTTATGTTTCGAACTACAGATATTTTATGCAGAGGTCTATACTTTCAGGGGAAACATCAAATGTATGTTTTTAGATATACAGTTTTTTGATGATAAAATGTATTGTTGGTAATTAAAATATGTATTACTAGTATGGGAAAACGCCAAACCCTGCTATCGGTCAACGCACACATATATAAACCATATCCACACATACATGTATAAACACACTTACACACACACACACACACACACACACACACACACACACACACATACTACAATTAACGGCAGCAGTAGCAGCGAAAGATGACCATTCGATGAAAGGCACGGACCATGAGCGGACGCGAAATTTAAGCTCTCCTATCATTCTGAAGATGAGACTAAGATCTCTAAATATTAATGATTAATAAATCGGTAATACCCAACACCTTCTTTACCGTCCTTTATGTAAAAAACGCATTGTGATAGCCTTCAAAACCTACCCAATACACGTATTACTAGTAATTTTACTACAAAAAATGTATGTTTATAATTTTTTTTTAAAGTGTTGTATTGATGGCCATTCCAATATAAAAATCTCTTGTTGTTAATTTTTTTTTTCATAAAAATGTATTTCTGTTTTTTTTTTTTTACTATAAAAATAGTTGGGGGTTAACTATTTGCCCATAGCTGGGATCCTAACAATTGTTACCGCTCCGGGTCAGGGTGGATTTGTGAACAACAGTAATTAAGAGGTGGTTCCATGCGCCTCAAAGGCTTTAATTTCCCGATCAGAGAACTTACTCAAGAATGTAGTTTATAGTCTATCCAGGATTTATTTAATTTCGCTAGAGTCTTTTTTTTTTTTTTTTTTTATCCCGTCTTTCTTTTCTCTACATGTTTTTATTTTAACTGAATTTCTTAGAGAAGACATAAATAGTTTTAATTTAACGACTATTAGTTTAACGACTATTTATTTTTTCATCTTATTTCTATTGCTTTTACATAAAGTTGAAATAGTCTTAAATTGCCTTTTTTCTCTCCTCTCGTTGCATTCACTTACGCACAAATACCCTTGGGAAAGATAATGATCCGTTTCTTTCCTCCAGTAATGGGTTAAATAATAGGACAGATTGGGTTCTATAGCCTTGGTTGACAACCAATCTACTGCAGAAAGCAATGGTAATCTACTGCGGGATAATTTTCTGCCCAGTTAGTCATGTCTTTTTCGGGACATGATCGCCCAAAGCATGTATCCCGTATGACACTTAACTGACTGACTCTCTTCACGGATATTTTGAATAAGAGTAGACGCTTATCGCATGTTTCATGTTTAGGATTTCTTCTGAACATTTACTTACTATTTATTATCATTTTTCTCAATAGGAGTAGACAAGTTTGCCTACCGCCCGGTTCACACTTCTCGTCGATCTTTTGAGCAAGGAGTAGAATTTTATGCCTTTTCTAGCTAGGGTTAGGCTTCCGATTGTTTCTAAAGTCTTTTCTTTGTATTTCCTTTCTGGTGGCTCCTTGTGTCTTGGTAGTGTCATCACCTCGAGTTGGCGGCACTTACTCTGTAGCCCTTTCCCTTCAGTGGCTCTTAGGCCTTGTACAGAGTGAACATCATTGTAAAAAAATGTATTGTCAGTCATTAAATTTTTACTAGTATTTTTTACATTTTATTCCTATTGCTTTTACACGTTGTCTTAAATTACTTATATTTATTTGATTAGGCCAGTGGTTCTCAAACGGTGCGGCGCGCCTCATAGATATTGCAGAAGAAGATAGCCGGAGAGGCGGAATGATTGAAAGACAAATATTTAGAAACTGTTACAAAGAATTCATATGTCAAAAATAAGTAAGATTTCAAAATTTTAAAATACTAGCAGTTTATCCCGGTTTCACTCAGGTCAGTCAGTTTTAGTGCCATGCGCGATACACGCTTTGGGCAATCATGTCTCGAAAGAGGCATGACTGACTGGGCAGAAGATCATCCCGCAGTAGGTTGCCATTGCTTTCTGCGGTAGAATGGTTGCCGACCAAGGCTATAGAACCCAATCCGTCCTATTATTTAACCCATAACTGGAGGGAAGAGTCGCAGGTAGTTTAAGGAATAATAAGAATAAAAAGCAGATGATGAATTTACATAGCAAATACTTACACAACCTCCACGTCACTTTTATAGTTATAGATAATATAAAGTGGGGTGATCGATTCTATATTATAATCTAAAATTATTTATAAATGAAACTTTGTCTGGGTGTGTGTGTCTGTGTGTGTGTGCGTCCGTTACCTATAGACTCCGAAACTGCTGAACCGATTTTCTTGAAAATTTACACAGTTGTACTATAAGCGTCTGCGAGTGTTCTTAGCTAGGTTTTGTGTGGAGGTATCCACGATAAAATATCGAAAATCGATAATCGAAAAAATTGGGTTATAGAAGGAGTGGTCCGAGTTTAGTCAAATTTGATACACGCATAGACAAAGACATAAGAAACGATATTCATAAGTTTGAAGGTTGCAGTTCTTACAATAGTGCAGAAAATCGATAATATATATATATATATATATATATATATATATATATATATATAAAAGGCAAGATGTTTGTGTGTGTGTCTGTTTATCTGTCTGTATGTCCTTTATACAAATCCACAATTTTTATCCGATTCTCACCAAACTTCACACGAATATTCTTTAGGCTGAGTCTGAGCTCCAGGACCATGTATTAGTTTTAAAGCTTTCATTACACCCAAGCAACGCAGGTCTATACTGCTAGTATATATATATATATATATATATACATACTAGGTGCGATTGTTAAATTGTCGCAATTATTTTATTATTTCAAATATTCTTTCGGCTGAGTCTGAGCTCCAGGACCATAGATTAGTTTTAAAGCTTTCATTACACCCGAGCAACGCCGAGCTATACTGCTAGTAGCTAAATGAAAGTGAAGTAATAAGTTTGTATCATTTAAAATTCAGGGAATTGTAGTACTTCCAAATGGTATCTTGTGCCTTTTCTGTTTGCGGTTTAGAGTTGCAAGAATACAGACGCTCCTGTTTACATATCTATTCTCATTAAGGGTGGGACCAGAACACCACCAAACGAGATGAGAAAGAAAAAGCCCCAAGAGATTAAAAAATAAAAGAGGAACTCATTCGACAGAAACGAAAATTTAAAAAGATAAAAATCATATTTACACCATTTAAAACAAAAATAAATTTACAGCCGCCTTTTTCTTACTGTTTAAATACTTCAGCTAATGTTCAGATGGCTATTATTTGTTTGTTTATTTAGCAGCATATCAACTACTTATGGGTCATTTAATGACGAAATTTAGTTTTCTCAGGAGCATAAGAAATTTTTTTTACAAAAAAATTCTTGTTGCTAATTTTCTTATTATTGTTTTTCTCTTCCGACTGCATTTTCATTTACGTTTTGAACTTATGAATTCAGTTTATTTGTTTGCCTTGATGACACGACTGAGAGTTGAAAGGCTGACACCAGCGATATCCTCAGTCTCGCTGTAAAGTTTGCCAGAGTGCTCGTACAATTTTCGTACGCTTCCTTGGAGTAACGTCTATCGCAGAAAATGACTGTAGGACAATTAATCAATAGTCGAGACATTAGCGTCTGGGCGTGATAAAAAATTTGAAGCAATCACGGACGACGCAATATTTTTCAAGGCCAGACAGACTGCATCATACACCTTGAAAACAGATTCATGTTGCTGCACACCAAATGTAAATGACCTAATCTAAGGAAAAAATAGAAATCGATTACACCCTGCAACTCCAGTGGGTCTAAAACTGAGCGTATGGTGAAAGAAAGAAAACTAAAGCAGTTGTTTCAATTAATTTGCACAATGGTGTATATAGACACATATTACTGCACACCACTGAAAATGAACTAATCGGAGGAAAAAATAGAATCGATTACACCCTGTAACTCCAGTGGGTCTAAAACTGAGCGTACGGCGAAAGAAACAAAACTAAAGCAGTTGTTTCAATTAATTTGAACAATGGTGTATATAGACTCATATTACTGCACACCACTGAAAATGAACTAATCGGAGGAAAAAATAGAAATCGATTACACCTTGCCACTCCAGTGGGTCTAAAACTGAGCGTATGGCGAAAGAAAGAAAACTAAAGCAGTTGTTTCAATTAATTTGCACAGGAGGAGGTAGAACAATGCATATAGAAAACTTTCAATGCAAATAAAGAAGTCACGAGACTCGATTGGCAACGAGACGGAAGTTATCGATGAATATCTCTTAACCCACTGATTTAATGACCAGGTGCAGGCTCTAGACATAGCCATTCGCAGAATATTTAAGCTTTCTGCTAGTGGTACTGGAAAGTTGTTTCTTTTAAATTTTATTTGTCAACTGACCGGCTTGCTTTATAGCTATATAAATTACAAATAGAAGGTATTGCATTTCGTTTTTAAAATTGTGTGAATTACGTCAGTAGACTTGTTACTGCAGTTAACGAAGCTACACAGGAAGGAATTCAAAATCTCCAGCAGTAGTATTTGAATATATTATTTAGACATACTTACTAGGTAGTTCCAGAACTAGGCCTTAAAACAGTATGGTTTAAGAACTAGCCTTAAAAGAATATAGTTTTAGGACTGTCTTAAAAATATGGTTTTTTAAAACAATATCGTATCAGGGTAGGCCTTAAAACAATATAGTTTGAGGATTAGGCCTGAAAACAATATGGTATTAGGGCCAGGTCTTAAAACAATATGGTATCATGTCAGTCAGTTAAGTGCCATACGTAAGACACGCTTGGGCGATCATGCCTCGAAAGAGACATGACTGATGGGCAGAAGATTATCCCGCAGTAGGTTGCCATTACTTTCTGCGGTAGGCTAGTTGCCAACCAAGGCTATAGAACCCAATCTGTCCTGATAATTAATCCATAACTAGAGGGAAGAGACAGATTAATACCTTTCCAAAGGGTATTACAATAGTGCAGAAAATCGATAATATATATATATATATATATATTTTAATTCAGATACTTCAATCCAAGGGAAAAAAGCAGGAAGGTAAATTCCAAAAAACCCGATCCTAATTAATATTAAAAAAATGATACAGGAAGAGAGCTCCATGTAATAAAATATTACAGAGCAAATATATGTATAATTGTAATAAATTTTTTTTTTTTTACCTAGTGTTGTCTTTATTTAGTTTAATTTCAAATGACCTAATTTTTTTAAAAAAATAATTTTATTTTAAATCCTATATCTTTTTATTCCCTTTTATTAATAATTATGACTTTTTAAGTAAAGGCCTTTTTCTAATACTTCAACGTTTTGGGGAAATTAGGTTTTTGAATTTGTCCAGCGTCTGTAATATTTTTAAAAAATTTTTTTTCTTTCGTTTCTTTCTTTTTCCCTCCCTTCCTTCTTTTATCTCACTTACCAACTTTTTTCCGTGTTGCTTAAACTTACGTCGATTTAACACGGCTGTCTGTTAATTTTTAGTTACATTCTCTTTTTTTTGCGAACCTAGACGATGTCATTTTTTTCTTTTCTTATTTATTTGATTTTATTCTATCTTTTTCTTTTTCTTTTTCGTTTTCTTTTTCTTTCCCTTTATTTTTATTTTTATTTTTTAATTTCTTTGCAATCTATTTAAAAAGGAGAAGTAGACTAATTTTTCTCCAGTTTCTGAAAGGATTTTTCTGTTGCTGAGGTGATGTGTTGTCCCCCGTGGGGATCTTCATATCGAAATGGCCATTCAACATCTTTGAATTAATCCTTTTTTAATATATATATATATATATATATATATATATATATATATATATATATATATATATATATATATATAAGGCAAGATGTTTGTGTGTGTGTCTGTTTATCTGCCTGTATGTCTGTATTTTTCAGCCCTTTTATTTTAGTTTTCGCTTCGAGTTTGGCTCTACGTAGGTATAATTGTAGTTCTTAGTTTCAGCTATAATTACCCAGAGGACTTCAGTTTACGATGAAAAAAACTTATTTTCCTTGATACCAGGAAATCAAAATTTGACTTATATCAATTCATTTTTCTTTCAGTCTACGGTTTCGCTTTAACTGGAAACTTTTCAGTCTTTCGTGCCAACGTCCAAAGAGTCTGATCTCCAGGACCATGGATTAGTTTTAAAGCTTTCATTACACCCGAGCAACGCTGGTTTATACTGCTTGTAACAAGATAGCTTCAGGGTTATGCCTTAAAACAGTATGGTTTCTTAAAACAATATGGTATCAGAACTAGGCTTTAAAACAATATTTAATATTAATATCGATTGATTCATTCATTTTCTGCGACTAAGCAGTTTATTTAAAGCCATATGTTTTTTTTAGAGTGTGAGTTTTTTTTTTAATTAATAATGATTTAGTGATACAGGTTCTACTAATGTATCCATAGCTGGGAGTAAAAAAGATGGATTCATGCCTTTCTCGAGGGTATTTGAGTGTAAGTGAGCATAAAGAACCAAACTAGAACAATTTCGAGCCGTTATCCATTACACCTGCCGCACATCCAAGCTTACAGTACCTAGTATTCCAAAGCGGTCACCCATCTAGGTACTGACCACGTTCAACGTTGCTTAACTTTGGTGATTGTATGGGAACATGTGACCGTAAGCTTAAAACAAAATGCTTCCAGGACGAGTCCTGAAGCCAGCAACAAGAATTACAATCTTCTTCGTTTATGTGCCGTGTCCCTTCAGGACATAGGCGATCATGACCTTCCACATTGTCCTATACCTAATGGCTCTTAACACACTTTCTCTCGTTACTCCACCCAAACTCCGCTCTGCCATCTATTTGCTCAAGCCCATTGAGTATGTTAAGCATTGCTTTTCCATGTTTCTCTTTTCTTCTATCTGACCTGTGAGTATCAGATTCTCCAAACTATCCTTCCTCATTACATGTCCCAGAAAATTCAGGTGTGTTTTCTTGATGCTAAATGTAATTTTCCTTTTCGTTTCCATCCACTCCGAAAACTCATTGTTAATCACATGTTCGATTTTTTTTTTAATCATATCACCCCGAGCAAGGCGGTAAGGCCACTGATGTGCAGGGGGCTACATAGGTGTGAAAGGATTAGAAAAGAGAAACCGGAAACCGCATCCTAAACAGGAAACAAGGGATGAGCCTCTTCACCTGTTCAATAGACATGGGTGGAGTGTGAACCGGGCGATAGTTTAGTCTATCTACTCCAATTGAAAAAAAAAAAAAGTGAGAAGAGAAAACCGGAAACCGCATCCTAAACAGGAAACAAGGGATGAGCCTCTTCACCTGTTCAATAGACGTGGGTGGTTCATATTATTCTCAGCATCCTTCTGCAGCACCATATTTCGGTTGCTTCAAATCACTCCTTCATCTTTGACGAGATTGTCCTGCATAAATAGTAATTTCCTGCCATAGTATATTCAAATCGTATACAAGTATCATTATTAAGTGCTTACCTACTTAAGCTGTGACTTAATTATTATGATTATGAGCCAGACGATGATAAATTTATGTATGTATGTCAACCTTCCAAATAAAAGTCGATTTAGCTTACCTATGTATATATAAAGCAAATATTTGCGGTTTTTCACTTAAGCTTGGAATCCGTTAATTTATCGGAATTTCGAAATGAGGCGTCGTCTCTCCTTGAATTCGGAACGCCGTAAGTTATACTAACTTTTGTTTAACAAGTCGGCTGCCCGTGAAACCTAATTAACCAATAAAAATCAAGCAACACAAAAGTAAAAATATCAGAATTTTTTCTGTTTTTTCTCCATTTCTCTTTCTCTAGTGAAGCTTTGATAAAAGTGAAACATGTTCGATTAATAAACGTTTTCCATTTGTTCTTTATCGTATCCTTCTCTCTCATATATGATTCAGATTCATATTTGCTTTGTATTTGATTCCTATCTATCTATCTATCTATCTATCTATCTATCTATCTATCTATGTTTATAGAAACCAATATCTATCTATCTATCTATGTTTATAGAAACCAATATCTATCTATCTATCTATGTTTATAGAAACCAATATCTATCTATGTTTATAGAAACCAATATATATCTATCTATCTGTCTATCTATGTTTATAGAAACCAATATCTATCTATGTTTATAGTAACCAATATCTATCTATCTATGTTTATAGAAAGCAATATCTATCTATCTATCTATCTATCTATCTATCTATCATAACCAACTTTTCATATCTATCTATCTATCTATCTATCTATCATAACCAACTTTTAATATCTATCTATCATAATCAACTTTTCATATCTATCTATCTATCTATCTATCTATCTATCATAACCAACTTTTCATATCTATCTATCATAATCAACTTTTCACCTACTATCTATCTATCTATCTATCTATCTATCTATCTATCTATCTATCTATCTATCTATCTTTTACTTAACCTTTTCATATCTATCTATCATAATCAACTTTTCATACCTATCTATCTATCTATCTATCTATCTATCTATCTATCTATCTATCTATCTATCTATCTATCATAATCAACTTTTCATCCTATCTATCTATCTATCTATCTATCTATCTATCTATCTATCTATCTATCATAATCAACTTTTCATACCTATCTATCTATCTATCTATCTATCTATCTATCTATCTATCTATCTATCTATATCTATCTATCTATCTATCTAATTTATATATTTTTAGATAAACATGACAGTAGCTTTGGGGAAGAAGAAACCGCTAATCGTAAGATTGCGTTGTTTTTCTTTTTTCATAATCTGCCAATTGCCAGGACATTTTTGTGGTATGTCCACACCAAAATTTGAATGTCATTCGTTCATATGGAAGCGGGCCCATCTGGAAGCCAGAACATTACAGGAACGGTAACAAAAAAAAAAAAAAAAAAAGAAAAAAAAAAGAAAAAAAAAAAGAAGTTTATTAGTAAAAAAAAAAATGGTTGACGAAATGATAATAAAAAGATGACATTGAAAATGGCGCGCATCCAGTTGTGTTTGGCAGGATGCCAGCACTTCCGGTATTTACGCTGAAAATTCGGTTCTTTGAAATATCAATGCTGGTCGCATGAATCTGTTGCTTCTGTCAGGAACCTTCGTTCACAAATGGTAATTGTGGGGATGATCACAGAATTACATACGACATATGCACTGTTGCCTATCGGGATATTTCTTCGTCAGACATCATCGGTCTATTATGAGGTATCAAAAGTATTTTTGTTTTTTACATATCCCCACTGAAAAGCTTATTTCATGTACATATAAAACACCCTATTATTCTTATTATTTTCTATTTGAGTCTATCAAAAATATATTCGTTTTTAAGACCTTAATTAAAAATATTTTGAATCCATCTAAGCCTGTTCATATCTATCTATCAACATGAGATACCGTACTTCACAAGGATTAATAAAAAAACAGTCAGTACGTGTGCGTTGTGGTGCAATGGATATCGACTCGGAACTACAAATCGGGGAGCCGAGTTCGAATTCAAGTTGAATTCCTTGCATTTACATTACTTATGCGCAAATACCCTTTGGAAAGTTATTAATCCGTCTCTTCCCTCCAGTTATAGGTTAAATAATACAACAGATTGGGTTCTATAACCTTGGCTGGCAACCTGTTTACCGCAGAAAGCAATGGCAACTTAATGCGGGATAATCATCTGCCCAGTCAGTCATGTCTCTTTTGAAATATGATTGCCCAAAGCGTGTATCACGTATGGCACTTTACTGACTGACTGACGTGGAGTGAAATCCCGGTCCATAAGAGAATATTGTCTAGCCAACGCTTTGGTGGTTGGCCTCAGTTTCATTTACCTACCCTCTTTCCATCAACACATGTTGCAGACTGCGCATCAACATGAGATACCATTCTCCACAAGGATTGATAAAAAACAGTCGATTTAATTATGTTGAGGAAAATCCAGGTCCACAAGTGAATATTGTCTAGCCGTCGTTTTGCTGGTTGACCTCTGCTCTGTTTCTTTTACTTACCGTCTTTCCTTAAACACATATCTTACTGACACCACAGGCTGATCTCTTGATGTGTCCACTCGCTTTTAATACCTTCGATTTGACAACTGATATAATTGGCTTAAGCTTGGTTATGTTCAATAGTTCGTTGATGGTGACGTAATTTCCCAGGTGTTTATTTGTAAACTATCTCATGATATGGTTTTGAAAGTGATGTAATATCAATTTTCTCGTCAGTTTTGTGGTGGTGTAGCCAATGTAATTGGCTACACAACCACAATATATTAACTATGCATATGGGTAAACATGCAGGTACAAACACACCCATAAATACATATTTTTCTGGTGTTAATAGAATAATAGAATTGTGCTCATTGTACCAAAACAGACCTATTAAGTATATATTAATATTATCCTTATCCTTATTATTATACTTTCAGTAAAACATCAAATCCAGAATCAGTTCATAATATGCACCTGATGATTACATAGTACATGAAACTCAGAGTCGTGCTATATATGTAGGATAATATGTAAATTTATTAATATATATATATATATCGATATGTCCCGGAAAGGGATATATATATATTATTCGAAGTAGCTAACTAGTTTTGGCAAATGTAACAAGTAGCTGTAATGGTCTGTAACTCGTCGTAGTCGTATGCAGTATGCTTAGGCAGGGGCTTATGCGATAGGCGTAGTCAATAGCCGTTCCAATAGGCGTAGTTCATCGGCGTCCAATAGCTGTAGTCTGTATTTATGGCTGACTCCAGCCAATTATATTACTGTGGTGGTGGTGGTGGTGGGGGGGAACCAAGGTGTATGCATATTCATTACATCAGAAACATTCATAGTTTTTGCAATACCCTTACTGTCCATAAAGTACAACAGGTATGATGTATTTGTTGTAAATCTTGGTTTTCAGATCATAAGAAACACGTTTGGATATCAGTACATCATTGATTTTTGTTGAAAGCCACCCAACCAAGAGTAATGCGATATTGTACTACATCTAAGGCGCTATTGTTTGACGATAACTTGTGACCAAGATATCCAATCTCTGGCAATTTGCTGGTTGTAAATTTTGAGTTGAAGCTGGGTGTTTCTCGTGTGTGATCTCAGTGCACTTAGTTTTAAAAATATTAATTTGTGATCCTGCCTCAAGTATACGATTGGAGAGGACATTGAGAAAATATTGAATATCTGTTCTTGAGTTGTTCATGATGAACAGAACATCTGCATATATATTTAAAAAAAACACACACAAAATTATTTTCCGCGAATTTTAAATTTTTTTACCAGCTGTTTATGCTGTGCGAAAGCGAAAAAGTATTTTTTTATGTGAATTTGAATCTTCGTCGCCACTATCATGTCTTCGTTGCGTTGAACACAACCAAAGAATATAATGTCATTTGAAGTGGACATAGTCTTCCTGAAAACTGAAGTAGTATACAAAGTTTGCTTACAGCTAGCAGTCTTGCACCTGTCTCGTAGCAATCTACTAGGATGATTCTCGGTATTATGACATTTGGTCGAGTCCACGCCCCACTCTGCAGAGGTGTGTACATCTCTAAAACGGTCAGTCAATTAAGTGCCATACGTGATATACGAAAGACACGTGACTGACTGGGCAGAATATGATCCTGCAGTAGGTTGCCATTGCTTTATGCGGTAGATTGGTTGGCAGTCAAAGCTATAGAACCCAATCTGTCCTGTTATTTGACTCATAGCTAGAGGGGGAAGAGATGTATTATACTATTAACTAGTAATTAGTGGGGGGTCAGTTTATTACTTCATACCATTAGAAAATCGTTCCCCCACTTTATGCTCAATAGAAGTCTTACTCATGTTTCCAACTATTATATTCAGTCAGTGCCATACGTGATACACGCTATGGGCGATCATGTCTCGAAAGAGACATGACTGACTGGGAAGAAGATTATCCCGCAGTAGGTTGCCATTGCTTTCTGCAGTAGACTGGTTGCTGGCCAAGGCTATAGAACCCAATCTGTCCTGTTATTTAACCCATCACTGGAAGAAATAGACAGATTAATACCTTTCCCAAGGGTATTTGCGCGGAAGTTAATGCAATGAATTCAGCTGGAATTTGAACTCGACTCCCCGATTTCTCGTTCTGAGTCGATATCCACTGCACCACAACGCATGTAAAGATAAAATCGCGTTTGTACTGATTTTTGCACTGGGATAAGCGAATGCTTAGAGACACTTAACTACGCATTACTCTATTATTTTTCTAACCAAATAAATGGTTTAAGAAATACAAAACATGTGTCATAAGAATATTGTATATTTAACAGGAATTACAACGGAAGAGTATTACACGACTAGTGGGTGTGTTGGTTGACCAGTGTTCAATCAGTTCGACTTTTAGTATCTACTTTTGCACCCACCATGCAAAAGATGCGACACAAGGTCAGTATTTAGGCAGCGCCGTAGAAAATTCCCAAACTCCCCTACACACTTCCCTTTTGGGGACGCCTCAGGCAATACACTTAGCCCCCTTCCGAAAGAATGATAAAGCCTGGGGGGCAGACATACAACCGAGCCGTACTCTGACCGAGGACAGAGACGCAACTGAAATCAATTCGACTGCTCCACCAAGGCCTCCTCTCCTACTAATCTTATAGTAGGTGGAAGAGTCCAACATAGACTCTTTAGAGTGAAGACCCCACAACATTAATGTTATTCTTCCATATATAAGTCAATTTTTGAAGTATTTTCGTTTTGTTTCTAAGATCTTAACACCAAAGCTTATTTCATGTAGAAATCAAAATTTCTATTCATTATTCTATGCCATTATTAATATTATTCTTCGATATATAGATCTATCTGTGAAGCATTTTCTTTTCTAAGATATCTGCAAAACTTATTGTGAGTAGAAATCAAAATACTGTCAATTACTCTACTTAGTATCTCTGTATTTAGGTCAATTTTTGAAGTATTTTCGTTTTTTGAGATCTTAACCCGAAAGCTTATTTCATTTAGTAATCAAAAAGCTATGTACTCTATTACTAATATTATTACTCCATATTTAGGTCAATCTTTGAATTATTTTCGTTTTTTAAGATCTTAACCTCAAAGCGTATTTCATGTTGTAATCAAAAGGCTATCTACTTTATTATTAATATTATTACTCTGTTTAGGTTCATCTTTGAAGTATTTTCGTTTTTTAAGATCTAAACCCCCAAAGCTTATTTCATGTAGTAATCAAAAGGCCATCTACTGTATTATTAATATTATTACTCTATATTTAGGTCAATTTTTGAAGCATTTTCTTTTTTAAGATATTATCTAATATTATTTTTCTATATTTATGGTGATATTGAATAGTGTTTTTTAACGCAAATATTTTTCAGACTCTTATATTATACACATCTGCTCAGTTTTGTATCCTAGCGTAAACAAAACAGGTCTGATCCAACGACGTTTTCCACTGACCCTGGTTCAAGTCCTACCTCTAAGCGCACATTTTCTTTAAAGCATTTCTCGATTATTGTAACCAGTAGACGAAAATAAATAAATATACTGTTTAATAAACAAATAAGTGCGTCTACTCAAATATGATTATCCACTAAAAAATAACGTTTAAGCAATAAAATTTATCGGATTAATGAATAAAAATCCATTACTTCTTTAGAAATTGCTTTGTTTACGTTTCGGATACGAATGTAAGCAGATATGTTTATTTTGAGAGTCTGGAAAAAAATTTGAATTTGAAGGCGCCATTCACCCTTGCTTGATCATCGACGCAGATATTGTTATGTAACATGAGAAATCTTCATCGTCTTTTATAACTGTGGATAGTAATGGACAGTATTTTGATTTCTACTTACAATAAGTTTTGCAGATAACATCTTAGAAACGAAAATACTTCAAAGAAAATAATAGAAGAATAATATAAATAATAGAGAAGAGTATTGTGTATTTGTCCTCACCGTACATCATAAAACAAAAAAGCCGACACAGTCTATTCTTTCCTGGTAGATGCCGGCTACGACTTATAACGTCTCAGTTGCGTCTCTGTCTTAGGGCAGAGTGCGGCTCAGTTGTGTCTTTGTCAGCGAACAGAGACGCAGCTGAAAAAAGCAAAATACAAAGAGGTGCTCGGTCCCGGGAAAAAGTAGCCACTTCATTGCACGATAGGGTGGATGTTGGTAATCATACCGATGCAAGCGCAACCAACGGCTGCGAGGGCTGAGCAATTTGGGGCCCTCAAAAGGTTTACGAGCACGGGTATCCAACAGTAAACCTGACCTTGTGCCACATTTTGTCTCAATGGGAGTGGGGCAAAGAGTAAATACCCAGTTCCCTAGCACAGGTTTGGGTATATCATCTCTCAGTTGTGTTTCTGTTTTTGAGCAGAGGGTATCTTATGGGTGTCTGTCTTCGGAGAGAGCAGAGCTGGGTAAAAAGTACTGACACGTGCCCGATCCCGGAGAACAATTGCCTGCAACAGTACCCCTCCATTGCACTGGACGAGGAATAGGTAATATTATTGATACCTGCGCATGTATATATGTATGCGCTTCCCACGGAAAAAAAGTGTTCATGGCATCTACCGCCTTGGTGGGGAAGCTGGGTAAATACTTACACGGAAACGGTCCTATTACTATCATAGTTATTTTATAAATGTCTTGTGGAGTAGTTTTTCGCACTGAAAGTTATAATCGTGCTATGTCGGTTGCTAATCGACTTAACGCACCCAAAATGTTAGGAACTTGGTAATCTTCCGCTGTAAGCTGACTCCTTAGTATTCGGCTAACTGCCGACTAATATCAACTGCCTATTAGCTCTACTAAACTCCAATAGAACTCTAAAGAACTCTCTAGAACTTCTAAGAACTTCTATGAACTTCCCAAGAACTTCTCGAGTTAACTTCCTGTTAACGCTTATTAATATAGGAGGGAGAGTTCATTATCTGAGGAATAGGTGTGTTTCACCATAACATTAATATAGAAGGGAGAGTCCATTATCTGAGGAATAGGTGTGTTTCACCATAACAGAGGGAGAGTCCATTATCTGAGGAATAGGTGTGTTTCACCATAACAGAGGGAGAGTCCATTATCTGAGGAATAGGTGTGTTTCACCATAACAGAGGGAGAGTCCATTATCTGAGAAATAGGTGTGTTTCACCATAACAGAGGGAGAGTCCATTATCTGAGGAATAGGTGTGTTTCACCATAACAGAGGGAGAGTCCATTATCTGAGAAATAGGTGTGTTTCACCATAACAGAGGGAGAGTCCATTATCTGAGGAATAGGTGTGTTTCACCATAACAGAGGGAGAGTCCATTATCTGAGGAATAGGTGTGTTTCACCATAACAATATGACACCAGACCAAACTCGTGAGGACCAAACTCGCTATTTGGTCGGAATTGTTCTAGCAAGAGAAGCCTATTATCCAATACACCACACAGAAGTCCTCACCATTTTCTATGTAACGCTATGTATCGCTAAAACATTGCATTTACAGCATTAGCAGGAGTATTTAATTTGGATAACTATTTATTAAAGCATATTTTAATAAATATTTCGTTTGGGTTATTTTTTTCCTAACCATTTCCCCCAAGCAAGGCAGAACTGCCATTGGTGCGTAGGAGGTTACATAAGTGGTGAGTGATGAGAAAGAGAAACAAGTTACCAGAGTGTCAGAGAATAGGTAAGAAAAGGATGAGAACACTGGTGTGAAGAGAGCTGCATGAGAGTAGAGTGGAAAGGAAGGGGGTGAACATGATACAAGGGTTATCAGGGAAAAGATGCGAGTCAAGCAGATAAAAGATGGCAATTGGCTTTGCATTTAAATTCTTGGAGATTGGAGCTGTCAGGGTAGCAAGTATACGGAAGGGAATTCTACAAACAAATTGTAACAATTGTCATAAGAAATGTTTCTGTCGTTAAAATTTCATTTTTTAAATTCATCGTCTTGCCAAAATTCACTCAAAGTTATCAGGAAAAATATACTTTTTCGTATATTCTTATTCTTTAATTTATATTCTTATTCTTTAATTTATATTTTTATTCTTATATTCTTTTATTCCGGTTTCATTAAATAAGGTAAATATAAAAAAAAGTAAAATAAATATAATTTTAACCTCAAAACGATTTTTTTTCAAAATTCACGAAAATTGCAAAATTCACTCGTAAGTTAGTAGGAAAATATTCTTATTTTTATACTCTTTGCTTACATTAAAAACCGAGAAACGTACAAAAGGAAATGTGATTCTAGCTTCAAAAATATTTTTAAAGAAGGTGACATACCGCAAATTCTTTACAAAAAATCATTTTTTTTTTAGCGAATTCTATAATTTTAGGCCCGATTTTAGTTTTTGCAGCGTTCTTTAACCATTGTTGTCATTTGACATTTCACCTTAATAAAATCAGTCGAACGGCGCAGAAAGCTTTTTATAGAATGACTTAAATGAGTCAAAATAATCTGTTTCATTAGATTTTCAAAAAATTGTACTGAATTATTTAAGCAAGTACCCCCCCCCCCCCCAAAAAAAAAACCCCGTAAGTTTGCTGAACTTATTATTAGTAGTATTATTACTAACTAAAACGATATTGAATTAATCGAATGCTTCGTTCATTCTCAGTTTTATGTAGCTCTGTTCAAGGTAGGAAATTCAAGTGGGAAAAAAAAAGAGTATATTTCTGAGATTAGGTAGTATTTGCAGTATTTACATTATTCGGACGCAAGGCCGTAACACAAGGGGAGATAGAAAAATCAGGCGTAGCTGACCACATATGGAGGGAGAAAGGGGATCACCGCCCCCTATGGGATGAAGTTGAAATAGTAGACAGAGAACGCCCCTGGAAACTACGTAAACTTAAGAAATCAGCACATATGCTAGGCATAAAAAATCTCCTAAGTCGACCAAGCATAGAGATGAACACAATATGAGAACCAGTAATACGGAGTGCCAGAGAAAATCATCTCAAAAAATTGCAATATGAGCTCTGGTAAAATATACTAGAGAAAAACCATTAACATAAGAAATACTAAAGAAAACCATTAACATAAAAAAATTGCAATATGAATTCTGGTAAAAAAGGATTACTGGACATTAGATTTATGAGGTAGTATTTACAGTATTTACATTATTCGGACTATTGTTCTCATCTTTATTGCCATTTGTACGACGTTCTTCGACCTTCTTCAGGACACATGGCCCAGTGGATATAGACGTTGGTTAGTTTCTGACTTGACTCTTAAAGTTTTGAGTTCTTTACGCAACGAATGAGGAAATCTGGTTTCAACTTTTTCTTTAAGCACATGGTCAATCCTTTTTCTATTTGGGAAAAAACAGGATTTCACACGTCATTGTGAATTTTTGTAAAAGTGAAGAAGGTTGATTTTAATTCTTAATTTCTTATCCCACTACAAGCCTTTTGCGTTTCTGTAAGATTATCGCCTTGTTTGGCGAATCGATTAACAAAATGTGTACTTGGACAGAGAAAATGATTTCTCAACAATAAATCTTAAATGTATAGCTATAGTGGATTGTGTTAGAAATTGACATCATTTGGGAAATAGTCAACCAACAAGAACTTGTGGAAGGTGGAGTAATGTTTGGTATGAGTATTGTAAGCAGGAAAATTATAGGCTCTCTTCAAAATTGGTGGTTTAAGACAAATGAAAAGAATAATTTTATAATCTTGAAAAAGATGTATTTTGAATGGTACAGGTCAGAAGAAAGAAGCTTTAAGCTAAAGGGTTTATTCATGCAAGATAAAAACAATACATTGCGGTTATCAGAGATCAATAAAAAAAAAGTTGAAAATAAATTTCTAAGAAAAATGAAATGTCTTTAAGATGGCTGCAAAAAAGATTTAAGAAACAAAACAGTGGAGTGACCAGGAAAAATATTTGAAGAAGCTGATGTTGCAAATGTAAACAGAGAAAAGGTTTAGAATGTTAGGAACATTGTCTGAAGGCATGAAAGCAAGGAAACATCACAAAGAGAAACGTGTAAGTTGGGCAAAGAAAATGATTTCTCAAGAATAGTTTTAATCCTAAACGTAAAACTAAACTCATTACTGTGCTAGAAATTGACACGTTTATGGAAACAGTCAACAAATATGACTTAGAATACAATATGTGGGGGGTGAAGTAAAGTATTGTACTGATGTGCGTTGTGGTACAGTGGGTAATGGCTCGGAATGAGAAATCGGAGAGCAAAGTTCGAATTCCACTTGAACTCACTGCATTCACTTACGCGCAAATACCCTTGAGAAAGGTATGAATCCGTCGATTTTCCCTCCAGCTGTGGGTTACATTTCAGGACAGTTTGGGTTCTATAGCCTTTTTTTTTTTTAATCATATCACCCCAAGCAAGGCGATAACGCCACTGATGTGCATGGGGCTACGTAAGGGTAAAAAGAATGGAAAAGAGAAAGCCGGAAACCACATCCTAAACAGGAAACAAGGGATGAGCCTCTTCACCTGTTCAATAGATGTGGGTGGAGTGTGAACCGGGCGATAGTTTAGACTATCTACTCCAATTGAAAAAAAAAAAAATCAAAAAAAAAAAAAGAAAAGAAAAGAGTGAAAAGATTGGAAAAGAGAAAACCGGAAACCGCATCCTAAACAGGAAACAAGGGATGAGCCTCTTCACCTGTTCGTTGGAAACTAATTTACCGTAAAAATTAATGGCAAGATATTGCGGGAAAATCTTCTGCACAGTCAGTCATAATCGAGACATGATTGTCCAAGAGTGTATCACGTATGGCACGTAACTGATTGATTGCACGTAGGAAAATTATGCATGAAACGATGCAGTTGACAGCAGAGAAACGAAAAGAAACAAAGTATTTCTTGGTCAATATCTAAACATATTTATAAATGGAACTTTGTCTCTGTGTGTGTGTGTGTGTGTGTGTGTGTGTGTGAGTCCGTTACCTATAGACTCCGAAACGGCTGAACCGATTTTCTTGAAAATTTACACAGTTGTACTATAAGCGTCTGCGAGTGTTCTTAGCTAGGTTTTGTGTCGAGGTACCCTCGATAAATATCGAAAATCGATAATCGAAAAATCGGGTTATAGAAGGAATGGTCCGATTTTAATCAAATTTGATACATTCATAGACAAAGACATAAGAAACGATATTCCGAACTTTCAAGGTTGCAGTTCTTACAATAGTGCATATATATATATATATATATATATATATATATATATATATATATAAGCTTTTATTACACCCGAGCAACTCCGGGCTATACTGCTAGTATATATATATATATATATATATATACAGTCGATAATATATAAAAGGCAAGATGTTTGTGTGTGTGTCTGTTTATTTGCCTGTATGTCTGTATTTTTTCAGCCCTTTTATTTTAGTTTTTGTTTCGGGTTTGGCTTTAAGTAGGTATAATTGTAGTTCTTAGTCTCAGTCATGATACCATTTACTCAGAGGACTTATTTAGCCTTCAAAATTCAGTAGACGACGAAAAAACTTATTTGATATCGATACGAGGAAATCAAAATTTGACTTACATCTATTCATTTTTCTTTCAGTCTACGGTTTCACTTTAACTGGAAACAACTATTGCTTTTTAGTCTTTCGTGCCAATGTCCAAAGAGTCTGAGCTCCAGGACCATGGATTAGTTTTAAAGCTTTCATTAAACCCGAGCAACGCCGGGCTATACTGCTCGTTTGATAATAGAAGCACCTTGTCCTGGTGTAGTGCTCAGTAAACTGTAACCGTAAATACTTACTACTGACTAGCGAGTTTGGCCTTCATATGCTTGTGATCTTGCGCCTAAACTAAGATCAGCAAATAATATTTTGATACAAGAATCACCTTCTCATGGTGTAGTGAATAGCACGCACTTCTCGGAAATGCTTCTATCTGTTTAGATGATTTGATTCTCACTTTGTATAAGGAAGTAAACTAAAGTTTGTACATAAGTATACTGATCCAACGCCGTCGACTAAAGCTCAGCGCAATAATCATCATATTTTATGTGTTAAGCTTTGATGATGGCTCTCCACAACGTCTTATTGTAATCTAAATTACTTTTTGATCCCTCTTTTGTCTGTGTTCTGCTGTCCGTTAACTCGAACTCGTTCCTCTTTGTTTTTCCTGCTTCTTTTCCCTTCATTATGTCCTTTGAGTGTTAAATTCTCCGCTCGTTCTTTCTTTATTATCCATTCTTGAAACACCGTAATCTTATGGCAAGTAGAAGTTACGTCTTGTTTAAGACTTTGACGTTGCTCACATATTGTGTCCATGGCACTCCTAAATTTCGCTAATAAAACCACACGTCTCTCGTTATGTTATATTAAGCGTATGTTGATAGAACAAAGAAGAAACGACAGAAGTTTAGGAATTAATAATTGTATTAACGAAAAAATACAACAAGTGGTAAATCGGTGTGAATGTCCCTTGTTGGGGGGAAAAAAAAAGATAAGTAGAGTCATAAAAGTCGTCCGTGGAGATGTATGGTAGGAGAGTGAGGTTAATTTGTGACTTACTGCGGCAACGGTCATTAGCGAGTGTCATTAGAGATAGGGTCCCGTTTGGACGAAAGTTGTAAATCGTGGCTGCTATGCCGGCCGACTGCCGATGAAGTCCCTTTATTGGGTTTTTATATCCTTTTCTTAGTCTCAGCTCGGCTTCAATTTTTATTTTGTTTCTTCAGGAGGGAGTAAGTGCTATTTGAAAATTCGGGATTGTATTTTTCTTTTAGTGTGGAAGTGAAACAGAGGTTATGTGCGGAACCTATGCACAGTTGACGAAGTTTTTAGTTCCGTCTTGGTTTTGGAGTGTTAACATCCGGCCAGTGGTTAAAATTTGTGTAAATCAGATCTTTTTTTTTAATGATTTCACCCGGAGCAAGGCATTCCACTTCCACTATTGCGCAAGGTGTTACATAGGGGAAGGTGATGAGAAAGAGTGGTTAGATATAGGAAATGTCAGAAGGAGGGTGATAGACGGGTAAGGATACCGAGGATGAGAGTTGGGTAGATGGGAAGAGTGTTTGAGAGAATGGATGCGAGTTAGTGTGTTAGGAGGTGTCTATTGACCTTACATTTAAACTCATGGATATTGTAGCTGTCGGGGAAGCAAGCATAAGAAGATTATAACAGTGATAAGTCTTTTCTTTTTCTGTGAGGAAATTGCCAAGGAATTCACTACCATATTAGAGATTAGATATTCTACAGCCGTTCAATAATCTTTTCATTGATTTTCGTGTGTCAGAATGTTTAGATATTTATAGGTGACTTCGGATTTCTATGTCCCATTTTCTGTCTTCTGTTATTACATTACGCACATAGTTACATCCTTTTCAGTTCCTTTATTTGTCATCCTCTCGTTGTGGCGCAGTGGATATCAGCTCAGAACGCGAAATCGGGGAGACGAGTTCGAATTAGTTGAATTCCTTGCATTCACTTACGCGCAAATACCCTTGGGAAAGGTATTAATCAGTCTCTTCCCTCCAGTTATGGGTTAAATAACAGGACAGATTGGGTTCTATAGCCTTGGCTGGCAACCAGTCTACCGCAGAAAGCAATGGCAACCTACTGCGAGATAATGTTATGCCCAGTCAGTCATGTCTCGAAAGAAACATGATCGCCCATGCGTGTATCACGTATGGCACTTAACTGACTGACTCTATGTAGCCCCCGCATTGAGCTGTCCGTTGTTCTTACAAACACGCATGTTGTTATTCTTACAGTTATTTCTCTTATCGTGCTACCTTGGAAAACTCACGGGATTTTGCTATTTTTGAATTTTCAGGTAAAGTTTTACTTCAACTGTTCCTTTTCTCTCACTTCCCCTTTGTGGAGCTCAATTCCTTACGTCTCGGATAGCTACAATCTTAAAACAGTTACATGCTACATTAATGCGATATTTCCTGTGAGTGTCAAATTTTCCAAGCCCCCTTTCCTCATTATGTGCTATAGAAATTTCAGTGTCTATTTCTGGTTTTAATCATCAGTCAGTCAGTTAATTTTCATACGTGATACTCGCTTGGGTGATCATGTATCTTTCGATTCATGACTGACTAGGCAGAAGATTTTCCCGCAGTTGGTTGCCATTTCTTTCTGAGGTAGAATGGTTTCCAATCAATCGTTAACTGTCAGTCATACTTAATTTAATTTGTAACGCATAAAAATGTAGGTAGAAAAAAGCAAATTTTGGTAAGATATCGAGGTTCATAACAATCCGGATTTACATGTCTTACTCTTTTACTGTTGAAATAGTTAAATGTAACAATCACTTCTACTCCAACAGTTTCTTTTCTCGCATTATTCACCCGTGGAACCCCCTTCCCCTTATTTGTTTCCTGATAGCGACAATCTCCAACAAATTTAAAAGCAAAGTCATTTATTTTCTTGAATCCCGTTCATCTTTTATCCTTTCCCAGTTTCTCACTCACTTTTACACTCTGACCCCCACCCTAACCCCGCGCACTAGCAGCATTCTCGCTTTGTTTGGGATGAAATTATTAAACAGAAAGAAAGAAAAAAAAAAAAAGAGAAAAAACTCCACTGAAAGGAAGAAAACCCTGTATATCCATCTGATAAAACGCGTTATTCAATTTTAGCATTTTAAGGCGTTGTGGTGCAATGGATATAAACTCGGAACGACAAATCGGGGGAACCGAGTTCGAATTCCAGTTGAATTCCTTGCATTCACTTACGCACAAATACCCTTGGGAAAGGTATTAATCTGACTCTTCCCTCCAGTTATGGGTCAAATAATAGGACAGATTGGGTTCTATAGCCTTGGTCAGCAACCAGCCTACCACAGAAAGCAATGGCAACCTACTGCGGGATAATCTTCTGCCCAGTCAGTCATGTCTCTTTCGAGACATGATCGCCCAAAGTGTGTATCACGTATGGCATTCAACTGACCGACTGACATCTCAAATCACAATTCCCAGTGTATTGGGGTGTTTCCTCGGATGCCCACCCCTATAAGTGCTTTCGGGTAAAGCAGTCTGGAAAATGGATCGCCGGTCACTAGGTATGTTTTCAGTTGACCACGTCCGAAGACGCCGACAAACAAAATAATGGGTGGCAGCCATGAGGAGTAGGAGGAGTGTGTCAATGAATGAGTTTAAGCAGGCGTGGTTGCTGGTAGGGATTTTTTTTACAATATGCTTCGTCCTGTAGAAGACCCAGGGTCACTCTTGGTAAAGGGATGCATTCAAGGGTTAGTTTATATGGATAGGAGGGAAAGTTTAACAGTTGACATGGGGTTGAACGGGTCAAGATCATAGTGATCGGGGGGAAATCCTCTTGGGAATTTGTTTCATAGGACCGTGATTCACGGAAAGAAGCTGTTTGAGTGGAATGTAATTCTCGCTGATGGAATATGGAGGGAGTGTGGGTGGTTTGCTACTATATAAGGGGCATAGTAAGTTTCTAACGATGAATGTAAGACCTGGTAGAATCAGGTAATGCAGTTCGTCCGAGCATCCGCCATGGTAGCGGCGATGGAGCAGGAAGAGACTCTCTACATACCGTCTGTGAAAGATAGATAGGAGTGGGGAAAAAACTCTTCTCCAAGATGACCCCGGATACGTTTTAGACTCTATCAGAACAGGAAAATTGCCTATGAGCAGCTCCCGCCCGGTACTCAGCTCATGCCCAGTATTAGCTCCTGTTCAATACTCAGCTCCTTCCCAGTATTTTGTTCCTGTCCAGTACTCAGCTCCTGCCCAGTACTTTTCTCATGTCCAGTACTCAGCTCCTGCTCACTACTCAGCTCCTGCCCAGTACCCAGCTCCTGCAAAATATTTACTCCTGCCCAGTACTCAGCTCCTGCTCAGTACTTTGCTCCTGTTCAGAACTCAGCTCCTTCCCAGTACTTTGCTCTCGTCCAGTACTCAGCTCCTGCAAAGTAATTTGCTCCTGCCAAGTACACAGCACCTGCCCAGTACTTAGCTCCTGCCCAGTACTCAGCTCCTGCCCAGTATTAGCTCCTGTTAAGTACTCAGCTCCTGCCCAGTATTAGCTCCTGTTAAGTACTCAGCTCCTGCCCAGTACTTAGCTCCTGTTCAGTACTCAGCTCCTTCCCAGTACTTTGCTCCTGCCCAGTAGTCAGCTCCTGCAAAGTACTTTGCTCCTGCCAAGTACTAAGCTCCTGTTCAGTACTCAGCTCCTGCTCAGTACTTTGCTCCTGCAAAGTACTCAGCTCCTGCAAAGTACTTTGCTCCTGTTCAGTACTCAGCTCCTTCCCAGTACTTTGCTCCTGTCCAGTACTCAGCTCATGCCTAGTACTTTGCTCCTGTCCAGTATTAGCTCCTGTTCATTTCTCAGCTCCTGCCAAGTACTCAGCTCCTGCCGAATACACAACTTCGCCCAGTACTTAGCTCTTGTTCTGTACTCAGCTCCTGCCCAGTCCTCAGCTCTTGCCCCGTATTTAGCTCTTGCCAAGTACTCAGCTCCTGCAACAGTAATCCATTTTCGGCTTTGATCTACGTATAATGCTGAGGGCCGTGGATAATATGGGTAGCGTAACTTTTTGTTCCTTTAATTTTTTTATATCAAGTTTGTAGGGGAGTAAATAATTATAAATCCCCTAACATTTATATATACAAATTTCTTGATTATTATTTATTATCTGGATGTTATGTTGTTAAGAAATGAGAGACTGTAATACAGTGTAAAATTGTAAGTTTTGTTTATAGATCTATGTAATAAGTGTCTAGATAATTTAAGAAAAGGAGATGAAATTTTCGTTGGCGCTCGTGTTAACGACCTGTCTGTGTGAACTTTTTGTCCAAACGTTACGTGTTTGCATGTACGGAGGATATAAGTTGTGTTGATTCTTATTGGTTTAAATGAGTGAATTAATGATAATTATAATGATTATAATTATTTTCTAATAATTATTTTCTCATAATTATTTTTGACACTATAAGTATTTTTCCTTTATTTGTTATGAACACGATATCGTGACGGAATAATTAATTTTTATTTATGTATTTCTTAATAGACATGAAAAATGCGTTTTCTGTCTTTCGTTCATTAGAAATTTATTTCTTGTGATATATAAAAATGATGATTTGATATTCTAAAGTATGTTTTGTAATGTTGTTGCCAATGTACGTGTCTTCCAGACATTGTTGTAATATTCTTTGTTGTTAGTTCAGATTTAATGTCATCTTTTTATAATCATATCGCCCCAAACAAGACATTTTACTGCCACAGTTTTGCAGGGGGTACATAGGAGGAAAGTTATGAGAAAGAGTGACAGGTTATAGAGGGTGTCAGGAAGTGGGTAAGAGAAGGATGAGAATACTGAGAAGAGTGGAGTGGATGGAGAAAGGAGCATGAGAGAGAGGGTGCAGTTTAGTGAGATAGGAAATGACTATTGGCTTTACATTTAAATTCTTGTAGATTGTAGGTGTCGGGAAAGCAAGTAAACGGAAGGGAATTCCACCGGCGGGAAATGCGAGAAAAGAAGCTGCTGGAGTAGAATTTGCGTTTGCATTTTATTGGCTTCACAGTAAAAGTGTGGGACCTAGTTGCTAATCTTGCGGCTCGAGTTAATTCATATATAGGGAGCACCAGTGAGCTAAGTTCATCGGAGCAGAAGCCGTGAAAGTATTTGTAGAAGAGACACAGAGAAGCCACATTGCGCCGGTGAGAAAGTGACTGTGTCCGAGCTGCCAAGTCGGGATCGATCACATTACAGATTCTCCGTTGGATTTTGTCAAGGACCCGTAGGTGGGTAACAGGAGCACCCGATTAGATATGACAGTAGTATTCAATGCACGGGCGGATTGTAGATTTATATATGTGCGGGATTATTTCAGACGGGAAAAAACTTCTTGGCCCTACACAGAGAACCGACTTTCTTACCAGCTTTACTGGATTTTTGTTCATCCGTCTGTTGTGTAGGTTTGAAATGGGAATGGTCACGCTTTTCAGTTTGTTCAGAAGTTTTTATCGATATAAGCCCGTTTAATCCTATCATTAGCAATGTCATCATCTTTTTTACCATTTTTGTTCGATGGTGAAATCCGTCAGTTAAGTGCTATACGTGATACATGACTAATTGGGTAGGTTGCCATCACATTCTGCGGTAGACTAGTTGCCTAAGAAGACTATACAACCCAATCTGTCCTGCTATTTAATCAATAGTTAGAGGGAGAGAAGACGGATTAATACCATTTCCAAAGGGTATTTGTGCGTAAGTGAATGCAACGAATTCAATTGGAATTCGAACTTAGCCTTCCGAATTCTCGTTCCGAACCGTTATGCACTATACCACAACGCATAAGTACTTATCCATTTTGCTGGTAATTTGATAGATTGGGCTCAAAGATTATTTTTACACCTTCATTTATTATAAATGTACACTACCGGCAATAATTATTAGGCCACCCCACTTTATTTTGTAAAGAAATGAGTATTTTTAGTATTTATTGCCAAATGAAAATAGAATGTTTTTTTTTTGTTATTATTACTTTGCAAAATTTTATAAAACAAGGAAGCAAAAATGAACTCGTCCGAATCATCCTAAATTTTTTAATTCTTTTATTGATGAAATTGCAATATAGGTAATTATCAAATATTTATAAATTCATTTGATGCACATGTTATTGTGCAGTATTAACAAAAGAACTATTCTATTTTCATTTACAATTTTTCACTTGGCAATAAATGCTAAAAAATAGTATGAATACTTTTTTTAAAACACTCGGGTGGCCTAATAATTATGGCCGGTAGTGTATATATATATATATATATATATATATATATATATATATATATATATATTTTTTTTTTTTTCACTTGGCAATAAATGCTAAAAAATAGTATGAATACTTCATTTTTTTAAAACACTCGGGTGGCCTAATAAGTATGGCCGGTAGTGTATATATATATATATATATATATATGTGTGTGTGTGTGTGTGTGTGTGTGTGTGTGTGTGTGTGTGTGTGTGTGTGATCAGCTATGTGTGATTTCAGGATAAATGGCTGGAACGGTACGAATATAAGAAACAAATATTTTAACAAAAGAACACTTCTACTTTCATTTTCAATTATTCACTTGGCAATAAATACTAAAAAACAGTATGAAATACATCATTTTTTAAAACACTGGGGTTGCCTAATAATTATGTCCGGTAGTGTATATTTGCAAGTGTAAAGATCACTTGGTAGGTATATATTTTTTGTTGGTTTTCCGTGTAGGAGTAAAGGTTAATTTTGGCATTCTGCTTAGTGTTTATTAAGTTATGTACAAATTATGTACAAATATTGTTGTGAGTAAAAATCACTAATTTTATTTTCCATTAATACAACACCGTGATAGTATAATTATTTTTTTATGTACGTATTTCTTTATGGATACAAGGTTCATTCTGTATAAAGCCAGAGAGCCACTCAAGGTAAGTGTTACAAAGTAAAAATCACATTTTATACGGATAGTTGGGGAAGATAACAGTTAACCCGAGACGAACAGGTTGAGACTATATAGTGATCAGGCGTACATCCCCTTCAGTGCCCTGCTTAGCAACATCGCGGCCTCCCCGCAGAATGCACCTTGCGGCCCCTCTACCTCCAGAATGCAACTTACGCGCCCCCAAACATATTGAACCACAATAACATACAAAATAACCTACTCTCGAAAAAAAAAAAAAAAAAAAACCGGAAAAAATATACGAGTTATTGTCTTATATCTTATATGCATGTTGAAACAGATATCTATTATCTATTTCTCTCTCAAGTTTATTTTTATTTAAATTACAAATTGATTTGTGGCCTCTTCTAGGTCGGAAGGCTTCTATCAAAGATTATATATATATATATATATATATACTTAGTTACAATAAGGCAGCACTTTCAATTACAGACTAAACATCCGAAAAAACAATGCTAACTTAACAGTAACTTAAATCGTCAAATAACCCAATGAGGATAACCTGTAGGTTAAATAATGGGGAAGAAAAAAAAAAAAAGAAACAAACCGCGCACAAGAACAATAGTTCGAGTGCACGTTTGAAAGAAGAAAAAAAACACGACGAAACCTTAACAGTAAAGTGCTCAATACGAAAGTACGGAAGTAGAGCAAAACTACAGTACACTAAATCTAAAATTGAGCCACCACCGACCGTGGTTTCACACAACGGATCGTTGAATGCAACCAGATAATTTTTCCGTTATTGAGATGTGTGTGTATGTGTGTGTGTGTGTGTGTGTGTGAGTGAGTGAGTGAGTGAGCGAACGAGAGAGAGAGAGAGAGAGAGAGAGAGAGAGAGACTTGCCCTGACGATCCGTTGTGTGAAACCGCGGTTCGTGGTGGCTCAATTTTAGATTTAGTGTACTATATATAAAGAGAGTGAGAGCAAGACCGGTTGACAGTTGTCTATTTTAACATACAATTATGATAATAAATTTCCAGTTAATCCTAATAATTATTTTTTTTATTTTTTTATTTCATTACAATAGATCTGCGGAGCCAAGGAGTCTTGCAGCTTCCCGGGTCCGCAAGTCTCCTAGGGAATTTGCTGTCCCCGAAATTACGGGGTCTGCGGGGGCCGTAGCACTGCCCTGATCCCTTTGAAACCCGGTTTCACAGAGCATTGATTCGCAAGAAGCTGCTGCTTGAGTGGAACTTACTTCTCATCAGTAGAATACGGTGGTAATGTGGGTGGTTTGCCACTGGTAATGTGAGCAGCATGGCGGGTTTTAGCCATGAGGCTTAGAAATGGTGGAAATAAGGAATGATCCCTTTGAAACCCGGTTTCACAGAGCATTGATTCGCAAGAAGCTGCTGCTTGAGTGGAACTTACTTCTCATCAGTAGAATACGGTGGTAATGTGGGTGGTTTGCCACTGGTAATGTGAGCAGCATGGCGGGTTTTAGCCATGAGGCTTAGAAATGGTGGAAATAAGGAATGTAGTTTCTATGGAAGTAGCGATAATGAGGGGCTTGATGCGTCTCGTCAGTGAGGGAAAGGTTGCCGGGTGAAAAGTAATTTGTCACTCCCACAAGGAAAGTAAGTTTCTTGCCTAAAATATGACAACAATAATTCATTTTAGGCGCGATCTGGCTCTTATAAAGATAGAAGATAGCATGTGTAGTCAGGTACTAAATGAAGTGGAACGACCATTTTTTTTCTGCTTCTTTAGCGATGGATCGTATGTACGATATCCACCTGAAGTCTGGGTTGAGTTTGAGGCCTAATAGCCGCTAAATGCACGGGACCGCCTCGAGAGGACATTCATTCATCGTGACTGGTAGTACTTCGGGGTCTGATCGGCGATGATGAAATGTAACTGGTTTCGTTTTCGAGGCATTGAATGCAACCAGACAGTTTTTCCTTTACTGAGATGTGTGTGTGTGTGTGTGTGTGAGAGAGAGAGAGACAGAGACAGAGAGACAGAGAGACAGAGAGAGAGTGAGGAAGAGAGGAAGGAGAGAGGAGAGAACGAACGGAGAATGGCAGAGAGAAGCAAAATTACAGCGAAAGTGATAAAAGGAGATGTGCAGAGAAGTGGGGGAGACACCGAAAAAAGTGTGTGATTGTGTCCATGAGACAGAGAGAGAGAGAGAGAGACAGAGAGAGAGAGAGAGATAGAGAGAGAGAGAGTTATCTGCTTCCTATCTTTGGTCTTCACCAGTTTTTGGGGTGCACACATATATCATTGAGATGAATCCATATCTTCCCCTCTTAGGTATGGGTAAAATAGTCGGGTAGACCATAGTATTGTTGTCATATCTGAGCTTGAGTTACCAAGTCCTAACTGTACAACCTTCTCGAAGCCGTTTAAGCAATGATTTTTAAAAATACTACTAACCCTTTCTCACAGACGAAATGTTGCTAATTTATATCTATTCTGTCGCTATTTTCTATGATGTCCAGGTTAGCTAAATTCCTTGATTTTACCAGTTCAGACCTTCTCAGCTAAAACCCACCATGCTCCCTTCACAAAATTAAATTATTCTCGTTCCCTTTGTGTTTCATTGTAATCTTCTCAAGAACAATTACTTTTTGGGACAGACTCCTGAGAGGATGCTTCCTCGGTCATTACGATCTTAACCTCTTTAATTTTTACCGCCAACCATTATGTATCCTACGTATTTGCATAGTTAGCATTTCTTAAATTTTTTTCTTACGTTCATACAACAACTTCTTGTATCAGGTGAACAAATGCTGAGAATATCATGGGCAGAGCATGTGATAAATATGGAAGCTGTAAAAAGAAACGTGATGCCCCTCCCTCCAAAAAATTGTTAAGAATCAGAAAAAATTAGTTGAATTATTTGAGGGGATATACAATGGGAAATAAGGCTAAGAGAACTTAATATTCGCAAGGCTCATCAAAGACAAAGGAAACCGAGAAAACCAGAGACAAACTTGATATTTTTAAGAAAATGATTGAAGGAACAAATACCGCAAAAACAAAAGAAAAAAAGCTAAAAAGGACAGGAAATTTTGGAAAGCAATGATCGTCAACGTCCTGAAGAGACATGGCACATAGAAGAAGAAGAATGGTGAAATCAGATTTTTACCTACAGTAAACATTCGGTCCACTATATGTTATAGCTCTTTCTAGCTTGTTTAAAGTATTGGGAAAGTTAACATCTCGATTATATAATTATTTTTCCTTCTAGTTGGACGTGCAGCCCAATTTTGTTATTGCCGCTGTTGGAAGTCTGTAATTGCGATCTAGTTTTAGTGATTTGGTAAAGTTTTCTATCATATTGTAGCACTAGTTTATGAAATCTGATGAAGGATTGTTTTCTTTAACACGTTGGCTTTCACCGGAGGGTCGTGGTGGTATGTCTGTATAGTCCACACGAACCCCCATTGTGTCGTTTACCAATTTATTTTCTATCAGGATTATTAAAAGTGGGATGCTATGAGTGGTTGCTTGTAAGATCATGCTACACGACAACCAGAAAAAAAAAAATGAATATTTTTTAGCAAGCTTGTCTCGCTAGAACCAATTACAACTGAGTAGTGAGTTCGATTCTAACTGGGTACTCGATACTTTCGACCTTGTGCCAGATCTAAGCTGCTCTTAGAAAATTGATAAATCATTATACTTTTGAAACTTCTACTGTTGTTTTTCGGGTTCTTTTTATTTATTATTTTTGCATAGACAGAGGTGTATCATGCATTCGTAAGTGTCGTGTGGGGCTCTAGGATGTAAAATAGACGCTAGGACCGAACGACGCTCTGGTGGGTCGAGAGTAATAAATACTACCTATGATATCCTTGTTTCATATATGAAGCAATGTTTAAACATCAAGTCTCTTGTATCAAAATTAATTAAGATATAGTGTTGGGACACTGGGACAACAAGTGAAATGAGGTTTGGGAGCTAGCGTGTTGAGAGCGACATGGTCAATTCGCCTGAAGCAATATTTAATCATTGATTTGAGAAACGGCAGTTTAGATATTTCTGAATGAGTTGGATGCCGTTCATGACACCCATATATGACGAAGATATTTAAGAACAGAATATAACTCTAGTTTAGACTTTATAGCATTTTGTGGTGTTGAACAAAACGCACCATATTAAGTATTTGATTTCTTTATTTTAGATACTAAATTTGTGATGACTGATCTATACGCCGAGATATATGAAGTTTTTAAAATGAATTATACATCCTGAATCCTTATAATAGATTAAGGGCATGTGCGTTATGGTGCATTGGATATCGGCTCGGAACGAGAAATCGAGGAGCCGAGTTCGAATTCCAGCTGACTTCATTGCATTCACTTACGCGCAAATACCCTTAGGAAAAGTATTAATCCGTCTATTCCTTCCAGTTATGGGTTAAATAACAGGACAGATTGGGTTCTATATCCTTGGTCGACAACCAGTCTACCGCAGAAAGCAATGGCAACCTACTGTGGGATAATCTTCTGCTCAGTCAGTCATGTCTCTTTCGAGACATGATCGCCCGAGCGTGTATCACGTATGGCACTTAACTGACTGACTGAATATAATAGTTGGAATAATGATTAAGGTTTCTACTGGGCATAAAGTGGGGGATCATTTTTATATTGTTATAAAGTAATAAACTGATCCCCCACTAATTACTACTTAATATTATAATACATCTTTTCTCCCTCTAGCTCTTAGTCAAATACCATTATAGATTGGGTTCTATAGCCTTGGCTGGCAACCAGTCTACCGCAGAAAGCAATGTCAACCTACTGCGGGATAATCTTCCGCCTAGTCAGTCATGTCTCTTTGGAGACATGATCGCCCAAGCGTGTATCACGTATGGCACTTAACTGACTGAAGGGTATGTGCCTTCGTTACTTTCATTTTAATTCAAGATGAAAGCAGTAAAGCAACGAAAGGTAGAAAATCGTGGAGAGAAAGAGGAAATGAGAGCACGAGAGAGAGAGAGAGAGAGAAAGAAAAAGTGAGGAAGTGAGAAAGAGGGAGTGGTGAACGAAGGGATAATGGCAGAGAGAAGTAAAAGATGCGTAGAGAAGTGGGGAGATAAACGAGATACCAAAAATGTGTGTGGATGTATCCGCGAGAGAGAGAGAGAGAGAGAGAGAGAGAGAGAGAGAGAGTTCCCGTTTTTTAAAAGGAAATCTTTTTCCATTAGTACTATTCAAAAATATGTTATTCCCTTCGAAAGAAGTCCTTGTAAAACCCTTGTGAGAAAGGAAAGAACAGAACGATAAATAAAATTTTGACATAGATAGATAGATAGATAGATAGATAGTCTGGAATTTCCAGCATTTTATTGAACCAAGTTGAACCTGGCCAATAGATCTCAACTGATGTTGAAAACAAAAACCAAAAAGAAAAAAAATTCACAATGTAAATCTGACGTTCAAATACACTTTGCTGTTTACTTGCCGATACTATTACCACTAGGCTATTCATATTCCGATTTATTTGAATTAGTGGATCGAAGTATAAAATCAATTTTTACGTGAAATTGGGGTAAAGAAAAAGTACGCAAGACAATAATACTTACATCAAATTTAAATAAATTTGGCCAGTGTTCAGTTAGTCCGAGTTTTTTTTAGTGTCGAAGTGTTATTTCGCGAGGAAAAAGCAAAAACAAAAGCAAGACAAAACAAAAAAATGAAAAAAAACAACAAAAACTCCATTTTATTATTCCATTCAGGGTAGTATAATAAGATTTTCTAGGTCATAAACCGCAAAAAGCAAAGAAACATCTGCCGGAGGGTAATGGTTAACGAGTTAGTTTCGAAACTCAGGCAGCGAACATGTTCTGTACTGGTCATTTGGGAAATAATTTGTTGACAAAAAAGCACTGAAAAGAAAGAAAGAATGAGAGAGAGAGAGAGAGAGAGAGAGAGAGAGAGAGAGAGAGAGATGGAGGGAGGAAAAACAATTGGAGAACGGTAGCGAGAAGCAAAATTTTAGAGGGAGTGGTGAAAGGAGAAGTGGGAGAGATAAATGAGACAGCTAGAAAGTGAGTGAATGTGTCCGTGAAAGAGAGACATAGAGATAGAGCGAGAGAAAGATAGAGATAGAAAGGAACAGAGAGAAAGAGAGAGACAGACAGAAAGAGACAGAGAGAGAGACAGAGAGACAGAGAGAGACAGAGAGAAAGAAAAAGTGAGGGAGGGAGAAAGAGGGAGGGGAGAACGAAGGGATAATGATAGAGAGAAGTAAAAGATGCGTAGAGAAGTGGGGAGATAAAAGAGATACCGAAAAAGTGTGTGAATGTATCCGCGAGAGAGAGAGAGAGAGAGAGAGAGAGAGAGAGAGAGAGAGAGAGAGAGGGAGGGAGAGAGAGAGAGAGAGAGAGAGAGAGAGCACAGAGAAAATAAAAAATAGAGAAAAGACAATTGTAATATAATGGCTTTTAAATCATGATGTTGGAATATATATATATATAGTGTTGAGTTGTGATGATGCTTAATGCCAAGATTGCTGTTTTTTACTGCTGAAAAGGGATTTTGGCAAGCGGCTTATGTCGTAAAGTGCTCGATATCGAGATATAGATTTTGTATTTTGTCCCGGTTTTATTCTTATTTATATGGAGCTTGCTGTAATTTGATATTTTTTATGTGAGTGTTTCTAGAGATGTATTTTGATAGTGTTGTGTTGTTTTTTGTATCTTTTGTATATATAAAAAAAAAAAAACAGCAGAACACTATCAAAATATATATGGAACCAAAAAGGACATTACCACTAAAATTAAATGAAAAAAATCGTAAAAAAGATCGCACACACACACAACCGTAGTAGCAGAAACTTCAAATTATGTTTAAAGAAAAATTAGCAATAATTAGTTTTTAAAAACTAAAGTAAAATATTAAACAAAAATAACAAAATAATCTGAAAAAATAGACATTCGAACAAATATCTTCTTTGCTGTGTAAATACCAACACAAACAAACTTAATACAAAACGCAAACCCAAAAACTATCACATATAAATATATAAATATTCATTCATGACAAAAGATAATAAAAAACAGAAAATAATATAACAAATATCCAAATGGGAAAAAATCCCAGATAAAGCTCACAAACATAAATACACACAAGAAAACAAACACTTAACTATGGCCTAAAAATCCATTGAGCAGTATATAGTGAGAAAAAGGTCAGTGACTTCTCAACACAAATCCTACATATATATATTTATATATATATAAAAAAGTGCGAGAAGCCGTGAACGTTTTGTTTAAAACTTAGGTTTTTATTATTATTATTATTATTATTATTATTATTATTATTATTATTATTATTATTATTAGTTGCTTTTTGTATAACTTAGTTTAAGAAACTTAGTTTCAGAAGGTCAGAAAGTTTATATGCGTGTGTGTTTGTTTTTTTGCTTTTTACAATCGCTCGTTAATCTCTTCCGTTTTGGGAATGATTCACACGAATTTCTTGGTGAGAGCGTCACTCAACATTGTATCTTGAGAAGTTAATGCTGTCCTGGATCAAGAGGGTGGTTGCTGGAAGACCCTATATCTAGTTACAGGACTTTGTAACATGTCTCACAAGCAGCCGAACTCATTTATTGCTGTCAGACAATTTCTGCGACCAATTAACCTCTGACATCTGGCTACCTAACTCCACAGGTTGCAACCCACAAATTATTATGTGTAGCGCCCAGTTGAGGGGGAGTCCAGAAAGATTCCTTGTAACACCAAATATGAACTGAAATCAAAGTTTATGGCAGCATTCACCTGCTTAAACAAGAAGACCACCCAGAAGAGTTTGCGGGGAATCGTGAAGTCAATTGGGGGACCTTGGGTTAAGCAAATGGCGATCTTATTGAATGTAACTTTGGTAAATATATCTGTTAAAATGAGATATCGATATTATTTTAATTTTTGCATCATTAAGACGACAATTTATCCATCGTATATATATAAAGTGAAAGAGAGAGATAGATAGATAGATAGATAGAAAGAGAGAGAGATAGAGATAGATAGATAGATAGATAGATAGATAGAAAGAGAGTGAGAGAGATAGATAGATAGATAGAGAGAGAGAGAGAAAGAGATAGATAGATAGATAGATAGATAGATAGATAGAGAGAGAGAGAGAGAGAGAGAGAAAAAATCAAAACATCCTTAAAAAATAAGACATATAAAGAGAGGAAGGAAATGACACAGAATAAATAAAAAATATAGAATAAATAAGAACAAATAAAAAAAATCAAAACTGCTTAAATAAGAAATTAGTTAAACGAAATTTAAAGAACAATGGCTTTGGAGAGAAAACTCGACGAAGACAGAAACGAGAGAGAGAGAGAGAGAGAGAGAGAGAGAGAGAGAGAGAGAAGGAAATCATTTCGTTAAGTAATTTTTTTTCTTATTTTATTTGAGTCAGAAGAAATAAGATTTATTTGGCTATAAACAATGGAACGCAGAGTAACACCTGCCAGAGGCTAATGGTTAACGAGCTAGTTTCGTACCCTACGGACAGTAAACTTTTTCTTTTCTACTATTCTTCTAAATTAAGTACTGAAGAACACACACACACACACACACACACACACACACACACACACACACACACACACACACACACACACACACACACACACACACACATTTACACACACACATTTACACACACACACACATTTACACACACACACACACACACACACACACACACACACACACACACACACACACACAAAATATATAGATGTACGTCAGTATGAGTTCATGTTTGAGTATATATATGTATCCGTAACAAGTTCCGATGTTTGGTAATTTGTTCTGATGTTGGGAAGTGAGTTGTTTTAAGATGTTTGAACATTCTTTCATGCACACACACACACACACACACACACACACACACACACACACACACACACACACACACACACACACGTATATATATGTACATTGTATATGTGGGCTTCAATCCTTCACTTAAATATGTACCTTGAATGTGAAGAACAAGGAATATTTTCCGAGTTTTTATTAAGTTTTACTAATCTTTATACAATTTTCTTTCTTGGGGTTGCTAAGAAATTACGAAAATTGTCTGTCATGATTATTTTCCCAAGTGCTTTCGGCCAATTCATTAGCCATTTCCAGGGAGTTCATTGTTTAAATGTTTTCTTGTGTTTATGCCGCATTGTGTAGTAGTAGTAATAGCAGCAGTAATATCATGCTGGGATATATATATTTATGTGTGTGTGTGTGTCTGTCTGTGTGTGTGTGTTAGACACTTCTGTTTCCTTTATCTACATTTTCTTGGATGCGAAAAAGAGATATCTGTTATCTAGATTTAACAACATCAATCATGAACACGGCCACAATTTACTGACTGTATTCTTGGATTAGAATTATGTCCACCTTTCAGCGAATTATATATCATTAGCGTCTATACACCATTTACAAGATCGAACCCAAAATCTTTCAAAATAGCGAAGATATTAGTCGAAAGTTCATTGTACGAATAATCATTCGGAACATTTCTACACATTCTAAGTACCCAAAGGATTCTACGCATACAAAAAAAGAAGAATAAAATAAAAAATAAGTATTTATTAGAGACAGAGTTTTCTGCACAAGTTTACCATATATATATATATATATATATATATATATATATATATATATATATATATATATGTTAATAAACTTGTGCAAAGAACTTGCAGAGCAGCTTCATGCCGACTTTGAAACACACACGTACTTACAAACACATACATACACAAAGTCCACAAACACAAATATACATAAAAGCACAAAACCCATAAAAAAAGCACATGACCTATAAAAGAAACCCTTAAGCCGTTGAATACAACAGAAGGTAAGGAAAAAGTTCAAACCAATAAAAAGGTCAACCTAAACAAAACTAAACAAAAAAATAGTCAAACGGAAACCTATTGAATACAAAATAATTATGCGAACACCCGCTCATGCGTGCATTAAAAACAATAAATAAAACATGAAAAAAACAAAAAAAAAACAAAACAAATATCTGCTCTATGAAAATATATAAAAAGAAAATCAACCAATCGCAAGCGAGACCGTTTCCAGAAAATGTCTATTTACAACAGGCTTCTTTAAGTAAGAAAGGGAACTTGGACTCAGCAGAAGAAAAAAAAAACAAAAAAAAAAAACAAACAAACAAACAAACAAACAAACAAAAACCTAAGCCCGGATGTGTGAAGAAATTTCGTTGCCGTCACGAATCTTCGGTGTCAGCATAATCTTCCTCAGTTAAAGTGGCAAAATCTTTGCACTAAAACTATCAACGCTCTGTTTCCAACCCGATACCGAGAAGTTTGCGATAAAAAACCCGCTTCCCGATAACAAACCCCTCCCATATTTTTAATTTCCGATTATGAAATTATAAAAGCGTTAATCTTTAAGTACAAATTGTTTGAGGAAATCGAAAAGGTCGAAACCATGGTAGCGTAATCGGCTGATCTTCCCAACTTAAATATCTAAAAGTTCTAGATGTTAAAGCTTCATTTTTTTCTCTAATTTAAATCAGATTTAAATCTGACCTATAAATGTTTAGTATATATATATATATATATATATATATATATATATATATATATATATATATATATATATATATTTAGGTGTAACACTATTTTTGGTACCGAAAAAGAAAGGGAGAAGGGAATGTATGAAGAGAAGGAAGAGAGGTAATGATTGAATTTTTTCTTTCTTTTTTCTCTAGAGCTAGACGAGAGATATGATTAGACCACACAAGTGAGATAATAACGTTTATTATGACTTTTGAATGCTGTCAAAGATTTTATTGCAAAAAAATCGGAAATCTATTTTCAGTAAGAATGGTGTAAGGCACTTGAGAGAGAGAGAGAGAGAGAGAGAGAGAGAGAGAGAGAGAGAGAGAGAGAGAGAGAGAGAGAGAGATCAGATGACCAATGGAAAAGCACACCGGTGGACTTAGGGGAAAGTCGAAGGAACGTTCCAAGCCTCTCGAATAATAATGAGAAACATTCACACAAGAAATAGGGAGACGAGGTGGATCAGCTGACCATAAGAAGTATCCCTTATTGGTCCTTTGGGGGATGCTAAGTGTTCCCAGGAGTGCGTCAAAATCACCCTGAGAATCAATATAAATAGTTGAGTCAGTTGAAAGAAGAAATTAGAGTTGTATACCGTAAAGTTGAACCGATACGGAGCGAGTTAGCACATGACTGCTTGCCTTGGAAGAAACACCGATTTTAGCCTGGTGCCAGAACAACCAACTTAGATAGTGTAACAGATAGTCGTTTCTAGCTGAGAAAGAGACAAAATTTCCGGAAATAAAGTCTTCTCGTCCTTTGTGAAATTTTGCAACGCTAAGAATTAAAAGGGAAACATTATTTTTTTTTTCGACCAAAGCAAGGTAATTTCTTATAGCGATTGAAATGATAAGAACACAGATACGAAACGACCACACATAACAAAAGCGGAAAAGCGAAAAGAACGATAATTAATCTTTGACCCTTACACTAAACCACGCCCTTGGAGTGGTGCTGGAAAGGAAGAGACGGGGTTGATCAGATGACCAATGAAAAAGTGCCCCGGTGTATTTTGGGGACAGTCGAAGGAACGTTCCACGCCCCTTGAACAATACTGTAAGCACTCACACAGGAAAGGTCAGGTGACCAAAAGGATAATCCCTTATTGGTCATTTGAAAATGCTAAATGTATCCAAAAGTGCGTCACAACCACTTCGAGAATCAATATGAACAGATGAGTTAGTTGAGAGAAGACAGCAGAGTTGAGTACCGTAGACTTGTACCGATACGGAGCAAATTAACACGAGAGACCTGTTGTCAGGTGAGTTCATGCCTTAAAAGAAACACCGATTTCAGCCTGGTGCCAGACCAACCAACTTAGTGTTACATTCTGTAGAAGATGTGGGTTGAAATTATAGTTATCTGCATACAAGAGAGATAAACTCTAACCAAATACTGTACTGAACAAAACGTATGTTTATAAACTCTTTGTTGTTAAATTTACAAATATTTCCGTTTTTATTGTGGTTCTCAGCTCTGTCTAAATCATCGATGCAGCGGATTTTAGGCGACTTTCAACCTAGACGGACTTTGTGATAAATCAAGCACAGCGTGGGCAGGGCCCGGTTAGGAATGAAGTGATCGACTATTGATCGGCCGCTAGATTTTAGGCGTCGACGCGAAGGACCTACGATGGCGGAGAGGGGAGGACCAAACAAACACACACACATAGGTATATATAAATGTTCTGAGTGAAATTATAATTTATTTTTCAATGGTCTGAAGGTGGCAATTGTATTTTTTTTTCACACTGCAGAAATAAATTATGAATTTATAACTGTTTAATTATGTGTTGAGCTTTCCTTTTAATATTATCTCTCTATCTATCTATCTATCTATCTATCTATCTATCTATCTATCTTGAGTTCGATCCTCACTGGATACCCACAGACTTTCAGCGTTGGGCCACATTTAAGCGGCGCTTAGAAAATTATCTATCTATCTATCTATCTATCTATCTATCTATCTATCTATCTATCTATCTATCAGGAAAGAGGGTGAGATAGATAAATTGTCGTCTAAATTATGCCACAATGAAAATAACACTAACATATCATTTTAACATATACATTTATCAAAATTATGCAAAAATTAAATAAATATAGCGAATATATTAAATAAAATTGCCATTGTCTTCAATCACGGTTTCCAGAAGAGTTCGGAATCTTTTGCATCTCTTAAGGACGGTTAACATGTTTAAGTTGGTGAATTCTTCTATAATTCTTACCTTCTGTTCATTTTTGGGGTTACAAGAAGGTTTGTTGATCTCTCGCTCAACTGCTCCCCACACATAATAATTAAAAGAGTTGCTGTTTTTGGAGTTAGGTGGTCAGATGTAAGGGTTGATGTGGTTGCAGAAATTCTATGATAGCTATGACTTTGTTCGCTTGGTTGTGTAGCATGGTGAAGAGTCTTACTACCAGACAGACAGACTTCCATCAACCGCCCTCTTGATCCAGCACTACTTTCTCAAGGTACTTGATGTAGGCCCTCCATGTTCGATCTGAGGTCCTGCAAAAATATGAATAGAGGTATAATGTCGTCATCATTAGTGATCACTCTAAAGATATTCGTGATCAATCATTCGAGAATACGAAGGTCTTCAGATCCTCATCCAACTCTTTCCGCATCTTCTCTGTCAGCAGATTGAAAACCCAAACATTCTGAAATGTTTGTATTGGAACTTCCGGTACGAATGCCAAGCAGTACAGTATGTCGTTTCTGGCGGTTGCAATTGCGTCATGGTGCTCTTTTTCTCACAAACGGTGCCCAACTGACTCTACTATACTGTGCAGCCAAAAACATCAAGAACAAAGAACGTGCATTTGCGACAATTTACCCACTGCATCCTGTGAGTATATATATATATATATATATATATATATATATATATATATATATAAACTTATTTATGAATGGAACTTTGTCTGTGTGTGTGTGTCTGTGTGTGTGTCTGTGTGTGCGTGTGTGAGTGTTCTTAGCTAGGTTTTGTGTTAAAAATCGATAATAAAAAAAATCGGGTTATAGTAGGAGTGGTTTAATGAAATTTGATACACTCATAGACAAAGACATAAGAAACGATATTCAGAAGTTTCAAGGTTGCAGTTCTTACAATAGTGCAGAAAATCGATAATATATATTTGTGTGTGTGTCTGTTTATCTGCCTGTATGTCTGTATTTTTTCAGCCCCTTTATTTTAGTTTTTGCTTCGGGTTTGGCTCTAAGTAGGTATAATTGTAGTTCTTAGCCTCAGCAATGATACCATTTACTCAGAGGACTTATTTAGCCTTCAAAATCCAGTTTACGACGAAAAAAACTTATTTGATATCGATACGAGGAAATCAAAAGTTGACTTACATCCATTCATTTTTCTTTCAGTCTACGGTTTCGCTTTAAGTGGAAACAACTATTGCTTTTTAGTCTTTCGTGCCAACGTCCAAAGCTTCTGAGCTCCAGGGACATGGATTAGTTTTAAAGCTTTCATTACACCCGAGCAACGCTGGCTATACTGCTAGTGTATGTATATATATATATATATATATATATATATATATATATATATATATATATATATATATATATATATATATATATATAAAAAATAATAAATTCTTCGAGATTTATCCGACCTCAATCAAATGCAGAATCCACTGGACGGTCGTTTCGTTCTATATTTGGGACTCATCAGCAATGCGCATCTGCTACCGGAAGTTGAAACCCAGACAGTTGCGTTACGAGGCGAACGTCATACCAACTGCACTACGAACAACGCTGACGGATATGCAACGAATTAAACTCGATATAGCGTCGCTCATTTACATATTGGCCGCTTTTAATGCTCCAGTGTGAGCGGGTTGGTGATAGTAGTCGTGGCTCTGGGAGGCATAGTCCTATGGATAAAAGAAGCTCAGCAGAGTTCCACCACGGAATATGTGAATTTCATTCGTGTAAAATCTTTTGTACGATAAAGACGGAAGCTGATTATGGTTAGCCTGAAATAGGCTAACCTTCCGATTTAACATGAAATAACCTGTCTACCATAATGTTTCTTATATATATATATATATATATATATAGTGTATCAAGGCAGCAGATAATTTTCTAAACATTTATTGTTAAATATAACAGACAATGAATGTCTCTTATTTTTAATCATGAGCCGCTGTGAACATCGTATTTTGGTTTTAATTTCAGGTTAAAATAAAAACAAAAATTGTCCAACATTTAGATATTTTTTATTATGCTGTTTCTAAGCTTTCGGTTCACATGAGCCATCTTCAGAGAGATTACAGGGACGTTAACATAAAAACATCCACCATCAAAAATGATTTTTTTTATCTTCTGTTGACATAAAATATTTATTTTCCCCTGAAATTAAAGCCAAAATACGATGTTTCGAACGCTCATGATTAAACAAAATAGACATTCATTGTCTGTTATATTTAACAATATATGTTTAGAAAAAAATATGTGTATATATAAATGAATATACAATGTCACACATTAAGTGATGGTGTTAATAAGATAGTCATAGTCATGTTTTAATTAAGAGGGCATTCCATGGCCCTCACTATATGTTGAAGACCAGAGGGAGCGGCCAGAGACCGGAGACGAGAAATTGTTACCTTATAATCGCATAACCATATAAGGTGTGCTACTCAGCAGGCCCGAATGTATGTATCGAGGAAGTGAAGCAGTTGGATGAAGGCATTCAGATTATTCAACACAAACATTTTTAATAAAAAAGGATAAAAAAAAAAATGACTTCTACGCATGCAGACGCACACGCACTCTCAACCTATGCCCGGCACCAACCATATTCTGTAAGATAGTTAATTTCGTGGAGATTCAAAAATTACACTGCTCGCCAAACACGTACAAAGTACCCAAAACCTCTCACTTAACATTGGGATCCGGAACGTCAGCACTCCTTTCCCAACATCATGATGACAATTTGACAATATCTATCTATCTATCTATCTATCTATCTATCTATCTATCTATCTATCTATCTATCTATCTATCTATCTATCTATCTAGCCTGTTCATATCTATCTATCTATCTATCTATCTATCTATCTATCTATCTATCTCAGCCTGTTCATATCTATCTATCTATCTATCTATCTATCTATCTATCTATCTATCTATCTCTAGCCTGTTCATATCTATCTATCTATCTATCTATCTATCTATCTATCTATCTATCTATCTCAGCCTGTTCTATCTATCTATCTATCTATCTATCTATCTATCTATCTATCTATCTATCTATCTATCTATCTATCTCAGCCTGTTCATATCTATCTATCTATCTATCTATCTATCTATCTATCTATCTATCTATCTATCTATCTCAGCCTGTTCATATCTATCTATCTATCTATCTATCTATCTATCTATCTATCTATCGATCTATCTATCTCAGCCTGTTCATATCTATCTATCTATCTCAGCCTGTTCATATCTATCTATCTATCTATCTATCTATGATAACATATAGTTTTAAGGTATGAAATATTTGTGGATTAAGGTGCTCAACACCAGGGATAGAGCGTATGTAAATATGGTAGGCGTTTACGGTTGTGTTTGAATCATTCAAAACAACTTAGTTGATAGTCTAGTAGCTAGAGTAAATTCGTGAAGAGTGGACACCAGAGAGCTAAGGTCATTGGAGCAGAAGTCATGAAAGTAGAAAAAAAAAAACAGAGGAAAGCCACATGGCTTTCTCAGGGAGAAAGTGACTGGAGTTGAGCTACAAGGTTGGGATCGATTACATTGCATATTCTCCATTGAATTTTGTCAAGAACCCTGAGATGAATAACAGCGGCAGCAGACCAGCTAATGTAAACATATTTATAAATGGAACTTTGCATCTGTGTGTGTCCGTTACCTATAGACTCCGAAGCGGCTGAACCGATTTTCTTGAAAATTTACACAGTTGTACTATAAGCGTCTGCGAGTGTTCTTAAGTAGGTTTTGTATCGAGGTACACCCGATAAATATCGAAAATCGATAATCGAAAAAATCGGGTTATAGAAGGAGTGGTCGGATTTTAATCAAATTTGATACACTCATAGACAAAGACATAAGAAACAATATTCAGAAGTTTCAAGGTTACAGTTCTTACAATAGTGCAGAAAATCGATAATATATACATATAAAAGCAAGATGATTGTGTGTGTGTCTGTTTATCTGTCTGTATGTCTGTATTTTTTCAGTCCTTTTATTTTAGTTTTTTGTTCCGGTTTGGCTTTAAGTAGGTATAATTGTAGTTCTTTGTCTCAGCCATGATACCATTTATTCAGAGGACTTATTTAGCCTTGAAAATTCAGTTTACGACGTAAAAAAACTTATTTGATATCGATACGAGGAAATCAAAATTTGACTTACATCCATTCATTTTTCTTTCAGTCTACGGTTTCGCTTTAACTGGAAACAACTATTGCTTTTTAGTCTTTCGTGCCAACATCCAAAGTGTCTGAGCTCCAGGACCATGGATTAGTTTTAAAGCTTTCATTACACCTGAGCAACGCCGGGCTATACTGCTAGTCCAATATATGGGCGGATGGTAGATTTATATATGTGCAAGATGCAGGGCCAGGGTGATTTTCTCGTCGGATTCAGACGAGTAAAACATCCTGGCTCTACACAGTGAACCAACCATCCTAGTAGTAAGTTTAGCTATAGATTCAATGTAGTCATTCTACTTGAGGTTGACTGAGAGAGTTAGGACAAAGAGGCGCAAGGTTCACAGTCGGTGATTCTACCTCTGAGCCATGGATTTAATTACTTAGTTTTTGGTCTTAATTAAATTAGACCAGTACACAGTTAATTAAATTAGACCAATACAACAGTATTAAAAGTCTTCAATACTATTATATTGTAGAACTTTTGAATATTCTTCATTTGTAAACGAGTTATTACGCGACCTAAGTTTTTCTAAACAAAAATAATTTTCTGAATGAAAGAACAGAAATTATGACTAAATATATTCATACCATAAAATACATATTAAGTTCATACAACCATAGATGAAAACGTTATAATTTCTTCTAACTTTTAAAAATTGCGCGTTCAAAAAAATCACCGTTACGTGAGCGTTCTTAAAAAAAAAAAAAAATCACATTTTCGTAACAAAAATTTATCGTAAATAATCAGGCCGGTAGAAATAAATATATATACTGTTTGATTATAAACAGAATATCAACTTTTATACCAGTATAGATCAAAAATAATGTTCAAACAAATAATTTCAAATTGTCGGTTGTTTATGACCATTTCGCTAATCTTCATTAATTTCCGTAACACACACACACACACACACACACACACACACACACACACAACATATATATATATATATATATATATATATATATATATATATATATATATATATATTTAGAGAGAGAGAGATATGGGCGCGTATAATGATATGCTTTAAAAAGTCTGCCTACCGAACGCCCATAGCCCAGGGGTAGAGTCGCCGACTGACGCCATTTCGGTCGGGTTTCAATCCTGGGTAAAAAAAGCAATCGTACTGATGAGCTGTGATACGGTGAAACAGATCTGTCTGCGGATGACAATATATATATATATATATATATATATATATATATATATATATATAAAGGGATATTTATTATAGTATACAGGTTTAGATGTATTGTCCTCACTAACCGTTTCTTAAATAATAGGTGATTGAAGGTTAATCGAAAAGTCAGTGGATTGACAAGGATAAAGCGCTTCAATTGACCCTTAAAATTTGAGGTTCATGGAAGAAAGAGGAGGTTATGCTTGTGATGGGATGGTCAGGATATTATGCATTTAGTATTCTTGAAATGCAGTCAAACACCGAATGCACATGTGTACCACAAGAATCTGCAAAGTGTCAGTATAAAAATTTGGTCGAAAACTACACTGCGCTCGTCAACAGGAAAATAATGTTCATCTTCATGACAACATGAGACCCGACCACATACCCTTAGAATGACACAGGGGAAAAAAAAACTTTGCTTGTTTGTTTTACCTCCGTCTGTCATATTCACCTGACTTTGCACCCACAGATCGAAGTAAAACGTTTTTATTAAAGAAAGTTTTATGTGAAATATATATATATATATATATATATATATAAATTCAAAAATTCATTAAAAACTTTTCACATCAAAACCTCGGAATGCATCGATGAGCAGAGGGACAAGTCATTGTAAAAAATGTGAAGGGTTGAATAAAATGTAATTTTACTTTAATAATAAAATGGAATGATATATAAAATGCAATTGTACTTTAATTAAAAAATGGATTGATATACAAAATGTAATCGTACTTTAAAAATAAAATGGTATGATACATAAAATTGAATTGTACTTTAATAATAAAATGGAATAATATATAAAATGAAAATTGCAATTAAAAATAAAATGAAATAATATATAACATGTAATTGTACTTTAATAATAAAATTGAATTATATATAATATGTAATTGTACTATAATTATAAAATGAAATAGTATATAAAATGTAATTGGACTTTAATAATAAAATGGAATAATATATAACATGTAATTGTACTTTAATAATAACATGGAATAATATATAATATGGAATTGTACTTTAATTATAAAATGAAATAATATATAAAATGTAATTGTACTTTAATAATAAAATGGAATAATATATAACATGTAATTGTACTTTAATAATAAAATGGAATAATATATAATATGTAATTGTACTATAATTATAAAATGAAATAATATATAAAATGTAATTGTACTTTAATAATAACATGGAATAATATATAACATGTAATTGTACATTAATAATAAAATGAAATAATATATAAAATGCAATCGTACTTTAATTCTAAAATGGAATGATATGTAAATTGTAATTTTACTTTAATTATGGAATAATATATAAAATGTAATTGTACTTCAATGTTGTTTGCCATAAGAGATTTACAACAATAAATAATGATAAAACAGAACAATTATAACAATATACAGTAATAAAAGAGTTGTTCATACCGTTGATATTATTTGCCATAATAAGAGATTAATAAGAATAAATAATTATTAAATAGAAGAATTATAACAATATACAGTAATAAAAGAGTTGTTCATACCGTAGATCTTATTTGCCATAAGAGATTAACAACACTAACTAATGACAAAATAGAACAATTATAACAATATACGGTAATAAAAGATTTGTTCATAACGTAGATTTTATTTGCCATAATAAGAGATCAACAACAATAACTAATGATAAAATAGAACAATTATAACAATATACAGTAATAAAAGAGTCGTTCATACCGTAGACGTTATTTGCCATAATAAGAGATTAATAACAATAAATAATGATAAAACAGAACAATTACAACAATATAGAGTAATAAAAGAATTGTTCATACCGTAGATGTGAATTACCACAATAAGAGATTAATAACAACAATTAATGATAAAATAGAACAATTACAACAATATACAGTAATAAAAGAATTGTTCATACCGTAGATGTTATTTGCCATAATATAAGATTAATAACAATAAATAATGATAAAATAGAACAATTATAACAATATACAGTATTAAAAGATTTGTTCATACCGTAAATGTCATTTGTCATAATAAGAGATTAATAACAATAATTAATGGTAAAATAGAACAATTATAACAATATTAAGTAATAAAAGAATTGTTCTTAACGTAGATGTTATTTGCCATAATAAGAGATTAATAGCAATAAATAATGATAAAATTGAACAATCATAACAATATTAAGTAATAAAAGAGTTGTTCTTACCGTAGATGTTATTTGCCATAATAAAAGATCAACAACAATAAATAATGATAAAACAGAACAATTATAACAATATACAGTATTAAAAGATTTGTTCATACCGTAGATGTTATTTGCCATAATAAGAGATTAATAACAACAATTAATGATAAAACAGAACAATTACAACAATATACAGTAATAAAAGAGTTGTTCTTACATAAGATGTTATTTGCCATAATAAGAGATCAACAACAATAAATAATGATAAAATAGAACAATTATAACAATATACAGTAATAAAAGAGTCGTTCATACCGTAGATGTTATTTGCCATAATAAGAGATTAATAACAATAATTAATGGTAAAATCGAACAATTATAACAATATACAGTAATAAAAGAATTGTTCTTAACGTAGATGTTATTTGCCAAAATAAGAGATTAATAACAATAATTAATGATAAAATAGAACAATTATAACAATATACAGTATTAAAAGATTTGTTCATACCGTAGATGTTATTTGTCATAATAAGAGATCAACAACAATAAATAATGATAAAATAGAACAATTATAACAATATACAGTAATAAAAGAGTCGTTCATACCGTAGATGTTATTTGCCATAATAAGAGATTAATAACAATAATTAATGGTAAAATCGAACAATTATAACAATATACAGTAATAAAAGAATTGTTCTTAACGTAGATGTTATTTGCCAAAATAAGAGATTAATAACAATAATTAATGATAAAATAGAACAATTATAACAATATACAGTATTAAAAGATTTGTTCATACCGTAGATGTTATTTGTCATAATAAGAGATTAATAACAATAACTAATGATAAAATAGAACAATTATAACATTAACAGTATATATTAACAAAGATTACGTGACAGAATAATGACTAATCCTTATCATAGAACCTGACAAACTTAGTAGAAGATCTATCTTTTTCTGTTTCCACTCGAGTACTTTGATATTTTCACCCCAGGAAAATAATTTTACACTATCTCTTTTGCATATCTAAATTATCGGATTCACTCTATTTAAGCTATGTGGCTATTGAGCAAATCTTCAGTCAGTTAACTGCCATACGTAATACACGCTTGGGCGATCATGTCTCGAAAAAATATGACTGATTAGGCAGAATATTATCCCGCACTAGGCTGCCATTACTTTCTGCAATAGACTGGTTGCCAACTAAGGCTATAGAACCCAATCCATCCAGTTATTTAACCCATAAGTATAGGGAAGAGACGAATTAATACCTTTCTCAAAGGTATTTGCGCGTAAGTGAATGCAAGGAATTCAACTGGAATTCGAACTCGGCTCATCGATTTGTAGACCCAAGTCAAACTTACGAATTGTTTATTTCTTACTTGAAAGTCGGGACCAAGGAGAGCAAATGATTTTTCCATTACTGGCGCAACGCGATCTTCCTAGTTCTATTTTTCTGTTTCAGATGATTCTTTGCCATAGTATTAAATAGTAAGTAGGCAGCCGGAGCAGAAGCAAGCAATTATCGTATAATGGACAAATCCCAAATAGAGAAGACAAAGATGTCTTTGCTGGTGGAAATCATTGTTTATTTTAGCGAAGTGTTTGCTTTGTTGATCTCGGTGCCGTGACGAGCAAACAGAAACCATTACGTGTTAGACTGCGATAATGGCTTCAATTTATGTTTTTCTTTCTTTTATTATTACTAATGTTAATGATAATAACGTTTCATTATAAGGAAATATTTAGCATTCATTGGCCGAGCGGGTAGTACTGCAGTCGGTCAAAATTTATAAAAATCTTTTTCTTAAAACATTTTTTCAGGAAAAGAGGTTTCTTAAGTCCAGTATCTATTATTGTTGTGATGGGAGTTTCCTTCCTAACCTCTTATTCGAAGTTGTGTGAAAAATGGACGGATGTGCATTGTGGGGCAGTGGATATCGATTCGGAACGAGAAATTGGGGAACCGAGTTCGAATGCCAGTGGAATTCCTTGCATTAACTTACGCACAATTACCCTTGGAAAATGTATTAATCCGTTTTCCCCCTCCAGTTATGGGTTAAGTAATAGAACAGGTTGGGTTGCCTTGTCTGGCAACCAGACTACTGCAGAAAGCAATGACAACCTACTGCGGGATAATCTTCTTCCTAGTCAGTCATGTCTTTTTCGAGACATGGTCGCCTAAGCGTGTATCACGTATGGCACTTAACTAACTGACTGTGTGAAAAATCAACATCTTGTTTATGTCAATTAATTTTTTTTCCTGTTACATGTGATATCAATTTTTATCTGTTTCTGTTGTTGATAGTCTTTCCTCAAGTCATGTTACTGCTTTTTGGTAAATATCATTGTTGTGATGCTGTAGTTCCAGTCCACAAGGTTCGAAGAATTATGGTTTTCGCCAACACCCATAAGCTTCATTCGTTCAAAACCATTTTTAAACACCAATCTGAGAAAGCGGTTTTATACAGGGTGTCCATAAAGTCCGTGTGCACTTTAAAAATTTATAACTTTAATCTGTAAAAATGCTATAAAGTTTAATGTGCGTCGTGATGCAGTGGATATCGACTCGGAACGACAAATCGGGGAGCCGAGTTCGAATTACAGTTGAATTCATTGCATTCACTTTCGCGCAAATACTCTTGGGAAAGGTATTAATCCGTCTCTTCCCTCCAGTTATGGGTTAAATAACAGGACGGATTGGGTTCTATAGCCTTGGCAGGCAACTAGTCTACCGCAGAAAGCAATGGCAACCTACTGCGGGATAATCTTCTGCCCAGTCAGTCATGTCTCTTTAGAGACATGATCGCCCAAGCGTGTATTACTTAACTCACTGACTGACCTAGTTTTAAGTATAGTTATTGATACTAATGTGATTTCAGGCATTATTGTAAATCAGTTGACAAATGTTTTCCGTGAACTGCAAAATCGTATTACCCTTTGTATTGCTAATGATGGAGGACATGTGGAAATTTAAATAAAATTTCTATAAAACTTTAAAAACTATAGATTTACTTCTTTCTAATCCTTTTTACAAATTATTTCTATCGCAAATACAAATAAAATTATAAAGTTTTTAAATTGCACACGAACTTTATGGGAACCCTGTACAGCTGACAGTTTAGATATTTTAAATGGGTTTGGCGTCATGCACGAGAACATCTAAACAACGACGGTGTTTTAGCGAAAATGGAAAGAAAGGCCACTTATACTTAACATCAAAAACAGACAGTTTAAATTTCTAAGACGCATAATGAGGAAAGAGGGCTTAGAGAATTTGATACTCAAAGGACAGATTTAAAGCAAGAGGGACTAAAATGCATAATCTACCTTGCGAACTTTAGTAAATTGATGGTGGAACAAAGTTTAGGAAAGATAACAAAAAGACAAAAATTAATTAAGAGCTATAGAGGTCAGGAAATTTTGAAAGACATGATCGCCTACGTCCTGAATGAACATGGTCTATAGAAAAATGTATATTCGTATTTTTGGTTAGTACTCACTGGATAGAAAGTCGAACCAAAGTTAAATTTCAGTTAAGCCTAAATTAAATTTAAACTTATATTAAATTAAATTTAAATTTAAATGAAAATTAAATTTAGCTTTGTTTTTCTTTCTTAAATATAAACGAATAATTTTTAATTTAGAATTTTGTCACCCAACCCAACGTTATAGGAGCGTATTATACACAAAAATTAACATTCTACCTTCTTTTTTAATATTGTTCTTTTAAAACAAGACCTAAGAGCCACTCAAGCTGTACGGGTAATGAATCTTGATGTCCTAATAAGGAGTGAGTAAATGTGGTATATTATTAAAGTATGTAACACAGATAAGGGTTGACCATCGGCTTAAAGAGGCTAAGATAGTAAGGATCAGGGAAGTTGAACATCAGTGGAATATGAGGGAAATTATAATTGATTGATTCGTTTTCAACAGGGTTCGATAGAAATACACTCCACAGAGACGTAAGACATTAGTTAAAGGGTGCGGCACAAAGACATCCCACATAATGGTAAAACATTAGATACAGGGTAAGTCAGAAATACATCACAGAGAATACTAAGATATTAGAAACAGTATGCGTCAGAAATATATCCTACATAATGGTAAGACATCAGTTAAAGGTGCGGCAGAAATGCATCCACTTAATGGTAAAACATTCGTAAAGGGTACAGCAGAAATACATCCTACATCATGGTAAGACATTAGATACAGGATAAGTCAGAAATACATCTCACATAATGAGAAAATATTAGTTAAAAGGGACAGCAGAAATACATCCTACATAATGTCAAGACATTGCATACAGGGCACGGCAGAAATACATCCCACGTAATGGTAAGATATTGAATACAAGGTACGTCACAAATACATACCACATAATGGTAAGACATTGCATACAGGGTACGGCAGAGACACATCCCACATAATGGTAAGATATTGGATACAAGGTACGGCACAAATGCATACCACATAATGGTAAGGTATTGCATACACAGTACGACAGAAATACATCCTACATAATGGTAAGACATTGGATACGGGGCACGGCAGAAATGCATCCCACATAATAGTAAAACATTGAATACGGGGTACGGCAGAAATATATCCCACGTAATGGTAAAACATTGGATACAGGGTACGGCAGAAATATATCCCACATAAAGGTAAGACATTGAATACGGAGTACGGCAGAAATATATCCCACATAATGGTAGGACATTAGATACAGGGTACGGCAGAAATGCATCCTACATAATTGTATGACATTGCGTACAGGGTACGGCAGAAATACATCGAACATAATGGTAATACATTAGATACAGGGTATGGCAGAAATGCATCCTACATAATTGTAAGACACTGCATACAGGGTACGGCAGAAATACATCGAAAAAAGACATTGGATATAGGGTACGGCAGAAATACATCCCACATATTGGTAAGATATCGGATACAGGGTACGGCAGAAATACATCCCACATAATGGCGAGATCGTAGCTAGATGAAGACATCACTGCCAGGTTACTCGCACCGCACAGATTATATTTTTAAATGTGGGGGTATTTCTTCCGCTCCCAAGATTAAATGTATTACAATTATTTGGGACGTATTTCTAGGAGATATGTATAGGGGTCATTTTTTGTCGCAATGCCTATTTGAAGACCCACGAAAATTCTTTTTTTAATAATTTGTTTCACTTTTTCATGTCAAATTTTTTATCAAATTTTCGGGTAGAATTTGTGCATAAAATATCTATTGTTTGATTACCAAATAATTCTTATATTTTACTATGGATGTGACTACATACGAATTTCCTTTCTTTCTTTCTTAGAATTCAAGTGCTGCGTCTCCAGATGTCAGTTTGTGTTGTCAATTAAAAAATGTAATTAGTTCGCGTTTTTTTTTAAAATATTGACGGTTATTTTTTTTCGATGCAGTCTTTGTTCTTTACATCGTTATGGTTTCTAAACTTGACATTTATCCTATAATGGCCGCATTAAATCCCAATACGTCGACAATACAAGAGAAAATCTGATGCTTACCAATGATGCCAAAATAAGATACCATATCAACTGAAACACGCGCACGCACACACACACACACACACACACACACACACACACACACACACACACACACACACACACACACACACAAAGAAAACAACTACAAATGTTGGTTGCCTTAACAATAAATAATCCAGCATCAATACAATTTTATTTAATTTGATAAACAGCCATACGGAATATATTTCACTATTGAACATTTTAAAACAGGACAATACACAACTAACAATTTCTTCTTCTTTTTTTTTCTTCCAGATTTCACTCTTTCCTTTCTATTTCCATTCCCTATGACCAAATTCTTAATAATCATTTGTTTTTTAGTACATTTTCCGAGTCTAATATCTGTATATCTGTTTTCTTCTTATCAATCATTTCTTCTTCTTTAATAAAGTCTGTTGGGTATATATATATATATATATATATATATATATATCCTGTCACGTTCAAAAAGAAAAATACAACAGCGAGGAAGCGTTGGGTCAGTCCATTACGACCATTTATGAAACCTCTAGCCGCGTGTTTGCTCTTTAACAGTGCCTCATTATTTTATTTTTCAACAACAGTTATGTTGTCGAGTAGTGAAGAATATATATATATATATTTTAAATCTGGCCATAGCACATTACATTGCATTTGAATACATGGTTTTTTGTCATTTCGCGCTATCACGCGGTGTGAACTCATAGAACCGCATTGCAAATTTGCGAACTGCGTTTGTTATTTTTGGTAACTATTGCCGTTGCCCAGCGGAGTTTTATGTCAACACAAAATAAAATCGTCGGTGATGGTGGATGTTACTGTGTTACCGTCTTGGTGACCTCCCTGAAGATGGCACATGTGAGCCGAAAGCTTAGAAACAAATTAATAAAAAATTATCTAAATTTTGGAGAATTTTTGTCTTTATTTTCAACTGAAATTAAAGCCAAAATACGACGTTTAGAACGGCTCATTATTAAACACAATAGACATTCATTGTCTCTTATATTTAACAGTATATGTTTAATATATATATATATATATATATATATATATATATATATATATATATATATCCTCTCTGTTATAAATTATAAAAAAAAAACTGTCTATATCGTCCATCGTCCAAAACGCTTTTGGACATTTTCAAAAGGAGAGATTGTTTTTGTGCTGTTAGTTTCTTTTCATGTTTTTTAAAAGACGCTCTCATTGTTATAGGATAAAGATGATAGGATAAAAAAGAAATAAGCTTAAGTCACTGGTCCCTCCTCAACAGGTGTTTACAGAGTGGCAACTGGGTCCCACCCATTCACAGTCCGGTTAGCCAAATGCAGACGACAATTCTACTCCTGTAACTTCTTCTCTTGCACTTCCTGCCTGTGGAACTCGCTCCCATAATCTTGCTTTCCTGACGGCTACAACCTCCAGAAATTTAAATGCAATGTCAATACTCATCTATTAACCACTGGACTCTAGCTCACTCCCCACCCCCGTATAATCTTCCCTTTCTCGCCACCTATGTATCTGTCATCCCCCCTGCATTCTCAGCTTTCTATTGCTCCTTTCTAACTAGTTTGTACTCCTCACTCTTTTCTAATTAATCTTTTTACAGTTATGTAGCCCCCCGCTCATCAGTGGCATTTCTGCCTTGCTCGGGGTGAAATGATTAAAAAAAATAATCCAACATGTTTCTTTTTTTCTTATCGCTTCACCAAAGAATGAGACATGGAAAAAAATCAATTCTGTTATGTTAATTTTTGCTTTGTTTGATTTCCATTAGTTAAGCAGGTTCCATGTGCATTTGAATTGTCAAAAAGCATTCTAGTGTTTAATTTATGTCTTTAAGTGTATCAAAATACCATTTTGTCTATTGGGATTCGAGTGACAATTTATATTTGTATGCGTGTGGAATTTATCAAATAAAGTGTTTCAAATGTCGAGGCACACATTGGCGTGAGATCCCGAAGTTTTAAGTAGCGTATCTATGAGCATGAGAGTGATCTTCGTTGATACAAATCATTAAAAACGTCGGAAGTACACAGTAACAAATCTGGCCACAACTTTGATTTTAGAAATGTCACCTAATTAATAATTCGTTGCGTCAAAAATACTTCTAGGAAATCATATTAAATATTGATATATAAGTCTCATTAAACAATGAAAATCAAACAACAGAAACACAACATGAAAACATAAACATATCTTTCAACCTTTTTCTACATACCTCATTCTCTGAGGAAGCTTTAATGAACGTAAAACACGTTAGAATGATAAACGTTTCCTACTTGTTTGTTATTCTATCCGAAATTCTTAAACGCTTGTTTTACTAATCATTTTATTCCTTTACAGATACACTCTATCTCAAAATTATTTAAACACACACAGAAACCTATATATATATATATATATATATATATATATATATATATATATATATATATAATTCAAGTAGTAGGAGAATTTGAACAATTATTAAGTAAATCATGAACAATTATTAAGTAAATCGTCATAGCTTTATTCGTTACCTCGGCGTCACCAGGGCCCGTGGTACAGTTGTTATGATATCAGCATAATAACCTAACTGTCAGGTTTCGATTCCTGGTTGTGGATGCGCACTGCTGAAGAGTCCCGCATATAGAACGAAACGGCCATTCTGTGCTTTCTGCATTCTTTTGAGGTCGAATATAAAGCTCGATGATTTACTAAATAATAATAATATATCCATATATATATTGTGAGAGAGAAGAGTGCTGCAAAAGTAAGTATTTTACTGATGCTTATATAATAAATACCATACGTGTTCTACGCTTTTTACTTTATGCCTATTTTTGCATACCATATATTTATATATATATATATATATATATATATATATATATATATATATAGTAATGCAGGTTTCATTGAATAATATAGACAAGTTTTGTCTATTAATTTTGTGTAGGATCCGTTCATACCGTCTGATATACTTGATGGTGATATCGTTGAAAGACAACAAAAAATCACAGTATTTGTTGAATTTTTTATCGGGTCTAAGCTTTCGGCTCACATAAGCCATTATCAAAGAGTAAATATTAACACACAGTAAACATAGAACATTTAAGCTATTAACAATAAAGATAATTGAATTGAAAATATAAGTCCATCCCAACTGGTATACAGGAGTAGGAATTTGGGATATGATAGGGCGGAGAGGATAGTTAGGTTTATGAGTTTTTATGGTTCCGTATATGTAACCAGGTTTATAGTCACCAATAATTTTAGGGAGTTTTAAGGAATTCTGATCAGCGTTGTTGGCACTAATGAGTTTATTAAGTTTAGATTTTAGTTGGTGTGTCGGGTTTTTGTTAATTTTTTTAAATTTTGTGTGGTCATGGAGTATGTGGTTGAGTTTTGTGTTGTAATCTGATTTGTTAAGTACAACAAAGATGTTAGCTTAGACCCGATAAAAAATTCAACAAATACTGTGATTTTTTGTTGTCTTTCAACGACATCACCATCAAGTATATCAGACGGTATGAACGGATCCTACACAAAATTAATAGACAAAACTTGTCTATATTATTCAATGAAACCTGCATTAATGAAAAAATGCTGCCAAAATACACACACACAATATATATATATATATATATATATATATATATATATATATATATATATATAGGGAAGATCAGTCGGTTACGTTACCATGGTTTCGACGTTTTCAGTTTCGACAGACGATTTGTTTATATCGCTTGACGAAACCGAATGCGTCAAAACCATGATAGCGAAACCGGCTGATATTCCCTACTTAAATATCAAAATGGTCTACATGCTGAATCTTCACTTTGCTTGAAACGTATATTGAGTACTTTCTAATACAACTGCTTACTGGCCTATTTTAATTTAAATCTGTATATAGCTAATTTATAATATACGTAAATAATATACGTAAAGAAGAAGAAAGGGATAAAGTTTAGATAACTTTAAGATAAATTTTGAATAAATTTATGAGGGGATCAACACTTCAGTAATTCTTCCAATTTAAATAAGTTATATATATAGATATATATGCTCTCTCTTTCTATGTATTTGCACACACACACACACACACACACACACACACACACACACACACATATATATATATATATATATATATATATTACGGACAAGACAATTTGAAATGATTTGTTTGAACATTATTTTCGGGATTATTTTTAGGATTATATTTCGGGGTTTTATATCTAAATTAAAAATTAAAAATTTAAAAATTTGAATAAATGACCACATTTACTTATGAATTCTTTTCTAAGATCTAAGAGCAAATATTGATTAGGATATTTTATTATTTTTTTTTCAAATAAACATCGATTGCATCTATCATAAATATTATTGAGTGTTCGGGCCGAATCTGTTAATCTCCAACCCACTATTGTGTGAAGATCCTTCTTTTTCATTTTCCAAAATCTTCGGCAAATAGAAGTCTGGAATTTTATATTGGACTTTGAAAAGGAGTGTTTATGAGAATAGGAACGGTGTTTAAATTCTCCAGCCGAAATTTCAATGTAAACTTGATAATTGTTTTTGTTATTTATGGGGGAGATATAAGCTTGGTAGGTTATTTTGGTAGACCTTCCACTGGACAGTTGTTGATGGACCTACAATTGCAAAATGCTTAAATACCAGTTTTAGCATCTCTATATAAAGTCTTTAAAATTTGCCTATTGTAGGAATTAATAATATTGCATATAATGTGTGTACAGGAATAACGAATTTTAATAGTATTTCTGTTAAAGAGTTTGTGTAGAGAATTATTGAAATGGAAATGCTTGCTTAATAATTTCAGAAAATATTTCCCTTATTCATATTAGATAGATTACAGAATGGTGGGGGGCTAAACCATATTACTTCTTTTTTTTACGTCTATTTTTCGCTCTAGATATCCGAGAATGAACAACTGGTTTTACGAATACTAATCTATTCCTGAAGCGGTTTTCCTGAGGGCTATGTTATATGATTTTTTATTTTCATTGAAAATTTTGAAATTTGAAGATAATCGGTTAATTCTAGTGTTAACAATGTTAAGTATGTGCTTTATAATAGTATTAAGGTGCTTAGAATTAACATTAATATATATAGGGGCTATTGTTTTGGGGTAAGGTTAATAGGAACCATCATAAAGATTAAGGGTGATGTCCCAATAATTGACGATTTTTAGATTAGAGGAAACTTCAATATGAAAGCCTAGAATTTCAGGGGCCCTAATAATTTTCTCGTGGATTCTATTGGTTAAGGGCTCATTGTTATAAGGGATGAACATAAAGACGTCATCATGGTATAAGCCAATTTGTCTAGAGTCTACAATTCTACTTAAGGTATTTAATATATAAATAACTTCCAGCTCAGCATCATGGGCTAAAACATTTGCCACCATAGAAACATCAAAACTACCGTAGGGATGTCTAGTCCAGATGAAATGCTCAATATATGGTGCGTAAATATTATGCCTTTGGGTATTACTGAAATAGCATTGAGCACTGTATCGAAAAAGTCAACGTTAATTCGCATTTGGCTAAATCATATTTCACTTGAATGATTAATAACTAATATATATATATATATATATAT
>JBBBDQ010000547.1:15262500-15519865 GCA_037127315.1 Ascarosepion bandense | reverse complement strand
TATTTTCTAAATCACCTCATCTAATTATAACAGAAAACAAATTTATTAAAGTGTGCATCCAGCTGATGAGAACAAGAGAAAGAAAGAATGAGGAGTGAATGAGAACAAGAGGAGGAAGAAGAAAACAGGAGAGAACAAAGAGACAATGAAAATAAAGCAGAGAGGAAGAGGGAAAACAAGTGTAGAAGAGAGAATGCATATGAGTGAAAAAGAGAAGGAATGAGAAGAATGAAAGAAAAAAGGAAAGGAGAGAAGGGAGAGATGATGAGTACATGTGAGAAGGAAAGTGGATGAGAATGGAAGAAAAGAGACAGTGAATAAGAGAAAACAAAAGTAAAAACAAATATCTATGTAGCATCTACAAGTTTTATTCTTTCTCGTATTCCTTTTCACTAAATGTTGTCATTCTCATAAAACTGTATTTGTTCTTCCTTTTCATTTTATTCAGTTGCAATAAAACAAAGGCTTCTGTTCTCAATGCAATAAAGGAAACCATCTTTTTATTGAAGCCTTGAAGGATCTAAAATTAAAGATTTTGCATAAAGAATCATTTTGTCTTTGCTTAGCACATTTTAGCTGCAACATTTTCACCAAATTCTTCTACAGTCTAAACACTAGCAAATGATTCAGTTTTCTAAATTTTAGTTAATAACTCCAGCAAAAGTAACTTTCTAGTATTAGCTTCCAGTTTGCATATATTATAGAAAATGTCTAATTCTTGAACAAAGTTTTCTACAGGTTTTTTTTCCTTATGGAGATTTGAATTTTTTGTCAGTTTCTTTGAAAGTTTAAGATATATGAACAATACCTTATAGATTAGAGAGACAGTACATTCTACTTATGAAGAACCTGACTCCATTTTCTGAATTTAGTTCAAGTACATTATCACCAACTTTAATGTGGATACCATCCAAGGCTAATTTAAGAAATTAAGGTTTTACTTTCCAGAAATGGAATCCCAAAATACAATCCATAAATAATGAACTATGCAATATAATTCTTATAACAGCAAAATAATTGTCTCTTAACATCTTATTTAAAAGCAAAGTTTTAATAAAAGATAAATTGATTGAATAAATTGACAAAAATATTAATTAAACAATTTGCAATGGCAATGACCAAGAAAACAATTTTTAAATAATGACATTCATATTAGTACATTTCATATAATTTCATTAATTTTAAATAATTATATGAAAGAAAATTTTTTGAACTTTAGTTAACATTGATATATTGAAAATAAGGAGTAAATTATGGATAGTTGCAATAATCAAAACACTAACAACTATTTTTGAATATACTGTTATTTTTTGGCTACACTACTAGATTCAAAGATATTTCCTCTAATATCAGATATTTTGGAAATGGTCTAAAATAACATCACTTGTACTTAAAGAATCAGTTAAGTAAATATCCCATCAATATTATCAATTAAATCTAATTAAAAAAAAATTCTTTTAAAGTTACATTTTAAACCAAAAATACTAAAGCAATAATAAAAAATCAATTTTAGTGAAAATGTTACTGAAGTTAATTCTGAATGTGTATAAAAAAAATTGAAATACATTTTTAAATTGTACTGTGATAAGAGATAAATCAAAACCCTTTCAAAGTGAAATTGGGCGAAGACATTTAATCAAAAAGTCAAACATTCTGCAAAGAAAACCCTAACTTAAACATTTCAACAGTGTGAAAAAAATATGTAAGCTAATCTCAAAGAAATTTACTTTGAAGATAAAGTATCATTGAAAATTTAATTAAAAATGACAATAAAAACTGAAGTTGCAATGTTATAGAAAAATTATGCATCTATTATGTTTTAACCCTCTGCTATACATAAGACCATTTGTCCCAATATTCTTTTGTAATCAAAATATTATGGGTTTATTATAAACTATAGTTTTCTTTTTGAAAAACAGTTGCTTATTAATAAGTGTTTAACTTACTGGGTGGAACAATGGCTAAAAAAAATAAATAAATAAATGAATAAAAATAACCCACAGAATACTTAATTGCTATGATATACCTCTGAAGTTGTTTTTTTTTTAATTTTCTGAAACCAAAGTTAAAAAAAGTTGTTCAAACTTAATCAAATATGCAGTAGTAAGTAAAGCTACTGAACAGTTAATGATATGAAAAATTCCTAAAGGTCACACAAGTTTTCAGCATGAAAGAAAGAAACATTAAAAAGCTCAGTAGCAACTTAAAAACTGGTGACATTCTATAAAGAAAGAAACTTCAAAATGGCATTCTATAAACTTGATTTTCAAAGGTGTCATATGCATAATTTTTTAAAATTTTTGCTTCATAATTATCTATACTCTCTATAGTTTATTAATGTTGTCAAACATTTTACAAAAACAAATTACATATGAAACCAGGTAAAAATTCAAGCAACAGTTTCTGTGCCTTGGTTGTTGTGTATTCTGCACTCAGCAGTGCATCTCATGGGCCACTTTTCAAAGTTGATTCAGCATTATTTTCCTTGAGAATGTTACCTTATAGTGCATATCAACATGATTGGTTGTGTGGTTTTTATGTTCAGTTTTTCTTGCAGTTATTTTCTAATTAGTGACCTATTTTCTTTTTTTTTTAATACTAAATTAACCATGTCATTGAATGAAAAAAAACCTTTTTTTCAGTTTTAAAAAAGGTTTCAAATTAATTTTTTAATAGTTTTAGCTTTTTTGCTTATTTATTTCAAATTATTTCATAATTTAACAAAAAGGTTTTGTGGCATTATTTTCAAATAAAACAAAATCAAAAAGAATTTGATTTTGTGTTTGTGAAAAAAATCCACAAAAGATTTTTTGAAAGTAAAAAATTAAAAAAAAACTTTAATTATTTATGTAGTGAATTTTTCTAACTTTAAATATTTGCTGGAAAGCAAGAATTAAATATTAAAAAATTAAACATTAAAAACTAAAAAGATGAAGATGTGGTGTCACTAATTTTGATAAAGTGTAAAATAAATATGCAAATAAAAGGTTTTGTGCATTATTTTAATTCAATCAAGAAGGAGTCTTCCTTCTTTAAACAAAAGTCAAAATCTAAACTTGATTCTAAAAGACTTGCCTTCTTATTAATTTACTTTTTAAATTATTCAGTTCTCTATTTATCTACATCTTTGCGATGTTAGAAATTATTTTCTCACAAAGCAAAAGGTATGAAACTAAATAAGCAAATGCTATTCACTTATCTATTCAGCAAACTGATAAACAATGGTGATAGCATTTCCACCTTCCGAGAAAATGAGAGAGAAAGAGACTCTGTGTGTGTGTGTCTGATGGGTGGGTATTTGAATGAACACAGTTTCCTTATAAAAAAAAAAGTAAAGACAATGTGAGCCCTTTCCTATATCAGAACTAACTGATTTGTACAGACCCTTTTTAAACAAAAACAAAAGTATATTCAGTTGAACTTATGAAAAACAAAAAAACAACCCATTTCTTATTGTTACTTCTTTACATCACCAGCCTACCATTTTTTCACTTTTGCACACTTCAACTTACAAATCCCCTAAGCAACCTGCCCAACATTTGTCTCTGTACATACCAACCTATTAATCAAGTTTGTATATACCTATCTATTTATCATGTTTGTATATTTTTCTGATATTCTTTCTATTTAGATGATTTGATTGATCTTTTTGCAAATCTTCCCTTGCCTTCCTTGGTATTGCCAATTCTTTGGGGGAAAAGAAGGGGTCCAAAATTTAATTTTTAATCTTTGGGACTTACACATAGGATTTTGAGAAAGAACTAGCCATTTTCCAAAAATAGCTAATTTAATAAATAATGAATAGAACAATGTCAATAATATTTGTATTTTTTAATATATATAGTTTCTTTTCAGTCTGAAAAAGTAAACCACATGACTCCTTTTGTTACCTCACATCAATTTACTGATAAAAAAAAGCATTCTGTTCAGTTTCAAATAAACCTTGGTATTTATGAATTGAATCTTATTTTCTTTATTGATATCACATTTCTATAGGATCTGATCTTATCCAAGAAATAATAGCCTCCTTAGCAGAACTTTTTAAAGCCTTTACAATTGTGTTATTATGAGTAATATATATATATATATATATATATATATAAAGTTGATTTGTATTTTTTACTGTTTGGATGATGTTTTATTTGGGTTTCTGTCTTTTAAAAAAAATGCAACTTTTATTGCTCAATATGGCAAAATATTTGTATGATTGTTAGTTAGCTTTCACTATAAATATGCACACACACAAATATCTATATTAGAGCCATTTATTATGTGTGCGTGTGTTGACTGTTGGCTCCAATAAGATCATCCCCCTGTATTTGAAACATGCCCAATTCTTATTTATTAAATAGTCTGTATTACATTTATCAACCTGTGCACTCAAGAAATATTCAAGATGTGGTCTCTGGCAGGGTTTGAATATGTGTCTCTCTTTGTCAGAGACAAGACTAAGATTTCTTGAGAATGCAGGTAGGCTGATAGATGTAATATCGCCTGTTTAAAAACAAGGGCATCTATTGAAAATAATGTTTGAAGTTATAAAAATGTAAAATGTCACATATATATAATTTGTTACTGTTAACAAGAAAAACTGACAAGTATATTTAACTATATATAAACCATCTGTTTTCTAAGATAGGGAGAAAAGGATATTTAGTAAAATTAAGCATATGTATCTGAAGTACATGCAATCTTAAATATAATAATTCCACAATAAATTATAATTACACAAAATAATGTAAATCTTTTTATTATCTATGACAGAGATATTTCAATGATTTGTTAAAGTTCATTGTCTACTATGAGTGTTTACTTTCTACTCACTAGACATCATTTTTAGGGAAATTTTTTTAAATAGAATTTTGAGTTTTCATTTTAGAAAGCACTATCAGTTTTGAATTTTTATTTTCTTTTTTATAAAAAAAAAATGACAATCACTGTTTTATCATTGAAACTTTTGTAGTGATTGAGCTACTAAAAATTTCGACATATTTTACATAGGAAACTTACATGAAGGAATTGTTTCATAAATAAACTATTCAACAATTGCATACAAGATCTTTGGCTACAATTGTTAAATAGTTCTAAATTTAATGAACATCTTTCTACAGCTTTCTAACAGAAAAAGAACCAAATATATCCTTCATGAAAAAATTTCAAATTTTGTTTGCACTCAAGCCCTCCCCCATTGGTCTCAGCCATAAAAATTATTGCATCAGGCAAAGGAACAATTGACATAAGAAAGTTGAACAGAAACAAATATTTTTTCTAAAGTAGAAACATGAGATAATACTGGCAATATAGAACTTTTTACTTCTATCGATTGGTAGATAAAATGTTTATGAGCAAGTGATTTGCTAAATGCTTGTTCATACATTTCCTTTTCTATCATGAACTGTCAACATGCCATTAACAGGACCTTGGTAAAATTATTTTGGCAATGAGATAAAGTAAAAGTGAAAGTAAGTCTTACACAAGAGCATAAGATTAAAATAAATACAAGCAGCCTTTGACAGGATTTGAACTCAGTTTGTAGAATTCATTTTTCTATGCTCTAACAATTGTGTTAACTTAACCCTCTGAAAAACAAGTAAAAAAAACATTATTCCAGAAAAGGTGATATTACTAAAATCTTATTCAGTTATTTCTGCCTTAGCAGAAAAAAGTTATAAAATAAACAAAACTAAAACAAAGGTTTACAAATTATTAAAAATTGAGTGCAAAACCTAACATTTTGGAAAAATCTAAATTTTATTTTAAATTAACTCTATAAAAAGAAAAATGGTAGTAAACTTAAACATTAAATGAACTGAAAAATTAGATATGAAATGCAAAGTGTGTGTAATCACTGGATGCCATGTTAATTCAGAATTGAATGTGGCAGTAAACACGTTTTGAAAACAGAATTCAAAACAAGTGCACTAGTCATTTTTTTTACTAAGTTTAGATTCAAATGTCCTTTATAAAAGAATATGAGTGCAGAAATAAAAGACCAAGGTGATATTTATTATAGATGAAAAGAAATATTGCATTTACAGACTAAAATAAAATAAATTGAAAAATAGGCAAACAGTTAATTTTAAGATCAAAAAAATTTTAATGAAATTCAAGTTAAAAAAAATCTTGTAGATGTACATTTTATTTATTGTTGACTTAAAAATTAGATATGTCAAAGAGAAATTTTGAATTCAGAAAATAAGTTGAATATTAAAAGAAATAAACAAAAGACACTTTTAAAAGCTTCTCTAAAATCATACAGATCTGCAGGAAATATATATATATATATATATATATATAATAGAACAAGTAAGAAAAGTCTTTAATGTAATATGTTTCACTAAGTTTCTTTGTCAATAAGATATGGATTTAAAAACTTTTAGAAAACACATTATATTGGAATGTTGATTGAGGCTTGATTTCATTGGTACTATAATATATATATTTTAACATTTCTAAGTATTATTTATATTAATTATCATATTGTAATATATCTAATAATGCATAAATATTACTAGTTTAATACATATTATTTCAATGAAAGCTTTCAACCTTTAATAACTTATTACTTTCAAAATCTATTATTTATAAAATGATTGATGCCTGTATACATTATTTTGCTACAATTCTAAACAGAAATGTATTGTTTTATCATTCACAGACATACTAACATTATCAATTTTTAAACACATTCATACATTAAACCACCTATGATCTTCTCATACACATAATTTTAAAAAGACATCTATCATTTAAATGCACTTGACGTGCATACATACATTTAAAACAGACATTTATACACATTTACATTTAAAATAAACATCTATTGCTTTTATTACACATTTCACACATACATATAAACAGGCATGGGTTTCCTACATTTAAAAATTATCATTTGTTGCTTTATTATACTTGACATGTATCTGACCAATGAAATCAAGCCTCAATCAACATTTCGATATACTGCCTCTTCATTTTTAAAGAATTTTCTCAAAATTTTATATCTATGTCTTATTACTAAATCTCTGAAGAAACTTAAAGTGAAACATGTTATATTAAAAACACTTTTCCTATCTGTTCTTTACTTATCCTATCATCTTGTCAGATTTTAATCCATATATTCAACTCATATATATATATTATGACTTCCATCAGTTTCGAGACCAGGGATCTGTATCAAAAGAGTTATGCTTACTCCAGGGCACAGGGCTGGCTAGTGTTTGAGAGAGAGAGAGTTCAGCAGTTGCCCATGCAGAATGCCTTCTCTCTCTTCATACTACTGAGGCTGTCCAAGGGAAAGCAGTGGCTAACAAGGCTTGGCACTAGTGTCATCATAGCAATTAGCAGAATAAAACTGAACATGGCATCAAACTGTCTTAAGGAGTGTGGCTTAAAATTCAGAATTGTCCTTCTAGTTAGAAACCATACTGCTCTACTATTTAGCTAGGGGAAGAAGAGATGAAGTCACACATTCCCCAAGGGCATTAGCAGGTAAGCGAATGTAATCAGCTTGACTGAAATTCAAACTCAGTTCTCTAATTCCTCAATCCATTACTCCACCATATATATATATATATATATATATATATATATATATATATAGATAGATAGATAGATATTTGTGCATTTGGGCAGCAATCTCTTATGCGAGTTTCATTGAAAATGACAGACAAGGTTTATTTATATAATTTTTCATGTATTCTTAAAGTTCTGAAAAGAAAAGAAAAATCATAAAAACACATGAAAATTATACAAAAACTTGTCTGTAATTTCCAAAGAAACTTATATATATATATATATATATATATATACACACACACACACACTCTAGTAAAATAGTTGCTGTTTGGACCAGCACAATCAAAACAAATGAACTGAATATAAATAGCTAACAATATATCAAAGAATGAAACACACCACTTACTTGCTACCTAGGTTTTAACCATGCTGGTCTCTTTAGATTTTATATATATATATATATATATATATATGGCATGTCATATGAAGGTAGAAAGTATTCAAACAAATTTGATTAAAAAGAACTGACAAGGTTTGTCAGTTTCATTTTTTTATTCGATTTTTCCAATTTTGCAAATAAGATATTGTATTTTGGGATAAAAATATCTAAAATTCATGTGCATGCTGTTGATTTATTCAAGTAAATTTAAGCATCTCAGTCATTTTCAAGAACCAATGGTATCTCTATGGTAAGGAGAATTCCTTTGCCTACATCTCAGTATTTGTTGAAAAGCTGAAAGTTTAAAATAATCTATGATGATGACATGTAATGTTTATTTCACAATTCTGGTTTTAATACCTTAATTGGAAAAATAAAATAAAAAAAAAGTAAAGAAAAATAAGATCTTTTTGATTCTTTTTAATCAAACCTTTTTGAATATACATATATAGGAGAGATGTACTGCCTGATGAAACCATTCTTGTAGAAACCATAATAGCATAAAGGTCAATGTTTCAAATATTTTATAGCTTAAATTTCCTGACATTTTCATTTTTGAAAATTACATTGAGCAATTCATTCTGGCAGAGATTGAATTTCTAAAGTATATAAAGAAATTAAACCAAAAAATATAAAATAGGTTTTCTTTTTTCTTTTCCTTAAATGTTCCTTCAAGGTGTAGGCAATGATGGCTATTCAGATTCTTTCTCTTTATTATCTGGGAATTGTCACGCCTTCTTGGGAGAAGATAGAGAAGTGGTTTCCCAAGGACTTCTTCAAAGCTTGGAATTATGATTTTTATCTATCATAGAATGGTTGCTGTTAAACCATAGCTGAGGAAAGAGAAGAAAAGATGGATTCATACTTTCCCCAAGGGCATCAATATGAAAATGAATGAAACAACAGACTTTTCCATTTCCTAGACAATCAGTTTATTGCATATATATAGATTAAGAACCATAGATTTAGAGTTGAAGTAAAAAAAGAAAAAAAAATGAAAAATAACTACAAATGTTAACAAGAGTAGTCAATAAGAAGATTTAATTGAAAAAAAAAAAATAAGCAATACAAGTTGCATTTCAGACTGAAATTCAAATATTCATCAAATAGATATTATTTCCATGTGCCAAAATTGATTCCCCCATTGAGATAACACAAAGTTTACATGAATAAAAAGGGGAAAAGTTTTCCATCCAATTCTTTCATTGCTTTTGAAATTTTTTTCATTTATTCTTTGACAAAAAAATCATTTTGCAGAAAAATAACTGCATTTTTTATGTTCTTTTTCCTTAACCCAACAACTGCAATCAACTTGATCCTCTACAATTTACAGCAAGATACAAAAGTTTGTGCAGATGATACTTTTTTCTCATTTTGTACTTTTTAATGTGTATGATAAATTTTTAAAAATTTTAAAAATGTCAATCTTCACACATTGCTATATTGAAAAAAGGCTCACCTGAAAATTTTTACCAGATTAGAGGAAAGTTATCTGTCAAAAATGATGCTGATCAACAAAAACTAAGTTATATTTTTACAGAGTGATGCTTTCCATTGATGGAGGCCCTCGATACACCAAACAGAAAGACCTTAATGAGGCTAGACTTTTTATGAAGTATAAAATCATTTTTGCTCTTAATTTTGCTTTTAGACACACACACACACACACACACACATATATATATATATATACACACACACAAAATTTTACAATATGGATTAAATCTGACGTTTTTAATGGATACTCATATTTGAGTAGATGCCCTTCTTTTTATTTCTAAACAGTGTATTTATTTGCATCTACTGGACTGAATAATTAAGAAATCTTAGGAAACTATGCATCCTCCAGCAGGATTCAAATCTGTATCCCCTAATGACAGTTTTCCCTAGGGGACGCTGGTTTGAATCCTGCTGGAGGACACATATTTTCCTAAGAAGATTTCTCATTTATTCAGTACAGTAGATGTAAATAAATATATTGTTTAATAATAACAAATGGAGCATCTACTCAAATATGAGTATCCATTAAAAAATAATATTCAAACAAATAAATATATATATATGTTGACATTTCTTAGCCTGACACACTTCCTAAAATTAATGTTCTGATGAAATACTGACTTTGGGAAGTAGGTCATGGAAAGAAGTTTTCAGCATCCCATATATATATATATATATATATATATATATATATATATATGTGTGTGTGTGTGTGTGTGTGTCAGTGCTATATAGCAAGAGCCATTTTATAATATAGCTACAACTGAAAATTGAAAGAAAAGAAAATGAATGTGAATTTGCATCTTCAATAAGCTAAATATCGAAGTCATTCCAAAGGATAGAAACAACCGTTAATTATTTGTTGAAAGTTGTACAAATAAATGTTCATATATTTTCAAATTTACTCATTCTGTGCCCTGCACATTGCAATAAAAACCTTTTTATCTCTTCATTCGTTTTTCTTTTTTTTTTTAATCAAAAACAAAGAACAAAAAGTAATAATTTTGTCCAATTCAATGCATAAAAATGTACAATCTTATGAATAAAATTTTCTGGAAGAAAAGTAATTACAAATGTTTAAAGGTAAGCTGGGTTTTTTTTTATATAAATGCTGTAAGTCATCATTTAAAAGAATGTTTTTGTTCACATATTGTGCTTATTATTAATATTGTTATATTTTTCAAAAGTAAAACTTTATTCAAAACCTGGACAGATACAAAAGCTGAAAACCACAAAAATGACATGACAAAAAGATCATTTGATTTCTCAAGACTATGATTCAGTGATGAAACAGCTTTTCATAGAAAATGTGTAAGATAAGAGCTCAATAAGGAAAAGAAAAAGGTGAAATAAAATAAAAAACAAAAGCATTGAATTTTACCAAAAAAAAAAAACAAAAACAAAAAAAAAAAAGTAAATATATTTTCAGGCTCAACTCAAGATTTTTGTTAAGAGTTTGATCCCCCTGCAAAAAAAAAAAAAAAAAAAATCTTTTTGAATATGGGTGGTGAAGAACTGGTGCTTTTAGTGTAAATTTTTATTGCTTTATTGTTTGAACCTTGGTAACTATTGACAGCTTTGAAAACACACAAACTACACACATATATACATACAAAAGGAAAACTATGGAATCCTGAAGTAAAGTATGGCTTTAAAAAAAAAAAAAAAAAAAAAAAAAAAAAAAGAGTTTAACCTGTTGATTATAAAGGTGACTCTAACAGCTTCAACTCTCATGGCTATTCCAATTTTACTCTTCAGTCCAAAAAAAAACAAATAAAAAAAAAATAAAAAAATTGTGTTTGACTGTTTTAATGAATCCAAGATGATTTTTTTGTTCAACAAATCTTTTTCCTTTCAAGTTATTTATAATTGTATGAAAAAAAACTTTGAATAAATAATAGTGATCATTTATTTCAATCTCTTTGTGTAAACATTTTAACTTCATTTTTCTTTCATTATATTTAAGCAAGTTCAGTGTTTTATTTTCTTTACCTTTTCTTCAATTCACTGAGTGAAAAGAACAAAAAAGTAATTTTGCAATAATTCTTCATAGCTTTTCTTGTGTCATTTTATCAAAGAATTTTGAATTCTTCTGTCAAGCTTTGCCGTAAAACAATCTTATTAACAAATAACAAATTCTGTCACTATAGACTAATTTTTCACTAAAACATTTGCACTTTGGTTTCTGTGTTCATGGTATATGAATCAATTACTGTCAAGTAACTGAGTTATAACATCATCTTATTAACTGTTTGGCATCCAATACATTTACAAAATCATCACTGCATATCAAAAAGATGAGGAAGTCAGTTTACATGTAATGAGATGATTCAGAAAATTTCTGCAACACCAGTTGAAAGCAGATGAATCAAAGATCCTTAGACTAACAATTGAGAAATTTAAAAAAAAAAGAAGCCACTAATGATTTTACAATATACACATGATCACACATTAAAGGCTGCTTTCCACTGACAGTTCAATCAATACTTGAAGAAAAAAAAATGGAATACCACACATTTGTAAATCAAAATAAAAGCAGAAATTCTGTTAAAATTAAGTTTATATGTTATTAACTCCTTTTATTTAAGTTACTCTGTTCTGTATATATCAAATCTTGAATGAAAACAAAAATATAAACAAAACAAAAAAATTTAAGATCAATTCAACTCAATCCTTAAGAAATTGCTATAAAAGGCATTTATTTTTCTAATGGAAATGTCCTTAGATACAAAAATAAGTTTAATATAAACCGACTTGTATCCAAACAAAAATAAATAAAAATAAGGCAAACTGATCATGAGTTTGAAAACTAAGAAAAAAAATCATCTACTTTCTTAGTCACTGGCAGACAACTGCAGAATATTTCATAGTATTTTTCTCAACAAAGAAGAATTCAGTTGCCAAAGTTGCTTCTTGTTCAAAATTTCAACAATGGTTTCAAGTTCTGAGATAAAGTATTGTTATTATTTCATCTTTATTTTTATTTTTTTTCTAATCAAATCACCCCAAGCAAGGTGATAAAGCCACTAAGATGCAAGAGGTTAATGAAAGTGAAAAATAATGAAAAGACTTTAAAAGGAACTGGAAACCAAATCTTTGACAGAAAACAAGGGATAACCTCTACTCCTATTCAAAAATACTGTGCAGGAGTGTAAACTGGACAATAACAAATCTATCTACTCTTATTACTCTTGTTTTACTTAGATATTTCAGCTGATAAACAATCTTTACCCATGTACAAGAATTATTTACATCATTTAGAGGAATTTATGTCCTCATTGATGTTATCAAAAGGTTTCAGCTTCCTGGCTGATTTTAGGTAGCTGTCAATCTATGAATCCTTCAGAAAATTTCAAACTGAAATTTTTATGGCCATGTACAACAAAATGATAATCTATGACCAAAGATTAAATAATGGGTTCAATTCAAAATTTTAAAAAGCATCTTGATCAATAGATACCAGAAAACAAGGTCAGTTAATTGCCATACATGATGTACGCTGGGCAGAATATTTTCCCCACAATAAATTGCTATTACATTTTTCTAGTAGAATGGTTGCCAAACAAGCTAACCCAGTCTGTCCTGCTATTTAACCCATAGCTGGAGAGAGGAGATGGATTAATACCTTTCCCAAGCATATTTGTGTGCAAGAAAATGCAACAAATTTGACTAGAATTTGAACTCCACTCTACAATTTCTTGTTCTGAGCCAACATCCACTGCTCCACAATGCACATCCACAAAACAACGTACAATGGCTGAAATGTTGTGCTAATGAGAACAAAGGTGAGGATATTAGTTCAATTGTAAATAATGTAAATAACTTGTGTACAAGTGTAAAAAATCTGTTATGATAAAGATGTAACACTATTTTTGCATGCAGAAAAATATAACACTATTTTAGCACGATGGAGTGAAAGAAATTATTATTTGTTGTATTATTAATTGTGCAAATTAATTGTTCCAATATGAGCAGAGAGAAAAATAAACCTAATGGATAATAAAATTTTTTATTTGGTTGCAATATGAATGCAGCTAATGAATTGTAAAAAATATTGCAAAATGAAATATTGGAAACTAGCTAAGTGAATTAAAAAAAATATTTGCAGGTGTAGGCAGCAGGTCAGACAGGGTCATCACATTGGTGCCATTATTTAACAAAGTGGAAGCAACATACCATTGAAAGCACTGAGCTACAGCTGGTAAAAGTGGAAATTAAGCCATAGCCAAAACATTGTTGAAAAGATATTGTCACAAATCTTTGATAGGGTCAAAAGGTTGACTCCTGAAATTCTCAATTATTCTGTGAACAGATTTAAAACCTGAAAAATAAATGAAGTAATCAGTTGAATCAAAAGAAAGAAGATGGAAAAAATGGCTGCTTCATTGGTTAAACCAAGGGAAGGAAGTAACTCTGCCTCAAAATGTAAAGGCAGGAGTGATTTCATTGGCTAAGGATTTGATTCACATAAGCACCTCGTGTCCATCATGCCTCTCCCAAGAGAATTTGGGACAAGCATAAATATAGGGCCCCGGAGGGCCAAAACCAGTTTTTTGGGGGATTGAGTTGCAGTCAAGGGAGCCATGACCATAGAGACAGAGATGGCCGTCTCCAATAGAGTTCCTGACTAAAGAGGTACAGAGACAGAGATAATTGCCATGCCATTGGGTGCCAACTGTAAAGATAGAGATGGTTGCCTCCAATAGAGTTCCTGGCTGAGGATGTAAATAAACAGAAAGAGTCCAGCAGATCAACCAACCAACCAAAAAGAGTTATAAAGTTAAACAAAAAACCAACCTGTTTTTGCGCTGAGCCAAGGCAGAAAACATGAATTACCGCTGCCGCTACCCATCACACGAAAAGAACAATCTTTGGCAGTTTTCGTAAAGCTTTGATGAAAAGCTTGAATAAGACATTTTGAATTGTCACACACTTGAAAAATCTGATTGGAGTGAACAGATATTACCAACCAAAAGCTTGAATTAATGTTAAGACAAATACTACTCTTAGACGAAACTTTTGCTCCGTTGTAGAGATAAGGGATTGACAATTGCTATATTCTATTTTTTGTTTCTTTTTTTGTTTGTTTGTATATAAAGACTTTTTCCACAACTTATTCAGGTATCATTCAATTTAATTTTGGTGCCGTTTTCATTAACCCAAATATGTGTGCACATCCAGTCTGTTGCAACTTGGTAAAGAGACAGCTAGCAAGATTTCAGCATGACTTCTTGGGATCAAAATTCACAGCATGGGCAAGGAAGAACACCATTGTAATAGTTGACTTGAATGCCAGCTACTGTGTCAAAGCCATCACAACTAGTGGATGGAATAGCTGCATGTTATAAAGAGAGAATTTGTTTTTACTGTAGCTGTCAATGATGAAAATTCATCATGCCAGAAATGTACAAATATATACAAAAGTTTTTAAAAAGAATTGAATTTATGTCTGATAAGGCAAAAGATGAATTTCAAATGCAGAAAAAATCTATCATTTGAAGAAGATTCTATTCCTTTTGATATCCATTACCATGTTAATATCAAGTATCAGATGATTATTTTTATATCATTAACTGACATAAAAAAAACGATCTCATAATTGATATGAATTACTTTATAGCATAATCTTTTCAATACAACTTTCAAAACACATTTTCAGGTACAAATATACAGGCATTTTCACTTTGATAGAAAAACTCCTGCTGCCTTGATCAAAATCACATTCTGTTTTATCTCTAATTTACATTCACCATTTTTCTTTGATACTGAATTCCAGCAACATCATAATCTCAGATTAAAAATGTTCAAATACTCTAGCAATGATGCACTGACTATTGCTGCTTTTAATTCAATAAAAGAAAAAAAATCAGATCTAACTAAAAGTGGAGCTGATTAATTAATTCTTTGATTTTTTTTAATATTGTAATTACTTCTCTTGAATGTCCAGCTGCATAAAGCAATTGCATTAGACTACCAAATGAAGACAAGAGGCCTATGTGAAACATAAAAAGTCTACCAAAATGAAACCTGCTTAAAAATGGATTGCATGTTCCTATCAAACTTTTGCAAATCTTATAAAAATTCCACGAGTAATTTTTGTCAGGAAAGAAGCATTCAACCAAAGATTAGACAATTATTTACAAAGAAAAAAAAATGAAAATAAAACTCAGACTTGTTCTTAAGATCATAATTCTTTTTATCTTAAATTTTGCTTCAATTCTGTTAGATAATTATAGATAGTGTCAGATTTTTACATTCTGAGACTATATATAATTACCTAACAATTCTCAAAATTTATTTAAGTTATTTACAAGCTGTTTATGCACAAATCTTACAATTCCAGATTACATAATGCTTTTGCAATATTCATCATTTAATTGGTAAACACTGAAAAGCTTGAAGAATATTCTAGTTCTCTTTAATTTTAGCTTTTGCCACTGAATCAACAAATAAAAGGTCTCTTTATCCTTGAGAAATTATAGTCATAATTATCAAGAGTTTGGGAAGTATAATACTCATTAAATTATGAAAATCACAATTGAATTATTTTGAAGAAATTTCTCTTATTAAAGCTTTTATCCGGTTATTACAAAGCAAAGTACCCCACTGAGTAGCAAATAAAAATGCACTACAAGAAAGATGTTCTTGATCTTTCTTCCTGACATGCCAATACCATTCTCTTTAGTATTCAGTAAATTCATTTAGTACAAATTAGAACAACAAATTAAACTATTTTTGTTTGATTTAAGATAAACAATTATCATACACTGATTTGCTAATACTAGTGTCCTCATCTTGAATGTTATTTTCATGATGCTTCAGCCATTTTACTCCCTTGCCTTTTTCAGGTAATTGTTACATTTCGTAAACTTCCACGAATTTAACAACTGAAATTTTAAATAAATCCACAAGATTAGATAGTTTTTTTAGGTAGTTTTTTTCCCATTTCCACAATCCGTGCTATATGCTATATTATATCAGATACTTCTATCTCTTAATTTCTGAATAAAAACAAAGTTACCATGGAAGAAACATGAATCCAAAATGTTACACAGAATAAACATCATGTTTTCAATATTTTATACTTCTGAGATGAAGTAGTATTTACATTGTTGTCCTCATCTTTATTACCATATTCACAACGTTTCAGCCAGTATATGCTCTGACCTTCTTCATTTGCCTGGAACTTTGAACCAAATCCTTTATTTTGATCACTGAGGTACAACATTTTCATTCCATGTGCCATGCTACTTCTTTAACTCAACTCTCTAAGTTATTTGTCCACCACTGCTTTAGCCAGGTATTGAACTCTCAACTTGTTTTATTATACTAAACTGACAGGAGTGAAGATTAAACTAAGATCTCTTTGAAGAACTTTTGTGCACCAATCTTTGGAGAGATCTTTCTTTTGGTAATGTTTACCAGCTATTATTAATGGTGGGATTTGTAGCTTCAAGGTTAAAGTTAAAGGATGACTATTGTATTAGTTCACTCATCACAATACAAACTTTGTCTTTTCACTTATTTTTTTAATCATTTCATACCAAGCAAGCCAATAATGCTGCTAAAATGAAAGGGGTTGCTGAGATTAAAACAAAAAGGAGAAGTTTAGTGAGAAGAAAGGAAAATAAGATCAGGAATCAAGAAAGCAGAAGATGGCTACTGGAGTTTCATTTAAATTTTTGAAGATTGTATGTGACAAAGAAACAAGCAACTGGAAGAATCTCACAGGCAAGAACAACTTTGAACACAACTATTACATTGAGCTCTTTCAACAGTAAAACTGTGAGACTGAGTTGTAATAATAGCAGTGAGAAATATAAGTTTTGTCATCTTTTGTGGAGGAATGGTCATCTGAGTTTAGCAAAACAGGCATATTGCTTAAAGTAACAAGTAAAATAGTGTTAAACATAGAAGCTGGCAAATGTCAATTGGAAAATGCTTTGATAGATTCTGTCCAAAAGGAGGCATTTCTCAGATTTATCTAAACAAATCATAATGCCTCCACCCATTAAAGTAAAAACATTGCTTTGCTAAGTTCACAAGGTTGAATCACTCATATTACCTACATATTCTTTTTCTAAGAAGGATATTCCACTTAGAAAGCTTCTTTAACTGCTACTTTATAGAACAGATTACTGCATGAACACTACAATCTTAGCATTGTCAAGTATAAAGTTAATCATTATCTATCTACCATATCCTCATAATATTCACTTCCTATTTCCTTCTCTTATGTTTATATTATACAACACTAACACTACCCTGAATAGCTCTTTGTAAACTTTACTAAAAGAAACAAAAAACAAAAGATAAAAATTTACCTTTGGGTTTTTCTAAAGTGTATTTTATATTTGGTTATTTTTTAATTTTTTTTCATTGGAATCATTTTGTTGACTGGAGTTTTTTTGAGTTTAATTGCTGATAAAAGCACATGTGGAAAAAAACACTGGATCAACAGCAGAAAGGGGAAGTTAAAAGTTCAAATCTCTACAGTAAAAAAAACAAAGAAAAAAACATCTCATTAGTTAAAACAAAGGGTTTTGTTCAAAATTATCAGATAAGTAAGTACCTCTAAAAATTTGCTAAAAGTTGAGCATACATGATGAAAAAATGCCCCAAATTGAATAAAAACAAAGCTTTATCACTGAAATCATTGTTGTTATTATTAAGAGGAAAAACTAAAGAATCTTTTGATTACTAAATTATTTTTTATCCTTTTTAGAATATTTGAAATTTTGGTTAAAAATTTGTTTTTCTTTTGTCAGTGGGTGAACAAATTAGTAGAGGAAATTTTAAGATCAATGCAAACTTTTCGACATACAACTGCTTCTATAGCAAATGTTTTCATGAGCTCCTTTCTATAGTGTCAAAAGCTCAGACCATTCAGCCAATACCTTCCACCCTGAAAACAAGAATTCCTACTTTGTAGAACAAACACCCATGTATATGCTTCCTAGAACACTACACTCTTAACGGCTTCTGCTCCGATGAACTTAGATCACTGGTGCCCCCTAGGTACAAATTTGCACGAGATACTAGATTAGCAACTAGGTCCCACCCTTTTACAGTGAAACTGATAAAATGTAACCGCAATTTCTACTCCAACAGCTTCTTTTCTCACAATTGCCACCTGTGGAATTCCCTTCCACATACTTGCTTCCCCAACAGCTACAATCTCCAGGTGTTTAAATGTAAGGTCAATAGACACCTCCTAACACACTAACTCGCACCCATTCTCTCAAACACTCTTCCTATGTACCTCCTTACTTGTCTATCACCCTCCTTCTGACATTTCCTATATCTAATCACTCTCTGACCACCTTCCCTTATGTAACCCCCTGCGCTATAGTGGAAGTGGAATGCCTTGCTTGGGGTGAAATGATTAAAAAAACTTCTTAAAGTCTAGTCAATTGTTATCTATATTCCATATCCTCAATAATCTTCACTTTCTACTGCCTTCTCTTATGTTTATATCACACACCTCATTCAGTAGCTTTATGTAATATTGGTTCTCCTATAAGGCAATGAATGCTGGATAATCTCCTCACACATGAAACAGAAGCACAGAAATATAGTTCTACAGAAGGATGCTGATAATACCATAGACTGAACATGCAAGCAATGACAAAGTTTTAGAGAAAACAAAAAGGACACATACTTTTAAAAAGAGTGAAATTTCACATTATGAAGAAAGAGGACTTTGCAAATTTTACACTCACAGGACATACTGAAGGCAAATGAAACAGAGGAAAGGCTAACAAATAGTTGTCAGAACAAGGATTAGGAGAGATAGCAAAAAATAAAATAGTCACACCATGGAAGAATAGCCTGAAGGATTCAAGCATTGGTTCATTAATTTGTTGGCATAATAAATTGTGAGTTTGAACACTGGGTCAAGTAGTAAGTCTAAGACTTAGTAGAAAAAGGACTAGCAGTAACTGGGCAGTATTAAACAAAGAACAAGATATCTAAAAAATAGACAGCAGAACAGAGAAAAATCTATCTCTCTAGATTGAATAAAGTGTTCAATTCAAACTTCTTTTAAAGTTACTAAACAAACACTTAAGAAAATTTGAAGGGCACAACTGCTGAAATGCTGCAATAAAAATGAGGACATTAGTCTAAATGTAAATAATGCAAATGCAGATGAAGTGTAATCCACATAGAGTAAGAGAAAATATAAAGATGTTTGTTTTTTCTTGAAAGTTTATCATCAGTTGCTTCCTTTGAGGATTCTCCAGGCTGTTTAACAAACTAATCAAAGTCATTTGTTTTAAGTCTGTACATTGTTTTTGGAAGCAGGTGAAGAGTATCATTCAACAATTTCTTGACAAATTAACTAACATCTTTTTCTTATTGTATAAACTATGAATTTTCTTAGTAGTTCATTGAATACTTCGAAGTGTTATTTGGTCTCGGAGTTTTCTTTTAGGTAAAGTTTCTGAAATTAATAAAACTGTCTTGATAGACATTTGATCTGAGCTTATGTTTGAAAAGATGTTTTTTTTTTAATTTTTTTACCAGGGTGAAGGATTAAAATCAGATTAATAGGTAAATGATACAAAAGCAATAAAATATTTAAGAAGCAATTGTTCATCTAGAATAGATGATTTCTTTAAGAAAGGAAATAGACTGGAACAAAATGAATTCATATTACATAGAGACAAAGAGGTAAGGGCAGTGCAAAGAGCAAGAAGAAAAGTAAATAAAAATGAAATAACAAAAATTCTAAAAACAAAACAAAATTTTTAATAAAAAAATGCAAACAAAGTGAAATTTAATAAAAATGATAAAAAGAAAAGGGAATAACATTTTAAAGGAACAAACCCCAAATAATGAAATAAAATTTTTAAATGGCTGCTACTGAAAAAAGGCTTAAATTCTCTCCAGTCAGGAACTCCAATATGTAGATTTACACATGACTAAATTAAAATAACTTCTATTTTGTTCATGCTTATTAACAATTATTACTATAGCTTCGCTTCATGCATCAAGATGATTTGAGGATCTTTTATATCTGTCTGTGAAACCAATGTAGAGGAGACATGCTTTAACATAAGAAAAGAACAACCAACTACTGAAATAGTGATGGGAATATTAACCATTGCCTTATAAGGAAACGTTTGACATCCATTGACACAATGGTAATATTAGCCATTCATTGACCAAAATATACAAAATCTTTATAAAATAATTTTTCAGGAAAATAACTTTCTCAAGTCCAGTTACTATTATTACTATTATTGCTCTTTCCAGTGTTGATGGAGGTTTCCTTACGAACATTTTGTTTAAAGTCAACAATGTTTCTATGCATGAGGTGATCCTTTGAATTCTGATTTGTTGCAACATTTTAAAGAGAGGAGAGAAACCAAATTTGAAACACTTTTTCTGTCCTAAACCCATGTAATTTTATGGTAATAAGTAACATTTGTTTTTTTTTTAATTTTCTGAGCAAATTACTTCTTTATATAAAGTTATCTTGGCAATTTTTTTCTAATGTTAAATGGTAATATTAAATGTTTTATAATCCTGAAACATTTGACATTTAGTGGCTCAACAGTCTATGACTGTCAGCTAAAATTTATATAATTTTTCTATAAAAACAATTTTTCAGGAAAATTGGTTTCTCAAGTCTGTTATCCCACTTTCCAGAACTGATGGAGGTTTTCTTCCTAACATTTTGTTTCACAAGTATTATCAAACAAGATCTATTATCACTTTCTCTTCAAGTTACACATGATATTTATTTCACTGCTGGTGAAAGTCTCCAAGTTATGTGGTTATTGTTATTTGGTACAATTATTTTTTGTACGAGTTCAAAAGATTCAAAGAAGGATAGTCCTAAGACCTACAGATTTCATTCACTCAAAGTAATTTTTAATCACTGACCTTAGAAAGCAGTTGGATACAACTTACAATTTAAATATTTCTGAAGAAGTTTGGTGCCAAGCATGACATTTATATGAAAATCTAAATTTGATGAGGCTACTTGATAATTTTAAGTTATTAGGTAAATGTTTTGGTTTCCAAGCAAACTGATACAGAACTTGAAAATAAAAATTTTCTTTATACGAAATAACCCATGTAAATTTTGATGTGTCAGAAGTTATTATTCATATTTATCTTTTGTTGTGCTATTGTCAACTAAAACTTATACAATCTTTCTATTAAAACAATTTTTCAGGAAAATAGGTTTCTCAAGTCAAGTAACTTATCATTCATTCCATAATGATGGAATCTTCCTTCCTTTGTCTGACATAGTGTTCTTGTATATAGATGGCAGTTTTGAACAATTTTGGCAACATATAAATGATTCTGAGGATTCCATGGACTGAATATGTGAGCAACAATGAGGTTTTGGACAGAATGGAAATGAAAAGGCAACTGATACTTAAAATCAGGAAAAGACTGCTGAAGTTCTTTGGATGTGATGAGGTAAGATGGCTTTGGGAATCTGATGCTCACAGGTCAGATAGAGAGAAGAAGAGATGGGAGAAAGCAACATGTAACATACTTGACAAGCTTGAGCAAGTGGATGCAGAGCGGGTTTTGAGTTGAGTAACAGGAGAAAGTGTGCTAAGAACCACTAAAAATAGGAAGATGTGGGGGGGGGGCATGATTGCCTATGTCCTGAAGAGACACGGCACATAGAAATAAGTGTCTAGATCTGGCAAAACTATTTAAGAAGTATTCTAGTTCTTACGTTACACCAGTGATAGTTGTTACAGTTAATATATAAAGATTTATATGCAAATCTAATAACTATTGTGGGATGGTCTTCCTTTTCATCAACAAATCAGCAACTTACCCTCCAGGAAACTTGGTCCATTTATACAGACACTGTATTTTTCAATGAAAATATAAGATTTTTAAAAAAAACTAACAAAACATCTCAAAGTGGAGCAACCAGCAGAGATTAAGTTTTTATACAAAGTCAAAAGAAAACAATGACACTAAAAGTAATTATTTGCTGAATCTGATTAGTAAATAAATGATGGCGGGCATAAAATATGAATGCACATACACAGAGCAATATAATTAATGAGAAGCTAGATAAATTAACTGATTAATTATTTCATACGGTTACTATGAGTAAATGTCTAACTGAAAATATGGAGACCATCTTTTGTCAGATTCTTAAAGTTTATGAATCTAGGATAAAGAAGAATGAAATAGAAAATAATGTTGATTAATAATTGTGGTAAAGGCAATGAAGTTATTAGGCATAATGAAGGAGAATCATTAGCAGTAATATGCCTCTATGCAGACTTACTGTGAAGACAAAGATGCAGAGAACAAATCATATTTTGGAGTAATCATAAAGGAAGTCGGTTGGCAAGTGCACAAAGTGGGATATGAGAAAGAGGAACTGATTAAGAAGAGAGTGGGGAGCAAGTTTGGAGAAAAATAAAAATGAGTGGGTGGATACAAGACAAAGTAGTGAGGAGAGGAAAAGAGAGAAGAGGAAATAGAGCAAAAGAAAAAAGACAGTGTGTGAAGAAAAGTGAAAATAAGAAACAAATAAGGAGGAGTTCAGGACAGAAAAATTGTTTCAAATCTGGTTTCTCTCCTCTCTTCAAAATGTTGCAAAAAAATCAGAATTCAACGGATCAGCTGGGACAAAGAGAGGAGACAGAAGAAGAGAGCGGGGACAAAGAGAGGAGACAGAAGAAGAGAGCGGGGACAAAGAGAGGAGACAGAAGAAGAGAGCAGGGACAAAGAGAGGAGACGGAAGAAGGGAGTGGGGACAAAGAGAGGAGACAGAAGAAGAGAGCGGGGAACAAAGAGAAGAGACAGAAGAAGAGAGCAGGGGACAAAGAGAGGAGACAGAAGAAGAGAGCGGGGGACAAAGAGAGGAGACAGAAGAAGAGAGCGGGGGACAAAGAGAGGAGACAGAAGAAGAGAGAGGAGACAGAAGAAGAGAGCGGAGACAAAGAGAGGAGACAAAAGAAGTGATTAAGAAGAGAGGAGCCAGACAAAGAGAGCGAGGACAAAGAGAGTAACCTGGAGAAGAAAATGGTGCCAAAGAGAGGATCTATAAGAAAATTTGAAAACAAGAATTTTTATGAAAAATGATTAGGCTGGTGCACTCTAAAATGTTAGAAAAACAATGGCAATAAAGATACTTACTTGATATGATGAACTCATACTTTATATTTGATGTTCAAAGAATATTTCTAAAAAATAATTCCCAAACTTTTGAGAATGTGTGTTCATTTTTACATCCTGAGTAAGTAAAGTGAACTCACAACTCTTTGGGTCAAGTCACTGGAACTAACCAATGTCTGTATCTACTGAGCCATGCATATAGACAAACACTGCTTGCTCTCGTTAGTTTCATTTTCACAGATGTTCCAAAATTGTTGCCTTGTGTCAGAGTAAGCTCAGTAAATATCTATTTGTGAATATTCACTTTCACCTATGAAGTTTCTGTTAAATTTGAGAGAAGAAAAACAGAAAAATCATGAGATGGTAAATAAGTTAATCTCTTAGATCAATGCTGATATTTCCTAGGTGCTGCATCTCTTCAGGACATGGGCGATCATTTCCCTCCATAACTTCCTATACTGTGTAACTCTTAGAAATATGTCTTTTTACTATCCCTTTCCATTTGATTAATTTTCTAAAATCATTTCATCCCAGTGAAGCAATAAAGCCACTAAGATGCAAGGAGTTATGGCATGTTAGAGAATATGAGAAAAACAACTTAAGTAGAGAAAGCAATAAAAGAACAAAAATTAAAAAGATAACAATTGACATTGCATTTAAATTCTGGAGTTCAAGAAGCCAAAAAACTTCCACAAGTGAAAAATGCAAGAGAAGAAACTGTTAGCATAGAATCTACAGTTAAATCTAGTCATTTCAACTGTAAAATGGTAAGATGTTGCCACTGCACTCAAATTAATAAAGTCTAGTTACTATAGAGCAAAAGTCATCAAAACAATTACCATGAAAATATTTATAGAAAACACACTAAGTAGCTAAACTAAAATGACAAATTAGGACCAATAACATTGCAGATTCTTCTTTGGATTCTACTTGATTTGATTGTTAGGTTTAATGGCATTTCAACCTTGGTGGTTATTTCATGCCAGTAAAGGGTTCATAGGTATATGATTATTGCATATAGTTTATGATATTGGTTGGGATTAGTCCTAGTAGGTATATCCATCAGTAAAGTTATGTTTTGATCTTGTTTTTTTTTTTAGATATTACATTTTGTTGTATATTCCTATTTTTTTAAAGAAAGTTCATGATCTTTTCGGTTTCTACTTCTTTAAAAATTCTTTTAGATTTAATTTATTAAAAATTCTCCTCTCATTGGGACTGTGTTTTTACAATCCTCAAATATGTGTTTTATAGTCAATATGGATCCACATATACACTTAGGTTGTTGTTCTTCCTGTTTCAGTAAATAGTTATGCGTAAGTTGTGTATGTCCTATGTGGAGTCGATTTAATATGATCTCTTCTGTTCTGTTTGTTTTATCTTCCTGCTTCCATTTTCTAGGTTAGGTCTTATTTTGGAGAGTTTATTTTCTTTGTTCATTTCCATTCTTCTGTTGCCATTTCTTTTTTAGGTGTTTATTATTGGTTTTATGTCTGCATAAGGAATTTTGATTTTTTTTTTTTTTTTTGCCTATGGTCATTTTCAAGGATGATTTTTCTGTTTGATCCGCTTTGTCTCCGCCTTTTATTCCTATATGGCTGGGTATCCAGCAGATTATAATTTGTTTTTTTTTTTCATTCTAGGTTATTGACTTTATGAAGTAGGTTTGTTATGAGCGGGTTATCCAGTTTCCTTTCTTTCAGAGCCTTTAAGACAGACAGTGAATTGGAGTAGATAATAAATTTTTTGCTATTATCTTCAGTTATGATATCACATGCCATGTCTACGGCAATTGCTTCAGCAATAAATATGGATGCTTCATTTGGTATTCATATTTTTTTAGTAGTTTATTCTGTCACTGCTGCAATACTAGTGCTCTTTGCATCCTTGGAGCCATCAGTACAAATACTTTGATGGTTTGGGAACCTTTATCTGATCTTAGATAGTTTTTCCAGTTATGTGATAGAGTGAGTTTTGGTTTTGGAGAGTTTACTAAGTTCCATTTTTATATTTGGTTTTTGAATAATCCATGGAGGAATATTGAGCAATTTGGTTTTGTGAATTATATTTAATGGAATCTTTAATTCCTTAAAGGCTTGTTTCATTTGAAGCCTGAATGTTTTTATTTTGTTTTCATTTTTATTGAATAATGATTGATATGAAGGCTTTAATGTGCAGTCATAAGCAGGGTTTGAGTGATAGGAATTTAGTTTAGTGAAATATTATGATGCCAGTTTTTCTCACCTTAGGTTTAATAGTTGTTCACTTGTTATTACGTGTAGGGTCTCTATTGGGGGGTGGGGAAAGCATCAAGTGCGATTCTCATTCCCTGATGATGAATTGTGTCTAATGTTTTTAAATATGTTTTTCTAACAGATCCATACACTATGGAGCCATAATCCAGTTTGGAGCGTATTATTGCCCTTTAGAGTTTTAAAAGGGTTTTTTGATTTGCTTCCCATTTCATGTGAGCCACCATGCATTGTAGTGCCTTGTTACATTTTGTCTGGAGTTTTTTTTACAGTCCGCTTTTTATCAAAAGTTATTCTAAGAAATTTATATTTTTCTACAACTGGTATTTCGATGTTATTTAGTTTTAAAACTGGATCAAGATGTATCTTGCGTTGTTGGTAGAAATGGATACATTTAGTTTTTGTTTTGGATATTGTGAATCCATTTGTTGTTGTCCAATAGAGTATTTTGTTGATGGATTGTTGTAGCTGTCTCTCTATGGTAATCAATAACATATCAAAGTCATCAACATACAAGGATCTGGTTACCTCAGGGTTGAGGCAGTGGGTGATATCATTAATTTTAACACTAAAAAGTGTCACTGATATAATGCTTCCATGGGATTCCTTCAATTTGATAGTTTGGTTCTGATATGGTTGGACTTATTTGAACTCTGAATGTTCTGAGATGAAGTCCTTGATAAATATTGGTAATCTGCCTCTCAATCCAAGTTTGTGTAAGTCTTTTAGTATCCCATGTTTCCATGTGGTGTCGTACACTTTTTCTATGTCGAAAAAGACAGTTACTAAGTGTTCCTTTTTAATATTTGCTTTTCTAATGAATATTTCCATTCTTATTAAATGATCTATTGTACTCATTTCCTTTCTAAAACTGCATTGGTATTTGGTTATTTTGTTGTTGTTTTTTTTTCCAAGTACCATACCAATCTTTTATTAACCATTCATTCCATAATCTTGCACAAGCAGATTGTTAATGAAATTGGTCTATAATTATGAGGATCACTATGATCTTTTCCTTGTTTAGGGATCGGTATGATGGTGGTTTGTTTCAATGATTTTGGGATCCTTCCAGTTATACAGATTTTACTGTAAGTATATAAGAGGTAATCTAGTGATTCTTGTGGAAGATATTTGATAAATTCATATTGTATTCTATCCAGCCCCTCTGTTGTATTGTGGGAAGTTTGAATTGATTCCTTGAGTTCTGTCATGGTGAATAACTTGTTATAGTATTTCAGATTTTTGGATGAGAAATTAAATTTTATTTTTTCCTCTTTTATTTTTATATCCTGGAATTGCTGATTTTTATTGGCATTGGAGTTTTCCAAATAAGTTTTGGCTCATAGATTGACAATTTCTGATTTGGTATTAGCTTTGTTTTCTCCTGTTCCGAGGTGCCTTATAGGAAAGGGTTGATGTTTTCCTGATATTTCCCATATTTGCTTGGGTTTCGTGTTATTGTTTAGGTTATTTATATATTTTTCTCAGCATTCTTTTTTTGCTTCTTTTATGACCCTGTGTGATTTCACTCTAAGTTTTTTGTATTCATTTAAATTTTGTGTAGTTGGTGTAGTGTTGAATTTATGCAGTGCTGTACGTTGTAGAGCTATTGCTTCTTAGCATTCCTTATTGTACCATGGTTTGTTTCTTTTCGTCCTGGTTTGCCCTTTAGGTATGCATTCATTTGCTATAATTGGTGAGGGTCTCTATAAAAACAGTTTTCTTCCGCATCTTGGTTTCCTTTTTTAAATAATCTCTTTTTGCCCTCTCTTTGGTATTTCTCCCAGTTCACTCTTTTCAGCTTCCATCAAATGGGGGATTCCTCGTTTGGTGTAGAGGTTTCTAACACAATTGGATAGTGGTTGCTACCACATGGCTCTTCATACGTATTCCATTTAAAGTCTAAATATAAGGTGTGGTTGCAGAGTGTCAGTTCTATAGCTGTAAATGTGCCTGATGCTGGGTGTAGATAGGTGTAGTTATGGTTGTTTAGGAGACATAGATTGTTTTTAGATTAATATATTTTCTATTATTTCACCCTTCTTGTTTGTTTCTTTACTCCCCCATATCATATTATGGCTGTTGAAGTCCCCTAGTAAAATAAATGGTTTTGGGTATTGTTTAATCAATTGATCAAACTCTGTTTCACATATTGTATCTTTTGGTGGACTGTAGATGGAGCATATTGATATGGTTTTGTGTAATGTTGCTGAGATTGCAATTGCCTGCATATTAAGGTTTATTCTACTTTGTGGTATTTTGTTGTTTATTAGTGCAGATGTTCCACCTGAGACTATCATTTTCTTTCTTTATATAATTGTATTGGGTATATTTTTGGATATTGGTTTCATTATTTTCTTTTAGAAGGGTTTCTTGTAAACATACAATTACAGGGTTAAAGGTCATCATCAGTAACATTAATTTGTTCTAGTTTCCTTTCAAACCTCTTATATTCCATTGTATGATTTTATTAGTCATAAGTGTCAGATCAATGGTCTTCTGTATCCATTGACTCAAATCTGTTTTGTGTTAAGATCCTTGTTTTGGAAGGTGAACGAGATCTGACTTTTCCTTTTTTCGTTTTTAGTTCTTGTTTGGTGGGAGCGTATTCTGTTACTTTCATTTCATGAGTGTTTTTTTGTGCCTGTTTTTTGGTTCTGTGGAAGTAGGTATTTCTTTAGGTGTTACAGTGTTTTGGAGTTGTGTAGATTTTTTTATTGTATTTGAGAGCTCTGTTTTGTTGTATTTTTGGTCTTTGTTAGATGGGCTTTGTTTCTAATATTTATTTGATTCAAAGTTTTCTTAAATTCTTTTAATAGTCCCTTCATTTCATTGAGCAGTTTCGGGATGTCTTCCAATTTGGTATTGGTTAGGTTTATTTTACGCATGTGGTGATTTGTTTCATTGATATTCAATATGTTTTTTTTGTTGTTATCTCGGCATATTTGGTAATTTCTGTTAGTTTGTGTGCTTCTTGGAAGCTTATATTTATATTTTTTTTTATTTTGGAGATTTCCTTATCTTTTTTCCATCTGTTACACTCTTTAGAGTTTGTCTCATGGTCTCCTAGTCAATTTGCACATCTTGGTTCATTTTTGCAATCTGTATGTGTTTTTATCTCCGTACCTGATACTGGGGAGCGATTACACCAGTCACAGTGGTTTCCATATCTCTGGCAATTGTGACACCTGAGAGGGTTTGGTATATAAGGTTCCATGTTTAATTTTTGATATCCTATTTTAATATTATTTGGGATTTTGGGAGTATCAAAGGTCAAGATGTATGTATTTGTATTTATGGTTTCGCCTGTTTTTTTTTTAATTTCTTTTTTAAATTTGTATTCTTCGTACAATCACATTTTGGTTTTTGAGAATTAGTTTTGATCTCTTCTAAGGTGCATAGTGATAGTTCAGAGCTTTTGACAACTCCTTTGCTTGAATTTAGTGTCTTATGAAGGTACTAGAATAAGTCAGATTTAATAAATCATAGACTAGTCACTGTAGTGTAATTTAGCAAACTTATCTCACAGATGATTACTATCAAAGTAAGTATGATATTACTAGGATCATACAATTGTGACCTTGAGCTAGACTAAGGTCAAAAATGAATCTAACCCAAACAAGCATTAAATTATAAAAAGGTAACTGGAGAGAGTGAATACTGAAGTAACAATTATTCTTTGAAAAATAAATATTTTTTTTCAATAGAGATTTTAATTTCTCAACTGCTCTTTATGAATAGAAGAGAATCTATAGATTAATAAAATGATATTGAGTTGATTAAATTTCTTTTAAGGAAGAAAAGCAAATACTTAAACAAAAAGAAGTGATGAGAGACCATGAATCATAGTTGTGAGTGCATTGCCTGAATTTTTTTAACATAAATTCTCTTAAATGAGCTATCAAATATTAATTCTTTGTGATAATCACAAAAAACATTTTCACTCACCTGACAACATTGAATCTTCTTGCTAGTTCATGAAGCACACTTGCTCCAATTACTCTCCATTTAAAAATAAATAATAAAAATGTCCTGATGCTAAACCAGGTATGGTTTCTGATCTTTGATTGAGATCTTAAAAAATTTTGTCTTGCTGAATTAAGATGGGCTACAATAAATATCCCATTCAGTACCAGAGATTTCTCTGTCACTTGATCTCAACCAGTTCGTCATGTCTCATCAGTTCTTGAGTGGGTGTAGTGGAGAAGCATCATGACTGGTACTGAGAAGGTTAGCTGTTTTCTTCCTTAATTTTGAAGGAAGAGATAACCAAGGTGATTTGAGCCAAATCTTAATACTTAGGAACTTTCTCAATTATAAACTCTCTGAGCAGAATGGATTCCCAACCTGAATGTATTTCTAACCAAACTCCCTCTGCAAAGTTAGACACGGATTTTTTTTTTTAATGAAAACTTATCATGATGCACATGCCTGACACACCCTTATCAAACTAGGTTTCATGACAGTGATATTGGGCTTCTTATATTTGTACCCCAGTATCACTTTGTTGGTATTCAGCTTTTTCAGTCAAGAAAATAAAAGCAACTTGGTAAATGGGTTATGTTTAATGAGTCTAATCTCGTTGAACATTACTGAGTAATGAGTGATCTCCACTGAGTGCCCCTTTATAAAATTCAACATTAAATAACACAAGAAAGATTAATACATTATAAAATCAACCAACCTAATAAAAAAGAAATATTTTCATGAATATCATTTCATATATGTCTTGCCATTTTCAGAGTCGTACTTTCTTCATCTTTTCAAATGGACAATGCCTTTAATTAATACAGGTCTTAATGCAACTGGCAAATATCAATCTACTTACTTGCTATTCACAGGAATGTAAGTCAAAACAAGAAATATCAGTGATATGGCAAATGTGAGAGGATGACTGATGAAGAAAAAATATCTTCTGAAAGAATTCAGCTTATATTATGGAATTGGGGCTTGATAATCTCTCACTTATTCAATCATTGGCTTTCAGTTCTATATCATCTATAGTTTAATGGACATAAAATATATCTTTACAAAATATTAAATCTAAAATTCACATTTCCAGTAACAAACCTGCCTTAGCTTGGCATGTAACATTCTATATTTTCCTTTGATCTACCTACATAGCAAAACAGACTGGACCCTATAGACAAGTGTGGTAACCTGTCTAATAAAAGGACAACTCTGAATTCAAAACCTGAAGACAGTTGTTTGGGGAACTTGTGGCATACCATGTGCAACATTTCCCTGTATTCGGTTTTTTCCAAAATGTGTGGTCCTTTTTTCACATACCTTCATAACTTCAATCAAACCATGTGTCAGAGGTTTGGCTGTTTGGTACTAAAAACTAAATAGCTGTTCCCTCATACATAAAAAAATAATAGAGAGTCATATATATATATATATATATATATATATATATATAAAAGTAGCTACTTATTTATTTGCTCTACTATTGTATTGAGCGCTTTTTGTCTCAGGGCTTTTTTCTTTTGACTAGTACTTTGACTAATGTTCAAGTGCTTAGTTCGTTTCTTTATGTTTCCATTTTTTTCCCTCCACGTTTATACTTTGTGGGTTTTTCGGGATGCATTCAAAGATAAATTCACAGTTATATATATATATATACACACACTCACACACACAACTGAAAATAATTAGCTAAAAGTTGGTTGTTATAAATAACCACTTGAATTGTTCTGAAGCTACCTGCCAAAAGAAATGTCAGGCTAAAATGACAAGACACTGAGTTAAGAAAAGTTTCTAAATAATTACAACAGGGATAATATCTAAGCTTAACTCCTTGTTCACTTTCAAGGACAAATATAAAAAATTTATATATGATATGTTTTATATTTCTGTTCTGACTCAAAAAACTGCAATGAAAAATATGCTACAACACTAACATTTATTTAAATATATGTAATATATATTCATGTTTTTATATTCATTCAGAGTGACTGAGACATTGGCATGCAACCAAGACATATGAAGGAAGCCGTTCAGCAACCCTACGACCACACCCTATTATGAACTGATGATGACATGTAAATATAAATATAGTTTATAAATAGTATAAATGCAATTATAAATATTATAAATACAAGCAAAGTATTTAAGCAAGAATATAACACAAGAGAAAATCTCAAAAGAAGCATTAGGCAAAATTCATTTAATTTTTTAGTAATGCAAAAATTATTTAAAAGACATATTTAATTTATTTTTAATCATTTCACTCCAAGCAAGGTGGTACCCCTACTAATGCACTGGAGATTACAGTAATAGAAAAGTCTGGGTACATGGAGTATTAAAGAAAGGAAAAAAATGAACAGGATTCAAGAAGATAGAAGATGGTAAGTGATGTTGCTTTTAGATTTTTTGGAATTGTAGCTATCAGAAATCAAGTAAACAAAAGTTTCACAGGTAAGAAGTCTGAGTAAAGAAACTGTTAGAGTAGAAGTGGCATTTAACTATTTCAACAATAAAAGTTTTGAGACCTATATGCCAAACTAGTAGCATGCTTAATTCAAGTGGATTTGCCAACAGGGAAAAAAGCCCAAGGGAGCAGTTGCCATGAAAATTTTGTAAAACAAAAGTCAAATTAAATTCCTTTGATAGAAAGAAAAATAAGTGTTACTCATAAGACAGTGAAATTATGACAAAATGCATGATCATTCATGCATGTAACGAATACAAATATTTGATTATTATTCTTTGTTGGTTAAAATTTATGAATAAACTTTGTAGCTTGAATGTCTATAGTGAGTGTGTACAAGTGAAGCCTTTAAATAAAGGTTGAAATTATAACAGCAAGATCATAAAAATATCGTGTTTCTTTTCTAATTGAAAATGGATTTCTGTGAATTAATTAAACAAAGGACATACTATAAACAGAACAGAAACATGTCTCAATGGTAGTTCCTTTTTATGTGAGAAAAGGAAAATCCTTCCTTAAAAAAAAAAAAAAAAAAAAAAAAAGGTTTGGGTGTTGAACAATTCTTAGTTTGACCCACTTACCAAAATCAATATTCTATTTGGTCAGTGAAATACTGATCTCAAGAAGTGCATGGAACTGAAAACTTTTCATCACTTATTTATGAAATAATGAAAATGCACCAAAACTGTGACAAAAAAAAGTCATAACAAGCTCATTGGTTATCACACATCATCAGTGTCTCAGCAAAAGTTTTAATACAAGTATCATGACACCAAATAACACTCCTTTTTATTTTCAATTCAATACTTTGTTTTTAGCAGTTATTTTTATAACCTCAATTTTTGTCAGAACTTTTTTAAAAGAAGTATCATTGAAAAACTTTTAGCATTACTAGACCCAGGGCCTAGTGGATTAAAACATGGCTTAAAACATATTGAGTTCCCTGGCAGTTGCAAGTGCAATCCTTGTTAGTGCTAGTAAAGAATCAACAAACAGCAGGACTTAATTTTATGGTTATGAAATATCCTTTGAGTATGAGAAGCAGGAAAACAAATCTATCCCCAAAGAAAGTTTGATTAAAATTTCAAGGAGGTTACACAGTGCAGTTGAAAAAAGGTCAGAGAGTACAAATGTGAGTATAATAATCAAAATGAGCAGGCTGGTCTGAATAGAAACACATCAGTCACCATTATAAACAGGATTTAAATAAGTATCTAAAATTTGGTGATAGGTTATACAAAACAAATAGTAACTAAATTTTGTACTTATACAAAGACAACACTGCATCCAAGCAAGTATTCATTCTGTTATAAACAAAATTAACTTTTTTTATGCTTTTTCCCACCTGCAGACTAAAACAGCCATTTAAACAAAGAATGCTCATAAAATGGTGCATTGCCTTTCACCTCAAACAGCTTTTAGCTATATTCTATTCTTTTGTACTCTGAACATAAGGAGATAATCTGATAATCCTCCAGATCTACAGAATCAAGAAGATTGATTCTCAAAGTTAAAGCCAGTCTATTAGTTACTCAAAAACAGAGGATAATCATGGGTCAGGCAGAGTTAATCTCCACCAAGTGGACTATCACTTCCACACCAAAACAAGCATTGGAAATCACTTGCATGAGAGGGAAGATTTCTAGCCCACAGCACTTAGTTATGATTTAGTTCATAACCTCACAGGACCTCAGCTGCAAAGTTGAAAACACACTTAGATGAACAGACACCCGATACATAAATCAATCTACCAAATCACTTTCATGTTTATTTACTGCTCTTAGATAAAGAATATTATGCGTAAGGTACTTGTTTGAACTGTACTCTCAACATTTAGTCAAATACATTTTTAAATATATAAATTAAAAAAATCATCATTTTAGCAATATTGCTAAAATAATTTTTAGTATTTCAGTTCAAGTTAAAAACAATTCTTTGATAATTCATATAAATCACATGAGAGAGAGCTAGAGCGAAAAGTCAATAACATATATATATATATATATATATATATATATATAATGAGGAAAGACAGCATACAGAATTTGATATTCACAGGACATGCTGAAGGTAAGAGGGACAGGGGAAAGCAGCAAAAACCCTACCTAACAAGCTCATGTAAATGGTTGGCAGAACAGGGATTACAAGAGATAGCAAAACAAAACTAACAGCTACAAAGGAGAGGAAGTTGTAGAGGGCCATGATTGCCAACATCCTGAAAGTTAGAAGCACTGGTTAGAGTATGAAAGCAATCAAGACCAGAACTGTTTGCTGAAATTCTTGAGACAAACAAAATTAAATACATTGGTAAAAAGGTTTAAAAAAGTTAAATTAATGAATTTATTAATTCATTATTGTAAATTGAAAACTGGTATACTAAATAAAAATTAAAAGTACTTTTATTTAGGAATCATTCAGAAACCTTTAAAAGTTTAAATTTTAAGTATAAAATTTTAGCATTGAAAACCTTTCTGGCATTTGCCTGTTAGCACAAGTTAGAGAGAATACTAACACATCTTGCTTGGGAAATCAATAGTCAACCAGAGAAAATGATCAGAAAAGAAGCGGTAATAGTGACCACCTGTACCGATGCAAGAGAACCAGAGAGAAAGAATAATGCAGAAAAGATGACAGCAAAGTGAAAGCAGCAACATCTTAAATTAATTAGCCTTTTTATTTTTTGAGCATATGGTCACATAACTCTTTGAATATTGGCAACATTAGAATCAAGCAAGTACAAAAATTTAAATACCTAAGAAGTGTTCTAACAGGAGATGGAAAGTGCGACACAGAGATCCGAAGGCGAATTTGCATGGTGAAAGGTGCATTCCAGAAGCTGAGTAAAGTACTAAGACACAGGAAAATTTCACTAGAAACAAAGAAAAGAGTGCTGGATTGCTATGTGATGTCAGTTCTCCAATACAGCAGTGAATGCTGGACAATATCATTAGAAGTGAGGATAAAACTCGAAGCAGTGGAAATGTGGTTCTACAGAAGGATGCTGCGGATATCATGGACCGAGCATGCAAGCAACGATGAGGTGTTGGAAAGAATGGCAACAAAAAGGAAATTAATACTGAGCATCAGGAAGAGACAACTGAAGTTCCTGGGATATGCAATGAGGAAGGAGGGCTTGGAAAACCTGATACTGACAGGCCAGATAGAAGGAAAAAGAGACAGAGGAAGGCAGCGGATAACATATTTGCAGGGCCTGATCAGGTGGATGACGGAACGGGGGTTGCAAGGTGTAACAGGAGAAAATATACCAGATATGGCAGCAGTATTCAATGCACGGGCAGATGGGAGATTTATATCTGTGCAGGATGGTTTCAGATGGGAAAAACTTTCTGGCCCTATACAGAGAATCGGCCTTCTTAGCAGTGGATTCCGCTATGGATTCTATATACTCATTCCACTTGAGGTAATATTTCAAACTGACTATATATGGAAAAATGAGAGATAAATATATTGGGGAATCCATCTTGCAAAGTTTGATTAAAAAAGCAGTTATAGTAATTTAAATCTCGCACATATCATGATTCCTTTAGCACAGATGCTCAATTGAAAAACGTAAAGTTTGAAGCCTGCATTAGTCTTCACTGATTGATCAATAAATCAAAGGCATGTGAGAACATGTTTAGAAACATATCACACCAAAAATTTCAACATGCATTTTAACCCATCTCATCTGAATAAAAGGAGGAGACCTACGGCTAAATCTCAATGAGAATTCAAATATCAACAGAGTGCCACAGAAATCCATGCAGCTACAAACTGTTGAATTTTGCCAAGTTAAATAACTCTTAACACACATACCAAAATTGCAACTCACTCACTCATACAATATATTCACTCACACATTAATTTACTCAAAGGCACAAACTTTCAATATTTCCTATATATACTTTTGAACTCACTGACAAGCAACACTTTTTCGACAAACTGTTTTGTTTACTTGCTTTTTTATTGAACATAAGAGAATTTATTCTTACATTAATTCATGAACAATTAATTTTAAAGTCACATTTACTTTCTCTACCCACTCTAAACACATAATTTCAACTTCATATTTTGTACATGTTATGAATATAAATATTGTTTTTTGTTACCAAATCTAGAATTTTCTTTGTTCATTATTTGTCTCTATGTTCATTGTTAATTAACCTAAGCTATAAAATTAAAATGTGTTAAGTATAAAGCTGTATTCCACTTTATATATATATATGGCTGTATTCACCAACTAAAACAAGGAGTCTATCCAGAAGAGATACAGGAGATTTCAAAATTGTCTGGTGGCTGTGGTTGAAGTCAAATGCTATTTTATTGAATAAATTCTTTAGTATTTCAATATTTAGATATTTTTGTGTAATGTATTTAGTAAATATATCTGTTAAAATGAGTTATCAGTGTTTTTTTTGTTTTTTGTAATTTAGATGACAATTCATTGATTACACCCTCTCTCTCTCTCTCTCTCTATATATATATATATATATATAAAAAACAGAAAAAAAATTAAAATTCTCCAAAATTCCATGGTCATTTTAATGAGTGAAACTAACCTTGCATCATTGGCAATCAAACCATTATGAATAAAAACAATTATTTGTTTGAGTGTGTGTATGTGTAAAGAAAATGGAAGTAGGGGTAAAAGGAGAAGAAAGAAAAAAGGAGGAGGAAAAAGAGAAACAGGATGAAAAATTATTTAGACTATTGTTCTAATCTTGGTTGCCATTTGTATGATGCTTTGGCCGTTGTATGCTCCAGTCTTTTGCAGGTGCTAGGAATTTTGAACCAAACCCTTAATTATGATCACTGGGGTATATCATTCTCATTCCTTGTGCAAAGCCTCTTTTGGGAGTGATAAGTTATTTTCTAAGTTACTTGTTCACCACTGCTGTAGCCTGGTATTGAACTCACAACTCTTTGAATCAAGTCACTGGAACTAAGCAATGTCTACATCCACTGGGCTATGCATCTTTAAGTGATTGTAATGAAGGGTTTGGTTTGAAATTCATGGCACCTGAAGAAGGCCGAAGCATATTACCACTGAAACATCATACAAATTGCAACCATGATGAGGACATAAGTTCAAATAATGTAAATAGTGTAAATACTACCTCATCTCAAATGTAGACAAATAATCAGAATTTGTCGTATACCTACCTGTATACAGGAATGAGATGTTCCTATTCTCTTATATATGTAGATACTCTTGTAGAAAAGAATAATTATACTGACTGGTAGTTACTAGCAGTGTGATCTACTTCATACAGCATATGATTCTTGTATTTGTGATATACTATAATTCACAACCTCTGTTTTGGTGATTACTCACACAGTATTACAACATTAGCAACAAAGATTGTGTAGATTGAAAAAATACAGGACTGGCATAGAAGATTGTGCTGTTGTGTTGTTGAAATCAAGGATTATGGCTTTGGTTAACTACAGCATTTAGGTAATGAAGTTTGTGGCATTTGCCAATACAACATTTTGGTAACAAGTTTTTTAGTGATGAAAATTTTTGGCTGAACTTAAGAAAAAAAAATCACCAACACAACATTCGTTGTGACAAAGTTTTTGGTCTGTACTCAACTAAATGTTTGTAACACAAACATAGTATCAGATAAAGTTTGTGTTAAATAACATTACAATTGTCCCTTACCATCCAAGAAGCAATGGCCAGTTGGAGCATTTTGTGGATACTTTTAAAAGAGATTTAAGAAAAGCCAATGGTAGATCCACAAATGCAGCAATTTCTGTGGGTATATAATGTTACACTGAATAAAAATGCACCTTCAACCATGAGATTATGTTTGCATGTAAGATATGATCAGTGTTTGATAAACCAATTCCCACTAAGAAAACTGTGAGCATATGGAAAAAAATCTGGGAAGGACTTTATAATATCGGTTAGAAGTTTTTTTTACTGCATGTATTGGGTGAATAAAATATATTGGTATGTTGGTACTCTTGTCTGAAGAATCAGAAAATTATATATCTGGTTAAGAAACCAGAATTAGTGCATCAAAGGCATGAAGTTCAAGAGAACAATATGCCAGATGAGGTGGAACCTATGGATATTGTCTTTGATACATTCAACATGCATATTCCATGAAAGGCTGCTAAAATAGCGATCCAGAGAAGGCAGAGTAAGAGAAAGACAAAAGATACAGAAAGGATCGACGTCATCCTTAAAAAGAAACAAATATTGACTTGGGGAAAGAACCAATCTAAAAAGTGAGGGTGTGGTTACCTACCTGTATACAGGAATAGGTTGTTCTTATTCTCTTATATATGTGGACAACATTGTACAGCAAAGTAATTATACTGAATAGCAGTGTGATCTACTTCACGCAGCATGCAATTTTTTTGTTTGTGATATATTATTATTCCCAACCTCATGCAGTAACCTTTCAGAGTTAAAACAGATTTACTTAATGCAACAAAAATATTGGTTTCTATTCACTTTTTAATTGTTATCCGTGTATGGTCAGGTAGCTCCTTGGCAGTAATTTTTATTTGTTTCATTAGAAGTTTTGACAAGATTTTTACCTTGTTATGCTTGTACTTTTTTTGTTGATTTTATTGCTTTAGCTTTAAGCAGATAACAAAAGACTGGATGTGTTTTCATTCATTGTTGTTGTTCAAATTTTAACATTTCAATTTCTGTATTTTTGTCCAATTTATTGTATTGTCTATAAAGATAACAATTATGCCCTAGGCTGAGTAATTCGTTTTGATGTTCTGTTAATTTACAATTACAGATGTTAATGAATTTATCTTTATTATTTGGAAGATAGATAGATCCTTTATATAGTGTATTAAGTTTTTTTTTTTTAATGTTCAGAGTGTTGAATTTCAGATTCATTTCTGCAAGTCTGCATAGAGTAGGAGATATGAAAATGATAACATGTGGTAAATAGCAAAATCTACCATTTTGAATTTGGCCCAACTCAGTAACCCTTGTAACTCAGGCCACAGTCAAATGTCTACATTTCGTACCTATCTTTCCATAAAGCAGACAAATTGTCAAATTGAAAAAACTAAAAATAAATAGCAAAATCTGCCATTTTGAATTTTAGATTTATTGGTGATTTCTGTAAATCTGTGTAGCATTTTTTGAAACTGTTCAGGAATTGTTAAGAGTTTTAGTTTGTTGCAGATATCCTGTGCTTTTCTATTGAGAGTTTTTAAGTCATCATTTGGAATTATGATTTACCTTTTCACAAAGTTACATTTAAATTTCCAAGTGTTTATATGATGATGAGCTACTAGATCATATAATTTAATATAATTGTTTAATATAATTGTTTCATTTAATATATCATATACTTTAATATATGTATTTAGGCAACATATCTTCATTTAATCATGTTTCACTAAATAATATAGACATATGTCTATAAGCTGAAATTCATCAAGTAAGGCACTATAGTTCTTTACCCACGTACTTTTGATATCCTCCAAGATCATCCTCAGGAGTGAATTGCAAAGACGCTTAATGTAACTAATCACTGTGATAGTGACTTTTGTAAACATGCATTTTTGTAAAGGAGTTCTGTTATAATTATTTTAAAATTAGCCAGATGGTAACCAGAGATGATAAATTGCGACATGGTGTTAAAATTTAGTCAATTCTAATTTATTTTAAAACATTGCTACAGTACTTGTAATAAATTGTGTTTGTTCAGTGTTGGCTGGTTGTTTTTGATATAAAGGGCCTTAAGAATTTAAAGTTTTTGCTTATTATTGTTATGGTGTGGTATATTAGTGTTGTCAACAAGTATTTTCCTGTATTGTGAAGGTGGACAGGAATATGTCGATAAATGTTGTGTAATAGAACTGGTCTCTGATGAATGGAGGGAAAAACATCATGATAATTTTATTGTTAAGTCAACACGTGTCCTTTTTTTTGTCAGATACAATCTTCCAAAAGGCATTTAAACTGATATACAATGTTGGTCATTTGACAAACACTACTTGACATAGAAGAGTTATTGCATTTAATATAGTATATGATTGGTTTAAATCTTTTTTACTGAGATCAGTAGGGAATATATTAGTACTTATGAGATTTTTTAAAGATTTTTTCATTATTTATAGTTAGAATGCATTTGAGTATGGTATAGTAGGCTGATATATTTTAGGTTATTTGAAGTTTTATGTTAATATTTCTAATGGCTTGTCTAATTTGTTCATCAACAATGTAATTAGGAAAGTCATTATTAATAAGAGTTTGTTTAATGTTTTTTTTAATTCAGTGTAAGCAATTTTTTGTGAAAGAGTCAAGTTTTGCACATTATATATATATATATATATATATATATAAATAAAATGGCCTGCCACTCATATCCAAGGATAGCTATTTACAAAGATGGCTAGCTAATCCAAATTGCACACACTGTCTAAAGCATACTTGTGCATATTCAACAACCACTGAATCCACCTGTGGTTTATAATGCAACTATGCTAAGAGGCCTTAACTACAGTTTCTGGGTGGTAGTTCATTATCTGGTCTGAACAATAATCTGAACAAGGCCAGGACGCTCAAACAATGACTTGTGAGTTCAAGTTAGCACAACTATTGATGACTCCCCAAAGAGAGCCATCTACCCAATTTCACTCACAAGACTTGGGTCAACCCATGGTGTGGTTTTCAGGTACTTTCTAAAAGGTGCTGCTTGCTAGGATCTCCTCCTCTAGAGGGATAACATCAAGAAATCACCTTGCTGACAAATCAGCTATGGAAAGATTCAAACTCAGGCTACATGGTTAGAAAGCAAAGGTTCCAACCACTCAGGCATGAACCCATATATATATATATATATATATATATATATATGCACATACACAAATACATAAATAGATTAAATATTTTGCTGTTTCTTTAATCCATGTACTTTTCTAATGTCAAGTCACAAAACTTTTCATATCTAAGCTGAACATCCTGATCCTTAAAATTGATGTGTCCTCATTGACAGTGACCAACATGACAACCTCATAATTCTTAAAATCATCAAGAGCTAAACTTGCTTTCAGCTTAACCTGTATAAACTTCTCTCTCTCGACCCAAACACATCTGATGAATCCTTAACCACCTCTTTTGCTTCTACTTTCCAGAGTTCATATTGCTGTGGTCCTTAATGTTGCTATTTCTGTAATACATGTACGTCTAGATAAGGTGGATTATGCCAAAAGCTACAGATAGCAAAATATTGGCTCAGAAACATGGCAAGTGATCAAAAATCAAGCGGCCAGTGTTTTGGAAAAAGAGACATGAATCAAAAATAGTTATGCATCAAACAAGCAGAATGAAAAAATAAAGAGAAAGACCAAAAGGAAAAATGAAGTAAAAAGCTGACTTGAGGCTGTGTGGGGCTGTGTATATAAAAACAAAAGTAAATATTCTCTGTTTCTCACATTATTACCAACTTGATATTATATATTTACATATATCATTATTGGAACCTAAAGGTTTATTTTCTGAATGATGGCACCATATGATGTAGCTAAGATGAAATATGATTCAGTCTGTGCAGATGTAAACAAGGGCAGCCATTTGTATAAAATGTTCTGAATTTTGAAGTCTCATATTAATCACAGTGTTACACATTTTCAGCTTTAAAATGTATTACCAGGCTAACTTGACAGATAAATAAAAATGCTGAATACAGAGCTAGCAAAAATAATTGATAAATATCACTGACCTGAGAGGCGAATTCATTATGAAAAGATAAATTATTTTATTTAAAAAAAAATTTAGGCATTCTTACTGGGGACATGTTGAAGAGCACAAGACACTGTGTTTCAAATCTAAGAGTTGAACATACAAAACTGATCACTTGGTCTCCTTTAAAAGACTATTCAAAAGAAAAAATTAATAAAATGAACAACATAATACATAAAGACCAATTGTATTAACCATTCTTCATTAATAATGTGATATCTCCAAACAAATGGAACAAATCTTCAGTTATTATCTGATCGCCCATGTCCTGAAGAGAACACGGCACATGAAGAAGAACACTTTAGATGAAGAAAGAATCAAAGAAAAACTTCTTTGTCAGCAGATTTAATGTTGCTACAGAAGAATAGCTATATATTTCAAAGTGCAGGTAATGACCAGAATTTTGATTTGAACACTAAATTATAGGACAAATCACGTTCGATGAAGTACACCACAAAGAACTGTTGGAATTACTTAGTAACTTTGACATATTTTGAAAGAATATTAGAATAATCCAGAACCTATACTAGCAGAAAACCATCTGCAAACAAACAGAAAATAAGTTCAATAGTTCAAGGGTGTGTCTTTCCACAGGGTTAATCCAACCTACACAGTGAGGCAATTTTGAGAGAATTACAAGTCATACCAGGATTCACAAATGGCAACCAAAAATAATACAGATGACACTGTTTTAATAGCAGATATGGAAAAGATACTACATAAACTCATGCAGAAGGTAGTGAGGGAAAGCAAGAAGAAAGGACTAAAAATCAATTGCAAGGAGTTGGAATGCATGGTTGTTAGGAAAAGGAACAGCACAACAGGCAAATTACAAATTGGAGATACCAAAATAAAAACATACACAAAAATTTTAATATCTGAGAATTGTTTTAACAAAAGACAAAGTGTGACACTGAAATTCGAAGGCAAATTAGGATGGCCAAATGTGCATTCGAAAAGCTAAGCAGAGTATTAAAAAATAGAAAAATATTGTTAGGAACAAAGAAAAGGGTATTGAACTGTTGTATGATATATTAGCAGTATAGCCCGAGGTTGCTCGGGTGTAATGAAAGCTTTAAAACTAATCCATGGTCCTGGAGCTCAGACTCTTTGGACATTGGCATGAAACACTAAAAAGCAATAGTTGTTTCCCGTTAAAACGAAACCGTAGACTGAAGGAAAAATGAATGGATGTAAGTCAAATTTTGATTTCCTGGTATCGATATCAAATAAGTTTTTTTTGTCGTAAACTGAATTTTGAAGGCTAAATAAGTCCTCTGAGTAAATGGTATCATGGCTGAGACTAAGATCTACAATTATACCTAGTTAGAGCCAAACCCAAAGCAAAAACTAAAATAAAAGGGCTGAAAAAAATACAGACATACAGGCAGATAAATAGACATACAAACAGCTTGCCTTTTTTATATATATATAATTGATTTTCTGCACTATTGTAAGAACTGCAACCTTAAAACTTCTGAATATCGTTTCTTATGTCTTTGTCTATGAGTGTATCAAATTTTATTAAAATCAGACCACTCCTTCAATAACCCGATTTTTTCGATTATTGATTTTCGATATTTATCAGGGGTACCTCGACACAAAACCTAGCTAAGAACACTCGCAGACGCTTATAGTACAGCTGTGTAAGTTTTCAAGAAAATCGGTTCAGCCGTTTCAGAGTCTATAGGTAATGGAATACACACACACACAGACACACACACAAAGTTCCATACATACTTTTATTGATTGTTTTTTTTTCCTGTGTGCCAATGTTAAGTCTATGTGAGGTTTGGAGATTGTCCATAGAGCTACCTTTTTATTATGACTGGTCTTATCAAGATCTTTGTTTATTTATTCAAGTGCTTCATTAATTTGAAATCCAAGTGAAGGGATGGCTGTTAGTTTTTTTATGGAACTGAATATACTAAGGTTTATATATATTTTTTATATGCTAAGTTATTTAGGTAGGATTGTAGTTTTAGTGAATATTGGAGGAATAGCTTTTCCCATCTCAGAGATGTAGGTGGTTCAATCACTTCTATATAGGGATTTTGCATGGGTGAGGTATGAAAGGCTCTGAGATTATGTTTCAGTTCTTGGTTTTTTTATGGTTTATAGTCTTTTTAAGATAAGGTTTACATGTATAAATGATGCAAGCATAGTTCAATTTTAGTTCGATGTGTAACCTAAATATTCTGAGCATTACTTTTTGCTCAGCACCCCAATACAGTTTTGAAATTACTTTTAGAAGCTTTGAAGCCTTTTAGCATTTTTTTAGGCAATCAATATGCACCTTGAATTTAATTTTGCTATCTAGTATGATTCATAGATATCGTATTTGTTGGACTATGGGAATTAAGTATCCATTTAATTTTAATTCTGGATCATGGTGGTCGACTCATTTTTTGCAATAATGCATTCAAACAGTTTTTGTTTTGGAGAATTAATTTTCATTTGTCTATTTTTCTATCTTGTTTGAGCATATCTTTCAAGTGAAGGCATGTTTGTTAATGAGTATGAACCATTTACCTATAGGGATTTTTCAGTTCCTATATTAATGGTTTTAATAATACTATTTATTTTGAGAATAAATGATGCAACTGATAAAATGCTACCTTGAGATACTCCTGCCTCCTGCTCGTGTGTGTCTGATGTTGTGTTTACATTTTGTACTTTGAATGTTTACTTTGATAGGAAGTTTTGAATGTATCTAGCCATTTTTCTTTTTATTTCCATCTTGTACATGTCTTTTAGGATAGCATACTTTCATGTGGAATCATAGGCTTTTTCAATATCAAAAATTATTGATACCACATGATGACCTCAAGCCATTAAGAATAAAGGATCCTAGCCATACAAATTGATGAATGATTCCTTGGTTTTTCTAGAATCCATCGTCTTGCAAATGCAACTTGTTAGTGCAATGGGTTAACAGTTTGTCAGTTGGAATGATTTAGGAATTGGAACAATGACAGATTCAAGCCACAATTTTGGAAATTTGTTTGAACACCATGTATTATTGTAGATTGGTAATTAATCTGGACCAGTTGCAGAGTTTTTACTTTTGTTTATAGAGTTTTTTAGTTCTGTCATTGAAAAGAGAATATTGTATTATTTATTGTTTAAAGTGAATATAAGTTTTTTATGCTCCATAATGTTTTTCTTTTTTTAAATTTGGGAATTTACTTATTTGTTGAGGAGTTTCTTTAAAATTCTGTTGCTATTTTGTTAGCTATTCTTTTTTTTTTTCCTCATTGCATTTATCTCCATTTGTTTTGGTTAAGTGGTTTGTTGAAGTTTATGATGTTTTTTCATTAATTTTCTTTATTATTTTCCCATTTTTTATTTATTGCAGGTTTTGTCATTCAGTTTGGAGATGTAGTTTTGCCAAGATTCTCTTTTGGAATTTTTAATTTTACAGCATGCTTTTGCTAGTTTGTATTTTTGTAGGTTCATTGTGGTTGGGTTGTGAAAGAATATCTTAGGCATTTTTTTCTGGATTTAGTTGCTTCTCTGCATTCTGCTGTAAATGTAAACCAGTATTTTGATTTGGTATGTGGTTTAGAGGAAGATTTGGGAAGTTTTTGTATTGATATTTGCATTAGTATGTTTGTAAAAAGACTATTGGTTCTGATTCATTGAAAATTTCCATAAGGATTTGGGATGAGCAGAGATCATTGAATTTTAACTAGTTAACTTTGTGTAGATGCCATTTTGGATTCCTTTTTTAGATAGATTTGCTTATGTTTAAGAAAATAGGTGAATAGTCACTACTACATTCATCATCATGAACTTTCTATTGAGAATCCATAAAAATTGATGAGGAGCATATGGTCAGATTGATAGTTGATGTTGATCTGGTAACTGAATGTAGATATGAGTGCATTTTGTTAATAAAGATGCATAGAGCAGATGACTTTATTAGAGATTCTATAATTTTACTATTTTGATTGGGGTTCCTTATAGTGCCACATTTTGTTGTATGCATTAAAATATCTCATCAAGAGAGAGGTAAGTCATCCAAAAACCCTTTCTATTTCAGTTTTATTCAGTCTTTTAGAAGAATATAAATTGAACATATGGTTATTATTTGATAAATTGAAGCTTTTACTGCCATGGTTTGTAGATTTGTATTGTAGTTTTACCTGGAGTATTGATTTTTTTTAACCAATATTGATGTACTCCTATTTGGCTTATTCTTTATTGTTGATACATTTATTTTGTGTTAGTTTCATATCCTTGAAAGGAAATGCCAGTTTTTTTTTAAACAAGTCTACTGCAAGCATACTATATATAGAGTGTAATCTATATATAGTCTATTGAACAGGTGTAGAGGTTCATCCCTTGTTCCCTGTTTAGGATGTGGTTTCCAGCTTTCTCTTTTCCAATCTTCTCACTTTTTTTTTTCAATTGGAGTAGATAGACTAAACTATCGCCCAGTTCACACTCCACCCACGTCTATTGAACAGGTGTAGAGGCTCATCCCTTGTTCCCTGTTTAGGATGTGGTTTCCAGCTTTCTCTTTTCCAATCTTCTCACTTTTTTTTTTTCAATTGGAGTAGATAGACTAAACTATCGCCCAGTTCACACTCCACCCACGTCTATTGAACAGGTGTAGAAGCTCATCCCTTGTTCCCTGTTTAGGATGTGGTTTCCGGCTTTCTCTTTCCAATCTTCTCACTTTTTTTCTTTCAATTGGAGTAGATAGATCTATCGCCCGGTTCACACTCCATCCACGTCTATTGAACAGGTGTAGAGGCTCATCCCTTGTTCCCTGTTTAGGATGTGGTTTCCAGCTTTCTCATTTCCAATCTTTTTACTCTTACGTAGCCCCCTGCACATCAGTAGCGTTACCGCATTGCTCAGGATGATATGAATAAAAAAATAAAAATCATTACCTGTTTAATTTCATTATAGTTTGGTTTAACACCTTAACAGTTCTGTTGTATGATGTTTGTGTTCTGTTTGTCCATGTGAGTGATAATTATTTTAAATTTGGAATATATGTTTCTACTTTTGAAACTGTATATCCAATTTTCATTTCCTATGGTGGTTCTGGTGCATCAAAAGTAATGATATAAGTGTTTGTATCTATAATTCTATTATTGTTTTTAGCAGATATTCTTTGTATTTCTGTAATGTTTTGTTTTTTAATAGAATTATTGTTCTTAATTTCATCCAGTGAGAGTTCAGTGCTTTTCATTGTACCTCTGAAGGAATTTAAAAATTGGTATGGGTAGACCTTTCTATCATGAAATTTGACCATCCTTAATAGAGCTTCTGTGTCATGTTTTTCTTTGACTTCTATCAATAGCATATTAGTTGTAGTTATTCAAGAGAAATTTAAGATATTTTTCTATTACAAAAGATGATAACGTTATTAGTTTGTTATCTACTGGTTCTATTATTATGAATTCCAAAATATTTTCTTTTGATTTTCTGTATCACTGTGTCAATATTGATGTGTCATCTCTTGTGTTTTTTATGATCATATTTTATTTATTATTATTATTCATCAGCCATGCTCCCCACCCACCTCAGAGCCCTCCCCCCATATGCGAGAAATGATGGAGGGTGGGGAATTCCATTTGCCTCATTTCTCCAAAGCTATGTGACTGATATACACAAACATGTGAAGGATTCTATGCACCTATTGTATCCGGGATTGTCCATCCAAGTATGGGCATTCCTCAGAGGTTGAAACAGCCATGTTAGATTAATTTGTAACCAGTCTTTTATAAAATAACTGATTAAAAAGCGGGGTTTTCTGAATAAATACTTTTTATATTATTTTCTTTTTAAATTATTAGTTATTCCTTCCTCATCCTTTGTTTAAAGCAGTGTGGAAAGGCAACATTTTGATTAATTATAATTATTTTTTTCTAGTTACATATGCTATTTTATTTGTTGCTGTTGTTTACATCAAGTGAGATGGTTTTTGTTATTTGGTAAAGTTCTTTGTAACTTTGTAGTACCAGATCTGATAAAGGATAGCCTTCTTTAAGACGTACAAGGTTTATTTACATGAAGCCATTTTCAATCACTGATCTGATAAAACAATTACATATAACTGATAGTTTAGAGATTTCTAAATTAGTTGAAGGAGTTATATGAGTCAGGAGAAGTGGGTGTTCAAAAGCACTATTCAGGCTTTGTTTGATCAGGAGGTCCTACATGGCAGATGTCTAAGGCATATCAGATATAATGACAGTTTCCCCTAGGGAACACAAGTTTCAATTTTGCCAGAATATTTTCTAACAAGATCCCCCCCCAATGTTCAGGCTGGTTGATGTAAATAAATAAACTGCTTAATAATAAAAACAGAGCATTTACTCAAATATGAGTATCCATTAGAAATAACATTTAAACGAATAAATTAAATACAGAAGAGTTTAACTTTGACTATGCTATTTAAGAAGGTAAAATTATAGTAAGCATCATTATTATATTATTTTTTTTTTACCTGTGATCAATAAAATATTGCTGAGAATTTCAGTTTCTTTCTAGGAATCAATATATATAAGTTTCTCCATTTCAGTCTACTTTAGATGAAAGATTTTAATCTGATGCAAAATAAATCCATGTTTAAAAGTCTATATTACTTATAATCCATTAGAAGAAAATTAAGATAATTCATTATAAATAAATAAAAAAGAAGTTTTTGAGTTTATGTTTCATGATAAAATTTAACACTTCAATAACAAAAATAAATTATAGAATTTTAAAATTTTCATGTGCTAAAAGTATTTAGACCCTTCACATTTAAGTGATTCTAAAATCAAACATCAGAAAGTTACCTCAGACTAATCTAGTCTTTGCCTGTTTACTTAACAAAAAGCAATAAAATGAGAAGACAAACCAAAGAAATATACTTTACCAGAGTTAATTTTTATAAACACTGAAAACTGAACAACATCTTTTTAAATTTCAAAACTCATATAGTTTAAAACATTTGATCAAATTTCAGAGATATGCACAGGTAAAAGAAATTGTTACAAATTATTTCTGTAATTTTTGTTTGAATAAGGAGTTATTTACATATTTTATTATGGAATAAAGCATTGGTTTGAAAATTTAGTGACATAGTAATTGTAAGTTCAAACACTTTGATGGGTAGTGTGTACTTGAACTCAGTAGATATGGGTGAGCAATAACTGGGCAGCACTACAAATAAGAACTAGACAATGTATCCCTAAACGTGGGCAGTGTGAAGAAAACAGAGTACTCCTATAGATTAAATAAAGGAACCAGTTGAGAATTTCATGTAAATTACCCAAATATACACCCAATGACAATTGGAAGGCATTATGCCCAAAACATTGTCATAGCAACAATGACGAGGAGAATAGGCTGAATGTAAATGATAACAACTGCTCATACCAGAAATTATAGTTAAGGTATATGGAAAAAAAATGCAAAGACAATGGGTTAATGATGTGAATATGAATGTTTCTTCAAGATTATTATATACTTGATGAAGGCCAGAGGGCATAACAGCCGAAACATTGTGATAACAACAAAAAGTTAAGGACAACTGTCCAAATCTAAACAGTATAAATAATTTATTTCTATTCATAAACTGCAACAGAAGCATTTAGTTGGCATTTTCCAACTTGGGAGGCAATTTTTAAATCTTACAAATTTTCTTATTTGAATATGAAAATAACTTTAAGGGAAATTTTAAAATATTTATTCAGAAAAATCCACATTTTAATAAATTATTTCAGCACTTTGAATGAATTAAAAAATAATTAAAATATTATCAGAATTTATTTCCTTTATTTTGACACTCAAAGATCTAATAAGAATAAACAAAAAATATTGTTTCTGATGAAGAACAACAGAAAAATTTGTGCTGTTTGTTATCTGATAAATCAACAACTGTGACCTCATTAGCAAATTCTTCTTCCCTTTCCAATGATAAATCTAAGCTTGATTGCTCACTTTTACAAGGATATTTGTAATGCTCTTTATCAATAATAACTCACTTGGACATTGTGAGAGAGGAGGAAAAAATAGTTCCAATTATTCCATTTTCTCTTTTTTTTTTTTTTATTACTTGTGTTTCTGGGCACTGATTGGGTAGAGAAAGGAGTGTCACTTATGCTTAGATTCAGATAAAACAGAATTTTCATCAATCATAATAAAATGAAAAAATTTGTCATTAACATAGAGTTATAGTTATAATGGCATAAAAATTTCTGTCATTCACAGTTGAGTGATAGAAATGCAATAACTGAAATTCTTGTTATTTGCAATTAATGACATAATCACAAAGTCTTGTATCTCAAACTTTTATTGTTTTTACAGTAATGTTCACCCTGTACAAGGCCCAGGGTGGAGAGCGCTCAGGACAGAGGGATATATTAAGGGACAGTTTATATTGATAAGAAGGGAAGATAATGGTAAACTGTAGACTTAAACAGGTTAAGATTGTTGTGATTGAGGCAACATCCCCTTGAGTGACTGCTTCATGAAGCAGTGGTTTGCAGGAAGAAGCTGTCTGAATGGGACTTAATTCTTGCCAATGGAATAGAGAGAGAATGTGGGTGGTTTGCTGCTATGTAAATGACTTGGTAGGTCCAAGCCATAAAGGTTTAATCTGTTGGAATCAAGTACTTTCCATGGCAGTAGCAATAGAGCATTGAGAGACTCCCTACATCCCACATGTGAGAGAGTTGTAATTTTTATCATGGTCTGTAAGAGTCTGGGCTCAAAACTGAAAGTGTTACAGATATATGCTTTTTGCTCTGAGAATATTGAAAACCAATTCAGAATTGAATAAAAGTTTGTCTTCAATCAACATCTATATCAGTCATAAAGAATAACACTTTAATTTTGGTCAAGACAACCAATTCACATCACAAGATAGTCACAAGTCAAGATTTTAACTCAGATTATAATAGAAAATGGATGTGCATTGTGGTACAGTAAATATCAGCTCAGAATGAGAAATTAGGGAGCCAAGTTCAAATTTCAGTTGAATTTGTTGCATTCACTTATGTGCAAATACCCTTGGGAAAGGTATTAATCCATCTCTTCTCGCTCCAGTTATGGGTTAAATAGCAGGACAGATTAGGTTCTATACCCTTGATTGACAACCAGCCTACCTTGGCCATAGGATAAAGAGGTTTGCATAGGGTCAACACTATTACCTGTGAAAAGACAAGTTACAGAAGCATTGATGATGGCAATGGGTTGTTGATGGCTTATGCTCTACTGGGTGTGATAAAGTTTAGGGATAATATAAAAATGTCAGATTTTATTATAAAAGTCAATATAATTTTTACAGTAACATTGATATTAACTCACTGCATCTGAGATATACACAGAAAATAGATTTTGTTTGTATTTTCAACATAAAATGTTTGTATTCATAAACATGCTTTTTAAAAGTTGTCCATTTCTGACAAGAGTAATAAAAAAATATCTTAAAAAATATAATTTTTATAAAAATAAAGAAGCAACAAATGGATAATATCAAGTCAATAGTTATGAAGTTGAATAAAGAACATATATTTAGATATTTTTAACTCGGACCATCATGTAAGTGCTATCTGGTCCATGTGTTTAGATCAGTTAAGTCATGATAGAATTAAAACTCTCTCTACCTTTTTTCATGTGTTTATCTCAATTAAGTCATGGTGGAACTAGAACTCTTCTCTTTTTCATTCTTTAAAAGTGGAATAGACAGGAAAAAAGTAAGCTGAATTGATAAATATTCCAGATTGTGAGCGAGTCATTTTATAATACTATAAAAAAAGAAAGCATTCAATAATTAACACTATCCTGTGTGTGCATATATATCTATATGTTGGACAGTGAGTAACAGTGTTAATAAATTAATGCTCAATGTAATATAACAGCCATAAATTATAAATTAATAGATATGCATGTTTTCCCCTTGCTCGTAGCCCAGATGAGTTTCATGCACAATGATATAATCATCAGGAGATTCAATTCAGCACCTGAAGATTGCATTGTGCACGAAATTCAGAGTCATGCTACTGATAAAGAAAAAATGCATATTTATTAATGTCATAAGCACAAACACAATGAAAAAAAGTCAACCTTGCACTAAGTGCAAATATAAAAGAAAAAATGAGAAATATAAACCGTCAATTACTGATACTCCATGATGAGTTGAGATTCTGAAAGTAACATCAATCAGATAAAAGACAAGCTTCATATTTGTAAAATATATATACACTACCAGCCATAATTATTAGGCCACCCCAGTGTTTTAAAAAAATGATGGATTTTATACTATTTTTTAGTATTTATTGCTAAGTGAATAATTGTAAATGAAAATTTAATGGTTCTTTTGCTAACACTGCAAAATAACATGTGCATCAAATGAATTTATAAATATTTAATAATTACTTAAATTGCAGTTTCATCAATGAAAGAATGAAGAAAATTTTTGATGAGTTCATCTTTGTTCCTTTGCCTTGTAAAATTTTGCAAAGTAATAATAACAAAAGAACCATTCTATTTCCATTTAGAATTATCCACTTAAAAATAGTATGAAATACATCCTTTCTTTTAAAAAGCTGGGTGGTCTAATAATTATGAAATACATCATTTCTTTTAAAAGCTGGGGTGGTCTAATAATTATGAAATACATCATTTCTTTTAAAAAGCTGGGGTGGTCTAATAATTATGAAATACATCATTTCTTTTAAAAAGCTGGGGTGGTCTAATAATTATGAAATACATCCTTTCTTTTAAAAAGCTGGGGTGGTCTAATAATTATGAAATACATCATTTCTTTTAAAAAGCTGGGGTGGTCTAATAATTATGAAATACATCATTTCTTTTAAAAGCTGGGGTGGTCTAATAATTATGAAATACATCATTTCTTTTGGTAAAGCTGGGGTGGTCTAATAATTATGAAATACATCATTTCTTTTAAAAAGCTGGGGTGGTCTAATAATTATGAAATACATCCTTTCTTTTAAAAAGCTGGGGTGGTCTAATAATTATGAAATACATCATTTCTTTTAAAAAGCTGGGGTGGTCTAATAATTATGAAATACATCATTTCTTTTAAAAGGCTGGGGTGGTCTAATAATTATGAAATACACTATTTCTTTTAAAAGCTGTGGTCTTTTTTTGTCTAATTGCTGGGGTGGTCTAATACTCATAAACAGCATCATTTCTTTTAAAAAGCTGGGGTGGTCTAATAATTATGAAATACATCATTTCTTTTAAAAAGCTGGGGTGGTCTAATAATTATGAAATACATCATTTCTTTTAAAAAGTTAAAATTAATAATTATGAAATACACCTTTCTTTTTAAAAAGCTGGGGTGGTCTAATAATTATGAAATACATCATTTTCTTTTAAAAGCTGGGGTGGTCTAATAATTATGAAATACATCATTTCTTTTAAAAGCTGGGGTGGTCTAATAATTATGAAATACATCATTTTCAAAAGCTGGGGTGGTCTAATAATTATGAAATACATCCTTTCTTTTAAAAAGCTGGGTGGTCTAATAATTATGAAATACATCATTTCTTTTAAAAAGCTGGGGTGGTCTAATAATTATGAAATACATCATTTCCTTTAAAAAGCTGGGGTGGTCTAATAATTATGAAATACATCCTTTCTTTTAAAAAGCTGGGGTGGTCTAATAATTATGAAATACATCATTTCTTTTAAAAAGCTGGGGTGGTCTTATCAATTATGAAATACATCCTTTCTTTTAAAAAGCTGGGGTGGTCTAATAATTATGAAATACATCATTTTTAAAAGCTGGGGTGGTCTAATAATTATGAAATACATCATTTCTTTTAAAAAGCTGGGGTGGTCTAATAATTATGAAATACATCATTTCTTTTAAAAAGTTGGGGTGGTCTAATAATTATGAAATACATCATTTCTTTTAAAAGCTGGGGTGGTCTAATAATTATGAAATACATCATTTCTTTTAAAAAGCTGGGGTGGTCTAATAATTATGAAATACATCATTTCTTTTAAAAGCTGGGGTGGTCTAATAATTATGAAATACATCATTTCTTTTAAAAAGCTGGGGTGAATTATGAAATACATCATTTCTTTTAAAAGCTGGGGTGGTCTAATAATTATGAAATACATCCTTTCTTTAAAAAGCTGGGGTGGTCTAATAATTATGAAATACATCATTTCTTTTAAAAAGCTGGGGTGGTCTAATAATTATGAAATACATCATTTCTTTTAAAAAGCTGGGGTGGTCTAATAATTATGAAATACATCATTTCTTTTAAAAGCTGGGGTGGTCTAATAATTATGAAATACATCATTTTTAAAAAGCTGGGGTGGTCTAATAATTATGAAATACATCATTTCTTTTAAAAAGCTGGGGGTGGTCTAATAATTATGAAATACATCATTTCTTTAAAAGCTGGGGTGGTCTAATAATTATGAAATAACATCATTTTTAAAAGCTGGGGTGGTCTAATAATTATGAAATACATCATTTCTTTTAAAAAGCTGGGGTGGTCTAATAATTATGAAATACATCCTTTCTTTTAAAAAGCTGGGGTGGTCTAATAATTATGAAATACATCCTTTCTTTTAAAAAGCTGGGGTGGTCTAATAATTATGAAATACATCATTTCTTTTAAAAAGCTGGGGTGGTCTAATAATTATGAAATACATCCTTTCTTTTAAAAAGCTGGGGTGGTCTAATAATTATGAAATACATCATTTCTTTTAAAAAAGCTGGGGTGGTCTAATAATTATGAAATACATCATTTCTTTTTAAAAAGCTGGGGTGGTCTAATAATTATGAAATACATCATTTCTTTTAAAAGCTGGGGTGGTCTAATAATTATGAAATACATCATTTCTTTTAAAAGCTGGGGTGGTCTAATAATTATGAAATACATCCTTTCTTTTAAAAAGCTGGGGTGGTCTAATAATTATGAAATACATCCTTTCTTTTAAAAAGCTGGGGTGGTCTAATAATTATGAAATACATCATTTCTTTTAAAAAGCTGGGGTGGTCTAATAATTATGAAATACATCATTTCTTTTAAAAAGCTGGGGTGGTCTAATAATTATGAAATACATCATTTCTTTTAAAAGCTGGGGTGGTCTAATAATTATGAAATACATCATTTCTTTTAAAAAGCTGGGGTGGTCTAATAATTATGAAATACATCCTTTCTTTTAAAAAGCTGGGGTGGTCTAATAATTATGAAATACAATTTCTTTTAAAAAGCTGGGGTGGTCTAATAATTATGAAATACATCATTTCTTTTAAAAAGCTGGGGTGGTCTAATAATTATGAAATACATCATTTCTTTTAAAAGTTGGGGTGGTCTAATAATTATGAAATACATCCTTTCTTTTAAAAAGCTGGGGTGGTCTAATAATTATGAAATACATCCTTTCTTTTAAAAAGCTGGGGTGGTCTAATAATTATGAAATACATCATTTCTTTTAAAAAGCTGGGGTGGTCTAATAATTATGAAATACATCCTTTCTTTTAAAAAGCTGGGGTGGTCTAATAATTATGAAATACATCATTTCTTTTAAAAAGCTGGGGTGGTCTAATAATTATGAAATACATCCTTTCTTTTAAAAGTTGGGGTGGTCTAATAATTATGAAATACATTACTTTTTAAAAAGCTGGGGTGGTCTAATAATTATGAAATACATCATTTCTTTTAAAAAGCTGGGGTGGTCTAATAATTATGAAATACATCATTTCTTTTAAAAAGCTGGGGTGGTCTAATAATTATGAAATACATCATTTCTTTTAAAAAGCTGGGGTGGTCTAATAATTATGAAATACATCATTTCTTTTAAAAGCTGGGGTGGTCTAATAATTATGAAATACATCATTTCTTTTAAAAAGCTGGGGTGGTCTAATAATTATGAAATACATCATTTCTTTTAAAAAGCTGGGGTGGTCTAATAATTATGAAATACATCATTTCTTTTAAAAAGCTGGGGTGGTCTAATAATTATGAAATACATCATTTCTTTTAAAAAAAGCTGGGGTGGTCTAATAATTATGAAATACATCATTTCTTTTAAAAAGCTGGGGTGGTCTACTATGAAATACATCCTTTCTTTTAAAAAGCTGGGGTGGTCTAATAATTATGAAATACATCCTTTCTTTTAAAAGTTGGGGTGGTCTAATAATTATGAAATACATCATTTCTTTTAAAAAGCTGGGGTGGTCTAATAATTATGAAATACATCCTTTCTTTTAAAAAGCTGGGGTGGTCTAATAATTATGAAATACATCATTTCTTTTAAAAAGCTGGGGTGGTCTAATAATTATGAAATACATCATTTCCTTTTAAAAAGCTGGGGTGGTCTAATAATTATGAAATACATCCTTTCTTTTAAAAAGCTGGGGTGGTCTAATAATTATGAAATACATCATTTCTTTTAAAAAGCTGGGGTGGTCTAATAATTATGAAATACATCATTTCTTTTAAAAGCTGGGGTGGTCTAATAATTATGAAATACATCATTTCCTTTTTAAAAGCTGGGGTGGTCTAATAATTATGAAATACATCATTTCTTTTAAAAAGCTGGGGTGGTCTAATAATTATGAAATACATCCTTTCTTTTAAAAAGCTGGGGTGGTCTAATAATTATGAAATACATCCTTTCTTTTAAAAGCTTTAAAAAATTCATGAAATACATCATTTCTTTTAAAAAGCTGGGGTGGTCTAATAATTATGAAATACATCATTTCTTTTAAAAAGCTGGGGTGGTCTAATAATTATGAAATACATCATTTCTTTTAAAAAGCTGGGGTGGTCTAATAATTATGAAATACATCATTTCTTTTAAAAAGCTGGGGTGGTCTAATAATTATGAAATACATCCTTTCTTTTAAAAAGCTGGGGTGGTCTAATAATTATGAAATACATCATTTCTTTTAAAAAGCTGGGGTGGTCTAATTATGAAATACATCATTTCTTTTAAAAAGCTGGGGTGGTCTAATAATTATGAAATACATCATTTCTTTTAAAAGCTGGGGTGGTCTAATAATTATGAAATACATCATTTCTTTTAAAAAGCTGGGGTGGTCTAATGATTATGAAATACATCATTTCTTTTAAAAAGCTGGGGTGGTCTAATAATTATGAAATACATCCTTTCTTTTTAAAAAGCTGGGGTGGTCTAATAATTATGAAATACATCATTTATTTTAAAAAGCTGGGGTGGTCTAATAATTATGAAATACATCATTTCTTTAAAAGTCAGTGGTCTAATAATTATGAAATACATCCTTTCTTTTAAAAAGCTGGGGTGGTCTAATAATTATGAAATACATCATTTCTTTTAAAAAGCTGGGGTGGCTCCTAATAATTATGAAATACATCATTTCTTTTAAAAAGCTGTGGTCTAATAATTATGAAATACATCATTTCTTTTAAAAAGCTGGGGTGGTCTAATAATTATGAAATACATCCTTTCTTTTAAAAGCTGGGGTGGTCTAATAATTATGAAATACATCATTTCTTTTAAAAGCTGGGGTGGTCTAATAATTATGAAATACATCATTTCTTTTAAAAAGCTGGGGTGGTCTAATAATTATGAAATACATCATTTCTTTTAAAAGCTGGGGGTGGTCTAATAATTATGAAATACATCATTTCTTTTAAAAAGCTGGGGTGGTCTAATAATTATGAAATACATCATTTCTTTTAAAAAGCTGGGGTGGTCTAATAATTATGAAATACATCATTTCTTTTAAAAGCTGGGGTGGTCTAATAATTATGAAATACATCATTTCTTTTAAAAAAGCTGGGGTGGTCTAATAATTATGAAATACATCATTTCTTTTAAAAAGCTGGGGTGGTCTAATAATTATGAACACATCATTTCTTTTAAAAAGCTGGGGTGGTCTAATAATTATGAAATACATCCTTTCTTTAAAAGTTGTGTGGCTCATCAATTATGAAATACATCCTTTCTTTTAAAAAGCTGGGGTGGTCTAATAATTATGAAATACATCATTTCTTTTTTAAAAAGCTGGGGTGGTCTAATAATTATGAAATACATCATTTCTTTTAAAAGCTGGGGTGGTCTAATAATTATGAAATACAATTATTTCTTTTAAAAAGCTGGGGTGGTTTAATAATTATGAAATACATCATTTCTTTTTAAAAAGCTGGGGTGGTCTAAATAATTATGAAATACATCATTTCTTTTAAAAGCTGGGGTGGTCTAATAATTATGAAATACATCATTTCTTTTAAAAAGCTGGGGTGGTCTAATAATTATGAAATACATCCTTTCTTTTAAAAAAGCTGGGGTGGTCTAATAATTATGAAATACATCATTTCTTTTAAAAAGCTGGGGTGGTCTAATAATTATGAAATACATCATTTCTTTTAAAAAGCTGTGGTCTAATAATTATGAAATACATCATTTCTTTTAAAAGCTGGGGTGGTCTAATAATTATGAAATACATCATTTCTTTTAAAAGTCAGGTGGTCTAATAATTATGAAATACATCATTTCTTTTAAAAAGCTGGGGTGGTCTAATAATTATGAATACATCATTTCTTTTAAAAAGCTGGGGTGGTCTAATAATTATGAAATACATCCTTTCTTTTAAAAAGCTGGGGTGGGTCTAACAATTATGAAATCACATCATTTCTTTTAAAAAGCTGGGGTGGTCTAATAATTATGAAATACATCATTTCTTTTAAAAAGCTGGGTGGGTCTAATAATTATGAAATACATCATTTCTTTTAAAAAGCTGGGGTGGTCTAATAATTATGAAATACATCCTTTCTTTTAAAAAAGCTGGGGTGGTCTAATAATTATGAAATACATCATTTCTTTTAAAAAGCTGGGGTGGTTCAATAATTATGAAATACATCATTTCTTTTAAAAAGCTGGGGGTGGTCTAATAATTATGAAATACATCATTTCTTTTAAAAGCTGGGGGTTCAATAATTTATACAAATACATCCTTTCTTTTAAAAAGCTGTGGTCTAATAATTATGAAATACATCATTTCTTTTAAAAAGCTGGGGTGGTCTAATAATTATGAAATACATCATTTCTTTTAAAAAGCTGGGGTGGTCTAATAATTATGAAATACATCATTTCTTTTAAAAAGCTGGGGTGGTCTAATAATTATGAAATACATCATTTCTTTTAAAAGTTGGGGTGGTCTAATAATTATGAAATACATCCTTTCTTTTAAAAAGCTGGGGTGGTCTAATAATTATGAAATACATCATTTCTTTTAAAAAGCTGGGGTGGTCTAATAATTATGAAATACATCATTTCTTTTAAAAAGCTGGGGTGGTCTAATAATCATGGATGGTAGTGTGTGTGTGTGTGTGTGTGTGTGTGTGTGTGTGTGTGTGTGTATATATATATATATAGTAATTTTTAATATAAGATATTTTAAAATAAATTATGTAAATTATTTATTTAGAAAATATTAGATGAATTCATGGTTATTTAGTAAGTGAAGGGGTAAATGTAGAATATGCTTGTAGGTGTGTCAATATTGTTCAATCAAAAATGAAAGTTAGGTAACAATGGGGTTGAAGATTTGGATTGCAAAAGGCAACATAGTATATTGATGTAATGGGATGACACTTTTTAATTTTGTCTGGGTAAGATACATTGTGGGACCATACATTATTTAAATGGGTAGACAATTTTCAACAGCAGGTTGGATATTTTTTTATTTAATTTTAATTTGTCTTGCTTCATGAGTAAAGGAGATGGAAAAAGATTAAGTTTAACTTAGTACAGCACAAGGTAAAATCAAAGGAAGGGTGAATACTGTGTGGTGCCAATTTTCTCAGTTAGGGTAAGGCTTCACTGAAAAACAATATTTAAAAGAACTTAATTTTACAAAGGCTTAAAGCAAGATATGCAGCTAGTTTTCATCATTTTACTGTTGAAAAAGCTAAATGCAAGCAAAAGTTCTATTTTAATATTCTCTTTTCTTGCACTTTTTGCCTCAGGTTAGTTTCTTGTTTGCTACCTATGATTTTCATAGATTTAAATGCAATGTCAATTACTATCTTCTGTCTTCCTGAATCCTGTTCTTTTATTCTTTTTCTCTTCACTTGTCTTCTCATTCTCTTTTAGTCTCTATAACTCTTGGCGTTTTAGAAGCATTATCACCTTACTTGGGGTAAAATGATTCAAGAAAAAAAAATCATCTATACAACCTTGTGAAAATTAATTAAAACAAAAAGAATATCTTCCTAGGATCTTTCATGCTTTTCCTGATCACATATATGTCACCAGGGCTGTAGCTGATGCTAAAAAAACACCGGGTACTGAGAAAATTGCCCGGATTTATTAGTTGACAATGTGATGATGCCATCAGTGTCATTTGTTTCCAGAAACTATGATTTTTGCGGATTTTCTTCGGCTATTCCAATGGAAATTATGCACAGAATGTGAACGAAAGCAGGTAATCGGGTTCGGACTTTCTGAGTATAACCAGTCTTTTCTCCCAAAATTAATAAATAAACAAAGTTTTACTACGTTCATTCGGATGTTTTCTTCGTTTTTCTTTCTTTCTTTTTTCTTTCTTTCTTCGTGAATTCTTTAGAAGAGAAGAACAACACCAAAAGGTGATATACATGGCCATATCTGACTATTGGGCACACCGAGCATGGGTCCGGGCTGATCCGTGCAATCATAGTGAAAATCCAGGCAAGGAAAAATGTCTTCATTTTCCAATGGAAGCAGGCAGAAATATTAAAGAAAAAATATCCACAGCAGAAATTACTGAAATCAGGCAAGTTATTGGTCAACTTAACTGGCTGGCTACCCAGACTAGACCTGATCTTACCTACAATGTCAGTGCATTAAATTCCATCCTTAAACAAAACAATGTAGAATGTATAAAACATGCCAACAGAGCAGTTAAGAAAGCAAAGAAAGAAAAATCCCAGGTAGACATTCCCGACTTAGGAAATCTCAACCGCATTTCTAATGAAGACATTTTTCCTTGCCCGGATTTTCATTATGATTGCACGGATCGGCCCGGACTCATGCTCGGTGTGCCTGGTAGTCAGATATGGCCATGTATATCACCTTTTGGTGTTGTTCTTCTCTTTTTTTACATTTGAAACTGATGGATCCAGTTTGTTTCTTTGTCTAGATGACAGGCTGACATCAACAATATCCGTGATCTCTCTGTAATGCTTGCCAGTGTGCACCTGCAGCATTAGAATTTTCATGCATTTCCTTAGAGTAATAGCCAAAGGACAACTGATCAACAGTCAAAAACAATAGTGTCTTAGCATGGTAAAAATCTAATGCAATCACAGATGATGCAATATTTTTTAAGGCCAAAAAAGTTCATCATACAACCTGAAAATAGATTAATATTACTGCACACCACTGCAAATGATCTAATCTGAAGAAAAAATAGAAAGTGATTACAGTGGGTTTAAAACTGGTCGTATGGCGAAAGAAAGAAAACTAAAGTAATTGTTTCAATTAATTTGCACAAGGGTGCATATATTTTTATTGTTCAGCAATTCTACTGTTGCAAACAAACTTATACTTCTTTACAAAACTAACATTGCTTGCTGTCAATACATGTAAGTTCACAGCATGCACACATACATGTACATACTTTCATTGGGGGTTTGGGAACAAAGATTTAATGCACAATGGTACTCTTTTACCAACTCTAAATCAAAATTTCAGACAGCCCTCTCCTGAATATACTAAGAATTGAAAGAAGAAGGTCTAAATTACATGTTATTAGGCTCATCACATACTCCCAATAGTTTAAGGGGATAAACTAATCTGTGCTTAGTAGAAAAGATTAGGATTTTAAAATATCAATGTCAGAATTTACTTCTTAATGTAATGAATTAATTAGAAAGTGTCAACATCTAAGTAGATTTAAACTCTTAATTATTCCTTTCCTTCCATTTATTTGTTTAGCCTTTTACAAAGATAAGAATTTAAATTTGGAGAACCTGAAGTTTTTTTTAAACTGCTACCCTTGATCTCATGAGCAAATTGCTTGCCTTCCATTACCAAAGGAAGATTACTACTATCTTTCCCATAACTCCTCTTCTTGGCCTTTTCCTGACCAACCTTCCTCATCCCTTCCTTTAATAACCCTATGAGAATTTTCTTTATTTTATGGTTGACTTGGGTTGACTTTGAATTCAAAGGTTTTATTTTCCTAGTCCAGTTGCCACTCAAAGCTTTAAGTCAGTCAGTTAAGTGCCATACATGAAACACACTCGGGCGATCATGTCTTGAAGACATGACTGACTGGGCAGAAGATTATCCTGCAGTAGGTTGCCATTGCTTTCTGCAGTAACAATCTTAACCTTAAGCTTTCCAAATAAAAAGCCCACATGAACATCATATTCAAACAGATTAAAATTCTAACATTTATAAAAGACTTCCAAACAGGTTTTTCCCTTTATATAGATTTTTATTCAATATTCTAAAAGAGAGAGAGAGACACAAATATATTACATTACCAGCACTTAATTTCATAATTTAATTACAATCAAGTCAAACAATTAGATGAATAAATATCTGAACACTTTAAGAATGAATTTCAAGATCACTTACCATGAATGGGTATTTATTCAGAAGCAAGTCTTAACAGATGACACATCCATCACTTTAATGTCAAATTCTATAAACTATTTAAGAAACAAATAAAAATTACTTTCATTTTTTTTTTTTACTCTTTGTTAGTAAACAAAAGAAAATTAATGGATTTAACAAAAATAAATTTATTTGTATTAACAATGGTATCACTTCTTGTAATGCTACAAGCATTGTAATTCACCAGTGAGTAGTATTTTTTAAAGTGTTTCATTGATGATTGATACTGAGAAAGAACTATAAGAATTACATTATCATATAGTATGGGACTCAGGCTAAGAAACATCAGATGGTCAGAATCAAATTTAATATCAATAAAGAACTCTTTGTCCCAAGAGAAGTTAATCTGTAATAAGCTTAATAATTACTGGGCTCAACCCAAATGATAATAAAATAAATGTTGCACTCAGTATCACCATAGAGAGAAGTCATCAAAGAGATAACTTGAAAGGTAATTTACTAGTCACTAGGTGCAGTTTTCATGACTCACTGGGTGGCTACTACTGATATAGAAAGAGGCAGTTGCCTGAGCTATATTCAGGGTGTACAATCATGGGACAATCAAATAACATAGGTCTATGAAATTTGACTTTTTTCTTTTTTAATGCTTTTACCAATTTTTTGTTGGTTTGTAAGTGAAAGTTGTATTCATAAAAGTATTTATTTTATTCAATATAAGAGGGCTTAGATAATTCAACATTCACAGTACAGACTGAAGGCAAGAGGAGCAGAGAGCAACCTGCCTAATGAAGTTGTATAAATGGATGGCAAAACAAGGTGTGGGAGGAATAACATAAAAATAAATATTGAACGATAGACAGAAAGTTGTAAGATCCCCCACATCCTGAAAGGACATGGCACATAGGCGACAACTTAGTTTTAAGAAAAATGGTAACAGAAAAGATATTTTTTTACATAGAAACAGTGAACATTTCTAAGGCACAGAATGAGAAAAATAGTCTTGGTAAATTTGACACTCACAGAATATACTGAATGCAAGAGAGACAGAGGAAAGAAGCAAGTAACCTCCCTAATGAGCTTATGTAAATGGATGGCAGAACAGAAAGGGAGTAATAGAAAAAAATTAACTATTGCTCAAAGATATGAAGTTGTGAAGAGCCATGATCACCCACTTCGTTGTAAAGGGACATGGGCCATAAAATATCCATTTGGCTATGCAATATCCTAGATTTATTTTAGACGGCAAATCTTAACACAACCTTTGTAAGCCTCTGCTGTTAATTAAATTTTGAGGAATTTTGTGAGCTTGCAGAATGATAGGCATTACCGTTTTTCCCTCATGTGAATAGACGTCTTGTTACCATTTTAACAGTGCTAATGCAATTATTTTGAAAGAAAAAAAGAAAACAAAAAAAAGAAACAAGGAAAAAAGAAAAAAGAGAAAAAGGACAAAAATGAAAAGAAAAAAGGAACAAATAAGGAAATGAAAAAAATAAAAGAAAAAATAGGAGGAAAAAGACAGAAAAAAGGAGACAATAAAGATAGAGAGGAAAAAGAAAATAAGAAAGAAAAAGGACAAAAAAGAAAAAAGGTGAGAGAATAAAAAATAAGGAAATGAAATAAAAAGAAAGCAGAAAATAAAAAGAGGAAAATGACAAAAGAACAAAAAAAAGAGAAAAAGGAAAAAAAAGAAAAAGGAGATAAAGATAAGAGAGAAGAAAAAGTAAAAAGTAAAAAAGAAAGAAAAAGGATAGAAAAGAGAACAAAAATGAAAAAGAAAACAAATGAAAAAGGAAATAGAAAAAAGAAAAGAAAAAGAAAACAGAAAAGAAAAAAAGAAAAGAGGAATGAAAAGCGTTATGGTAATTTACCAATGCACACATGAACTCTTCAAAACTATAAATAAGCAGCAGTTTCTGCTTTGTGCAAGAAGACTATTCCATCAGATAGCTCTCACAGCTGGACCAATACAGTCACACTGGTGATCATGTGTTGTATATGTTCATAATACTGTTCTTTGTTAATATATTTGTTTATTCCATCTTTGTGTCTTTATTTCAGGCCCTCAACAAGGCCACAATAAAAAAGAGAATGAAAAGAAAAAGAAATTAAGAGGACAGAAAGACAGAGAAAAAAAGAAAGACAGAGAAAAAATGAAAAGAGAAAAAAAATGAAGAGAGAAATGAATAGAGAAAAAATGAAAAGAAAAATGAATAGAGAAAAAATGAAAAGAAAAATGAATAGAGAAAAAATGAAAAGAAAAATGAATAGAGAGAAAATGAAAAGAAAAATGAATAGAGAGAAAATGAAAAGAAAAATGAATAGAGAGAAAAAGAGAAAAATGAAAAGAGAAAAAAGAAAAAAAGGACAAAAATGGAGAGAGAAGATAAAGAGAAAATAAGAAAAAATAGAAATAAATCAAAAAGTACAAGGAAGAAAGAAAAATAAGAACAAAGAGAAGCAAGTAAAAAAAAAAAAAACATTTCCTTCATTACAAACCTGAATTCATATTCCACTGAATTCTTGCATGAAAACAAACCAATAGGAGAAACAAGGTAACCAGAAAAGTGAATAAAAGTAATTTAAAAATCAAACTATATTTGAATTATTATGATTCAGTTTTACCTTTTGGGGTTTTCAGTTCAAATCTTTGGAGACTATGAAGAATGGGGAGCTTAAATAGAAACTTGCATTGAAATCAATACAGGAAAACTAGAAGAAAAACACATGCATACATGAGAGAGAAAAAGAAAAAGGAAAATAGAGAAATAAACCCCAATATTGTTTTTGTTATAGCCAGAGTACAATCCATGTGCATATTCTTATCTATTATAATTACAGCTTATAATTAATCACAAAAATTGAACAATTCTAATCATTAATTGCCTGGTACATCAGTTACTTCAAATATATTAATAATGCTTCAGTTCTTCATTTGTTAATAATAATTCACTTTTGAAAACTGGATCTTTCCATCAAAAAATAACAAAAGCTTCAGAAAGAATTCTAATGCAGAGACTTCAACTGAAAAGATAAAGAACAAGATTGAAATGAAAACAACAGGAAATAAAAGGCTTGTATTTATCAGGTCTATTCTTTAAGTAGCCATTATTATCAATAAATTTAATCAAATTTAAATCAAAATAGCCTTGAAAGAAAAGCCTCCACTTAGCAAATAAAGATATTTAATCAGAGAATTACTTCATGTTGAATGGCAGTGATAATACAAAGCTAACAATAAAGATTGTATTTCATAACAATTTGATTTCACAAATCATGCATGAAACAAATGCCAAATGAATCGCTCATCCAATTTGAATTCAAAAGTGAATAATATGCAACATTCATTGTGCAATAATATCTACATTTCCCATAACTAATTCATTAGAGGCTGGAACAATTTGTCTTTCAACAAAATAAATCTATAAACAAATTCAGTCATTATGCCTGGTTGCTGATGCATTGGTTGACATGATTTAATTCAGAAGATTTGTTGAGGTACACAATATAACACAGTAATAAAAATCCTTCTGTGACTTCTTATGATGAATAACAACTAGTGCTATTAAGTCAGTGGCGGTTTTCTTATGATCTGTTGTCACCACTGCCACTAGTTAGACTAAAAGTTTAGTTTGCATATTAACCTCAATAGGTTATTTAATGCCAAAAAGATATTTACAATAGATTTGTATGAATAGAATATGCATTCTTTGTAAGAAATCAGGTTTCATTAACGTATTTTCTAAAGAGGGTTTTGTCACGAGTCATATGCATTGCAGATACATATTTTTAAAAAATATATTAGTATTAATATTTTTTCCTTTGATTTTCTTCAAAATTGTGTTGCTGGTAATATATTTTTCTTCAAAACTGTATTGCTGGTAATATTTTTCCAAAAATGTATTACTAATAGTATTTTTTTCAAAAATGCATTCTTCATAACATCTTTCCTTTAAAAATGTACTATTGGTAATATCTTTCCTTCTAAAAAGATCTTTTTAGGCCAAGCTCTATTTTCTATAGAAGTTGGAAGTATTTTATTTTCTTCAGATATTCTATTATTTAGACAGTAGATACATTTTTGAAGAAGCAGTTAAGATTTCATACTTGGTCATTGTTGCTATGTATTTTTGGGGCTTCTTGCATTCTCCCAAGATATGTGGGTGTGAGAGGTGAGCATGTCCAATTCTTATTCTGTTGGACACTATGTTTTATCTACAGTCAGCCAATGGCTCTATATTCTCCTTTGTTATTGTTGGTTAATGTTCATACAGTTTATTAATTGAGAACATGTCTCAAATTGCTCGCCATTTTCTTTTGATGTATTGTGTGATTTTGTTTTTATAATCTGTACATGGGATGTTTGTTATTTTCATTTTCATTGACTCTTTTGTTTGTATATCAGCTTCATGATTTCCCTTGATGTCTATGTGGTTAAGAATCCAAGCCAATATTATTGTTCTGTGCTTTATTAATTGATAACAACTTACTAGGATCCCTTAAATGTAGGGATGATTTGTGTGTTCTTTAACTGATGTTAAACTAGATAGGGAGTCTGAGAAAATTTATAAACTTCTGATCTTTTAAATTTTCTATCATTTTAAGAGCCATTTTTCCAGTTGAATTCCTTGCATTCACTTATGCTCAAAAACACTTGGGTAAGGTATTAATTCATCTCTTCTCTCCAGCTATGGGTTAATTAACAGGACAGAGTGGGTTCTATAGCCTTGGCTGGCAACCAGTCTACTGCAGAAAGTAATGGCAACCTACTGCAGGATAATCGTCTGCCCAGTCAGTCATGTCTCTTTCGAGACATGATCGCCCAAGCATGAATCACGTCTGACACTTAACTGACTGACTTCTTTTGTATAGATGGATGCATTATTTGGTAACCTGATTTGTTTATGAATTTTTCTGTGGCTACTGCACCTCTTCTCTCTAGGATAGTTTTATCCATCTATGTGAAATGGTTTATAGTCACAAAATTTGTCTCTTAACTCTCTGTACCTTCATTGATTTTTTTTTTTTGTGCATGTGTCAATGTTAGGCCTATATGAGGTTTGGAGATTGTCTATAGAGCTACCTTATTTATTATAACTGGTGTTATATTATCAAGATCTGTGTTTATTTGTTCTAGTGCTTCATTAATTCAAAGTCCAAGTGAAGAAATGACTTGATTTATTTCTATAGGATATATTAATGTACGTATATTTTTTGTATGCTAAATTATTTTGGTAGGATTATAGTTTTAGTGAATATTGGAGAGATAGTGGTTCAATGACTTCTATATAGGGATTTTGCATGGGTGAGGTATGAAAGGCTCCGAGACTTAATTTCAGTCCTTGAATTTGCACAGTTTATAGTTTTCTTAGGAGTAACTCAAAGCAACAGAAATGTGGTTCTACAGAAGGATGTTCAGGGTACCATGGACCAAACATGTGAGTAATAACAAACTTTTGAAGAGGATGTAAACGAAAAGGAAACTTATAGTTAACATCAGGAAAAGACAGATGAAGTTTCTGGGACATGTAATAAGGAAGGAGGGCTTGGAGAATCTAATACTCATGGGTCAGATGGGGGAAAAGAGACGGGGAAAAACAACAAGAGACATACTTGATCAGCTTCTCTCGCAGAATAGTGACTCCAACTGTTGGATGATGCTCATAGTATCTGTTGTGGTAATGGTCACCAGTTGAGAAACCGACTACAGCCACAGTTTATCAGAATCAGGTAATACTGACCTTTATATGTGTTATGTCTATCCCTACCCTACACCAATTCTTGCTTACATCCAACTGTCGAGCTTTCCAATGCACTAACACCAGATCTATAGACTGGCACACTTCACACTCATCAACCACCACCCAAACAGCTGCCTTTAAGACCTCAGGGTAGATCTGTCGCACAAAATATAATGTGCACTTCACACCAGGATGTCCACTACAGCAATGGATGGCTTGAATGTGGGTGAATTTTTGCTCTTCTATAGATGCAGTGGACACTAGTTCCATTTTGTTCCTTACTGCATCCAGCTTGATTAGCATGAGTCGGATGAGCTCTATGTCAATGGTCAATTTGTATTCCTCCACCAGTTTCTTGATTATACTGAGCCAGCATCTTAACATTTCTGTTGCTGCCTTTCAAGACAACGTATCAGAAAGCCATTGATGCACACACATTGAGTCAGTCTTAAAGGTGAAGTATGGTCACTCCCCATTGTAGTGCCATATTGATGCTCTTAAGATTGCATCAAGCTCTGCCAGACTGATATGCTTGTCTTTGTGTTTTAATCGCAGCCAACAGGCATCTTCAACCAGGGATTCACTGCTTTCCACAATGACACCAGTGATCAACCCACACAGTGATTTTGTGTCTATCAGCACACCAATCACTCTGTGCCAATCTGCTAATGATCTCCATAAATATCCACGTCATGGGTGGGTCCCTCACCTCATCATCCCAGCCAGTCGTCAGAGTTTGTCTACTGCTTTATGAATGTAGTTGTGACACAGAGCCAGCTACATACTGGCAAATATCCAGTTAACTTTCCACACAGGTAAAATATGCTTCAACAAGTGAGCATGTTAGGCAGCTATGGGAAGTCACTCCCACAACTCTATTGCAATTTACCCTGCTCCACCCAGGCATGCAATCCCAGCACATGGGTGCTACTCTAAACAATCTAGATTCTTACTTGTCAGTCTGAATCACAGAAGAAAATAAGCCTTTACATGTGCCACAGTGCATACGCTCATTGACAAATATGCCATCAATGTACGATGACATGGCCCTCTGAATGGTTTTGTTCTGTGTGATTATGACATTCACAATTGATTGTATTGTTAGCAGTGCCATGTTGAGCCCAAAACCCAAGCGGATGAGACAATATCCTTGCCCATTTATCTTCACTGTTTGAAAGAGCCATTAAAATATGTTAACATGGATCTGCAAATAGGCACAGCACAAATCCAGCATGGTGACATTTGATCTTTCCTGTCACCACTCCTTTAGTTTTTGTGTGCAAATGTCTTCATCAGCTGTGTGTGTGCATCAACATATTGGTTGAGCTCCCAATAATCCATGACTGGACTGACCTTCTGTTTGTTTTCCTGCAGCACAGCCATTAGAGGGACCAGGCCTTTAGGGAGTCAAGTTCTTCTTTGGGATATGGAAGTAACCAGCTGTTGTCCATCCAGGTTCACAGCTCATAAGTATACTTCTCCCTGAGCTTTTTTGGTACAGGATACTCAGCTGTCCAGTTCTTCAACACAGATGGTGTCTGGTCACCAGACCACTTCCAAGATCCAACCCAGATCTTCTTATTCTGGTCAGACTCTGCATGAAAGTCAGGCTCAGAATGGTGGTGAGGGCTGCACACAAGGGTTGGTCAGGTTCTGGAAAGCTCAGTCCCGTCACTGATCACACACACTCCTCCAAACTTCTTGATGTCAAATCCGAGCAGCAGGTTGAAGGTAAACAATTTTCTGTCTACAACCAGAACCTCAACATTGATAGTAGGTCTGTTGAACTCCTACTCCAGAGCACCTAATGGTCTTTTCACCAACAGTGAGTACATCCACTACTTTGCTTTTCCAAGAGCAACAAAACAATCTGCTTACAAGCTACCATAAACAGCCTGTGTCTAGCAAGGCTAAACTCCTGATTCAATTGAGGCATACAGCAATTGCGGGCAGTGTCTCTTTTATATGTAGCTCAGGGAGTAGATTTATGCTAAGGCCTATTCCTTTAGCTCGTTTCCCAGGAAATTGCAAACTACATGGCCTACCATATTGCTCTTGTAACATTGTATCAGGAGTGTTCGCCTATCAGTGTGTGGTTCTTTGCAGTCCTTTGCAAAGTGATTGAGACTGTTGTAACAATAACGTTATCATACCAACACATGTTGTGCATACCACTGCAACTGTCTGACTCTCCTACTTCATCTTTCATGATTGCTCACACTCAAGCCAACAGCTGGCTGAAAGACAATTTTTCTATCCGGGTCAAAGAGCAAAGAAGACTTTTAAACCAGTCTGGTAATCCTCGCATAAATGCACATGCCAAGCCATGGTTGCTCAATCCGCCAAACAGATTGTAAAGTTTTTCATAACTGCCAGATAGACATCTACTGATTCTCCAAGAGGGAGCTGTCACTCAGCAAATTTCTTATAAGCTAAAAAACCATCCATACCAAAAGCTGTGCACAGTGTCAATTTTATTTGGCTGAAATTCTCTTCTTCATATCAGAGAACATCGTCCCTGTCAAAGATCTACATCATCAGAAAGTGACTCAAATTCACTGCTGTTTTTCAATGCAGAACTAGACTGTTCATCTACAGAACCAAAGGAAACAAATTCTGGGCACAAATGGAGAAGAGATGGGTAGATAATGTCCACCTTTATGTAGAAGCACTTGACAAAGGTGACTGCCATGTCCATGTCATTTATGTGATCAGGAAATCAAGGAGGAGTGTAGAAGAGATGACTTAACTGGTGTGGCTAAGTGAGCACATATATGCCTGGTAGGCAAAATGAGTGAAGAAAACACCTTGAATTAAGTATATGATCTCCAAGCTAGGAGAATTGGAGAGAGTAGTTGGGTGTATGCAAATTTTTCACAACCTCAGCTCAGTATAAAAACACCACATGAGAGAGAAATCAGGGATAGCTTGTGAACATGGTATTGCATACATGGAAAGACTGAGCAGTTGTAAAGCGAGTACTTGGTTTGTTTTTTTTCACAAACTACAAGTATTACCAATAATATTTAGCACAAGTAAATGATAATTGTAAGAAAATTAATGAATTTCAACACGGCCATATTTGTTTTTATATCACTGAGTAAAAAGAGAGTGAAACTGCACTAGTATGCATGCAAAAGAAAGAAGACTAATCAGGAATTATGTAGTTGACACATGTGTGCTTGAAAGTTCAGTCACCTGGGGAGAGATATCTACATACAAGGGAGAAGGTCCTGGTGGTTTTATAAAGCATGCTGGACAGAAAAAGTGACAGAAGAGAGAGAGAGAGGACAGAAAGTCCCCTGTTTTTATAAGTGCTTAACAGTGCTACTCTTAGCAAAACTGGCAAGGATATGTATATATATGCAGACATGTATACAAAAAATAGACACTCCTGTCAATTTTCATTGTATAATAGCTTGAGAGTTCAGTTACTTTACACATGATTCATTTATAGTGATGAAGACTTGTGCAGAACTAGTGGCACACTTTTGGGTAGAACTAATACCAGAAACCGTGCACAGTATGCCACAAAGTTACCAAACAACTATTCTCGGGTTTGAATTCAGAGTTGCTCTTCTTATTTTTTTCCAACCACAGCTACAGAGCTTGGTCTGCACTGTTATTTAAACCATAACTGGAGAGAGAGACAAAGATGGATACTTTTCCATATGAAAGTGAATAGAGCAGGAATTTGAACAGGTTTGCCAACTTCTGTATTGCCTATATTCACTAAAAAAGAAATAAGACTGGAACAGACATATTTGTGTATATAAGTTAGTGTTGTATGAAATTGTGCATATATTGTGTGTGTGCACACATCTTAAATATTTGAACAGGTTTTTGTTGTATTATTCCATCTACACACACCTTCCCTCTGTCAATAAAAATGATTATGAGTTTGAAGAAAGATGTTCAAATAAAATGGGACACTAAGAAGAGTTTTCCTTTTGTCATTTGCTTACCCATATCTATGTTTATATCATTTTTTTCTGCACATATTTATTCAGATATATTTTCATAGATAAAATGCAAGGACATTATTTATGTGTACAATATGATCCCAACTTAAAAGTACATTATAGATGTGAAATGTGTATTTTATCATCTTAACTTAAGACAATTTCAGAAGCCAATTGATTTGGATTATAAGTGGGGACAAAGATGAGAATTTCTGGTACAATAATAATTTGCCAAATGAATATACATTAACTGGTAATGTCTGGTAGACTATTCTAACCAAATAAAAGCAGTGGTATTTTAAGTTGGTAAATTATAAAATTTTATTTTAGATTGGGACATAACAGTTACTTTGCTTATACAAGTAAACAAAATTCGCATTGGCATACAAGCTCTATCTTGGCTTTCTATTCAGACAAACTATAATTTCATGCTAACAATTAACAATTGTGTGCATATATATATATATATATATATATATATATATATATATATAGTCATATCAGCAAAAACATTAATTTAGCTTGGTAAAGGATGACATGCATCACATGAAAACTTTTTTCATGGATTTTTTTTTTTAATCATTTCACCCTGAGCAAGGCGGAAATGCCACTGATGTGCAGGGGGCTACATAAATGTAAAAAGATTAATTAGAAAAGAGTGAGGAGTACAAACGAGTTAGAAAGGAACAATAGAAAACTGAGAAAGCAGGTGCGATGACAGATACATAGGTGGAGAGAAATGGAAGGTTATACGGGGGGTGGGGAGAGAGCTAGAGTCCAGTGGTTAGTAGATGAGTACTGACTTTGCATTTAAATTTCTAGAGGTTGTAGCCGTCAGGAAAGCAAGAATACGGGAGTGAGTTCCACAGGCGGGAAGTGCGAGAGAAGAAGCTGCAGGAGTAGAATTGTCGTCTGCATTTGGCTAACCTGACTGTGAATGGGTGGGACCCAGTTGCCAGTCTGGTTGCACAAGTAAACACCTGTTGAGGAGGCATCAGTGACTTAAGTTCATCTGAGCAGAAGCCATGAAAGTATTTATAGAACAGACAAATGGAGGCCACATTTCGACAATGGGGAAGTGGCTGCAGTCGAGCCGCCAGATCAGTACCTATCACATTACAGACTCTCTTTTGGAGCCTGTCAAGAACACTGAGGAGAATGGCAGGGGCACCTGACCATAAATGGCAGCAGTACTCCATGCACGGACGGATGGTTGACTTGTATATATGCAGGATGGATTCAGGTGGAAAAAACATCCTGGATCGACATAGTGACCCAACCTTCTTAGCAGTAGATTTTGCTATGGATTGAATATAGTGGTTCCATTTGAGGTCTGAGGACAGGGTAAGTCCGAGGAGGCGTAATGTATTACTCTCAAGGAGAATCACTTGGTCCATGCTTATGGGAGGCAGGAGAGGTTGCCTGTAACGGTTGACAGACAACAGCTTGGTCTTAGATGAATTGAAGTTGACAAGCCACTTCTTGCCCCAGTTCACCACAGAGTGTAGATCCCGTTCAAGGTCAGCAGCGAGATTATGGCTGTCCGCCAAGACAGGTTTCTTAGTGGTGCGGGAGTATATTGTAGTGTCATCTGCGTAGATGCCTACTTGGGACTTGATCTCATCTGGGAGGTCGTTGATGAAAATAAGGAAGAGATTGGATTAGGTCAAGCAGGCGAGCGGTAATACCATAACCGCGTAGTTTGCATAGGAGGCCAGAGTGCCAAACTCTGTCGAAAGCCTTGGAGATGTCCAGAGCAACCGCGCGAGCCTCGTCAGACTCATCAAGGGCCTGTAGCATGTACTCCGTTACGGTTGTTAGCAGGTCGGCCGTGGACCTGGCAAAGCGGAATCCATATTGCCTGTCGGAGAAGAGTTTGTGGGCGGTGAGATGATGAACTATTTCAGCATTGATTATAGCTTCGAATACTTTCCCGAATATCGGTAGAAGACTGATAGGGTGATAGTTGGATGGGTCCGAGGGTTCACCACAATTCTTAAATACAGGAACGACTGAAGAGAACTTCCAGCATGCAGGAAAGCAGGAAGCAGAAAGGCAGTAGTTAAATAGTTTAGAGAGGACAGGGGAAAATTCAGGAGCACACCTCTTAAGGACTATCACTGGAATTCCACCGTCTCCACACACCTTATGGGGGTCGAGTTTTGAAATTACTCTGGATACTACTGTCGGGGTAATACATACATTGTGCAGTTTGGCCTCAGTTCTAATAGGGAAGTCGGGTGTGTGTACTCCGGACGAGTCGAATGTGGAGTTGGATGAGAATCTGTGGGCAAAGCACTCAGCTTTGTCTGCAGGTGACGTGAGAACCTCAAATCCATGGATTAAAGGAGGTATTGAGGATTTCCTATTGTTGAGCACTTGTTTACAAATCCTCCAATAGTCCTTGGAGCTGAACTTGCGGTCAGCTATGTGCTGTCACATTCTCTCAACAGACAACTCTTTGGCGGCATTTAGGGTTTTCTTGCACTCATTGCAAGCAGATATGAACAGACGCCTATTGTGATCAGTTGACTGTCTCCGGAATAGACGGAAGTAATGGTTCCTGTGGGCAATGGCGGCTGAGCAGGCCGGAGAGAACCACGGAGAGGAATGAGGTTTTAAGCAATACTTCCTGGTGGGTATGAAGGCATCAATGCCAGCTTTCACCCATGACGAGACCTCAGAGGCACAGTCATCAACTGATAGGTCGAACACTTTTCCCCAAGGGACGTCGCAGAGGAAATCGCGAAAGGCATCCCAGTCAGCTTTTTGGTAGAGGTAGGAGGTCCTATAGGTAGGGGGCTCCTGGGGGGAGTGAGATTGGAAAGAAATACTGAGAGAGACTACAGCGTGGTCGGAGTTACTGAGAGGGCAAAGCTGCGAGACTTGACAGGCGTCAGGCGCAGAGGTGAAACATATATCTAGTAGTGAGGAATGACCTGAGGGAGTGCTTGGGAAGCGAGTGGGGAAGTCCACCACTTGTGTAAGGGATTGGGAAATAGCAAAGTTCATGGCGTGAATGCCCGCTGGATCAGTAACGGCGTTTTCAAGCCACTCAGAGTGATGGGCATTGAGGTCTCCAAATACAAATATGTGGGCGAATGGGTGATAGGAAATAGCCTTATCTATGTCATCAGCAATGCTATCTAGTAGGGAGCAGTCAGGAGAGGAGGGAGAACGGTAAAGAAAGAATAGGTAACTAACCGAACTGAGGAGAGACAGGCGGAGACATATGTATTGGTGGTCAGTAGATTCGAGTGAAGTCACCCTAGTTATGGGGAGATGTTCACTGACATAGACACCCAGCCCATGCATGAGGACAGTGGAATCCTTCCTTAAAAGGGGAAGATAACCAAGGATGAAGAGGTCAGAGGAGGGAATAGCTGAGTTGAGGTTAGTTTCGCAGAGCGCAAGGATGTCAGGGGACTTTTCATGCAGGAACGCTTCTACACTAGGAAAGTTAGTACGAATGCCCCGGATATTAGTGAAGGAAAGGTTAATGGGTTTAGGTGGTTTGGATTTAACTGGTTTAGGGTCATTTCTGATTTGTTTAGTCATGATTCTGTTTGTAGAAAGGGACCTAGAGTAGAGGATACAGGCGGTCGTTATCCACGATCTGTGCTGGGAGGGAAACTGGCTAGGGCTGCAACAAGGTGTGGCCTCAGGGTTGCCCACCGAAAGTGTTTGCAGGGACACCTATCCATGCATGACATGGCACTACAAGAACCCCGATATTATACAACTGTTGATCAGAGCAGCCGCTCTTGACACTACGCACCTTAAATTGTTCTTGATATGTAAAGATTTATATATCATTGTCCCCATGTATATGTGTGCATATTATAACAGTGACAAAATATGTAGACTGTGAAAAGTTAAATGAATTACTGAATGAAAGAACAGAAATTATGACTAAATGTAACCATACCATAAAATACCTATTAGGGTCAAACAACCATGGATGAAAACATAATTTCTTCTAATTTTGAAAATTGAGCATTCAAAAAATCCCCATTATATGAGTGTTCTTAAAAAAAACAGTAAAATCAGTTATTGCAAATCACCTCAAGACACCACATGGTAGAAACCTAGGTTGCATAATAACTCATTTACAAATGAAAAAAAAAAAAAATATATATATATATATATATATATATAGAGAGAGAGAGAGAGAGAGAGAGAGAGAAATCACAGATTGGGTTTTGGAACAAAGGTTTGGGAATATTTTTCACATCTGTTGAAGGCCTTTGAAACGGCCAGCAAGTTCTAATCAAGAGAGACACAGCTTCCAGCTTCAGATGCAGAAGACAGTTTGGTAGCCAGAGGAAGCTTCAATTTTACAATGCCACTATCTGCTTTTTCTCTGCAGTTTGCTTTGATAAAGGATGTTGCTTGGCAGCACATTTATTGCTATGTCTGCATTAATTTAGCATCTTTTTATTCTGCCATGTATAGTTTCCAAATATTGCTTAAAAACTGTTGTCTAAGGAGGGAAAGAAAAAAAAGTGGTAATGAAAATTATGAAAAATTTTGCAGTTCATTCATACTGCAGCAAAAGAATGATGATCTTCAATTCCTGTATTGTATTCTTCTTCTTTTAAGCTTATTGTGTTAAGTCAGAATTGACTGAAATGAACAGGAATGGACAAATGAAAATATGTTAAAAATATGAATTATGATAATTCTGATTTACATATCAATTTATTTAATAATTCCTTATTGTATTTGAAGCATTGAGATCCTCAAGTCATCTATGACCACAAACATGAAAACAATGTTATGTAGTGGGTAAGCTTAATGGTAAAAACAGAGGACAATTGTCTCCCAAAGACTCACCAGTTCAGAGAATTAATCACTGATCAATTGAGAAGAAATGTCACAATTGAAAAGATAAAAGGACTCATCAAATGGGTAGGTCCCTAATAATAGTTGTTAACAGCCATCCCTCAGAGAACCATGTGATCAACACAGGCATCTCCTAAGGTTTGCTTCTTGGTCTAACACTTTTTCTACTTTACATATGACTAAGGCTAGGCAACAGATCTTTCCTTTGATCTCACCTAAACAGATCAGTGGAGAAAAACTGGCTGGTCATTTTCAATGCCTTGAAAACCAAACTAATGATAGTTCTTCATAGGTAGTTCGACGGTATCAGCGACAAATGTCCAGACCCTCCAGGAAGAGACTTGAGCCTATTTATTGCAGAATAGGCCAGTCCATTGCCCAGAGTGGGACAATCTATTTGCTGGCCTGCCATTGGCTAAACTTGCTGGCCTGCCATTGGCTGAGTGTTTGATAAAAGAGGTTATCCAGGTCTAACATTTACCAACATGAGGAGACCATGATACCCACCATTGCGAGGAGGCTATGATAGTTTACAAGGCAGCCGTGATGTTCCTGGTAAGTTACCTTGACTACCATACCCATAACTTTCATCAATCATGATGAATGAACGTTCTCTTGGGGGTACTCTGTACTTTGAGTGCCTTTGAGACAAATTCATACATATGATCCATTGCTTAAGATGCTGGAAAAATGGTTGGTTCCCTGTACTGTTCCAGTAAGTACCTGACTCTTCCTGCTATCCAAGAGCCAGATCAGGCTGAAAATGACAGGAGCTGCCCAGTCTTCACTTTGTAGTCTCTATTGAGACTACAAAGTGAAGACTGGGCAGCTCCTGTCATTCATAAGCATCTCCACATCATTATTGGTGATTGATTTTTTTTCCACCTTACAATCCCTTTCCCACAGATGAAATGTTGCAAGCCTTTCACTGCTCTAGTGCTATTTCTATGAAAAGTGCTGAGATGGACTACATTGCTTAATCTTACCAGTTCTGACCTTCATGGCTAAGGCCCACCATGCAACACACATTGTAGCAAACTAAATATATATATTATAGTTATTAATAGTTATCTTTCAATTGCATACAGGGTGCAATGGATAAATCATCATCTAAATTACACAAAAATTAAAAAACCTGACACCTCATTTTAAGATATATTTACCAAAATTACACAAAAATATCTTGAAATACTAAAGAGTAAATTTATTCAATAAAAACACTATTGGCTTCAACCACAGCCTCCAGAGAACTTTGGAATCTCCTGCATCTTTACTGGACAGTGTCCTTGTTTAAGTTCAGGAATGCTGCTATAATTCTTGCCTTCAGTTCATCTTTAGTGTTATAAGGAGTTTTGTTGGTTCCTTGCTCAACTGCCCCCCAACACATTAATCAGAGGGTTGCAGTCTGGGAGTTACAGACAGCCACCCTTGAATAAATGTCACACATAGAAACATGTAAGCTGTATAAAGTAGTACATCAAAAACTGATTTCTTGAAACTGATTTTTATTGATAAATGTGTGCAATAAGTGTAGTTTCAAACAGTCAATAAAATTATAGCCAGTGTCATATCCAATTTTTCCAGATCTTATTGCATAATGGTAGATCATAATGCTGTCTTTGCAATTATGAAAATCCCTCCCCAGCCCCCCAAAAGAAAAACCCTTTGTAAAAATATGACCAGGTCCCCTCATGCAGTTTTACACAAGTTCTTCCACATTCCACATGCTGTAGTTTCATTTCTGTTTGCATCCATATGAACAAAAAACTTGGAAAGGTCTGGTGTACGTTCAACAAATGAATGGAATGTGAAATATCATCATGATGAGAAAAGAAAATGTGAATATTCTAATTAGTGATGTAAGTACCAGGTTTGCTATGCATATTTCTGTGGGTGTGGAAAACTTATGTCTACCAATCCATATATTGTCTTTGTTGCCTGACCAATGTTGAAATTTATTCAGAATTTTGTTCTACCACCCCATCATATCAGTTCAGTAATTTACCAAAGCAAATGTCAGTATGATACTATGTAGGTTGAACATATCAAAAGTTAGAAGCAAAGATCAACCAACATGTAACAGAAAATATTTTCAAGCGCAAGGTGGACAGTTTGCATAAATGTGTGTAAAAACTGTTAGTTCATTGATAGCTTAATGTTTGAAAATAAAAGCACACACAAGTGAGAGTTAAAGATCAAATACAAGTCAAGTATGGATCAAAGTCTGACAAGGTCATAAAAGAACAAATTGGAAACATATCAATCTAACATGTTTCACTTTTAGTAAAGCTTTTTCAGAGATTGAGAGAAAAACAAGCAAAGAAACAGAAACTAGTATTTTGCAATTTTGTTTGGGTTAGTTATTATTGGCCAGATATGTGTCACATGCATTAAAACTGTAAATAATTCTATATAGATGTAAGTTTGTGAGCATTCTTGTGTCTAAGTGGGCATCAGATGGTAATTTGTGTATGTATGTGTCAAGTGAAGGATCTGATGTCTTCACGTTTGTGTATTTTGGTCAGTGCAGCATCGCAGCATTCTAATTTTTATAGCTGAATTTTTTAAGCATGTATTTTTTATTTTTTTAATCATTTCACTCCAAACAAAGTTGGACCACTACTAGTGCACAGGGAGTTACAGTGAGAAAAAAGACTGTGTACAGGAAGTATTAAAGAAAGGAGTATAGATGAATGGAATTCAAGAAGATTGCATTTAAATTTTTGGAGATTGTAGCTATCAGGGAAGCAAGTAAACGGAAGAGAGTTTTGCAGGTGGAAAAAAACTTTTGGAGAGGAGGCAGTTACTACCAGGTATTTCAATGGTATTGTTTGTATTAAATAGATATAAGTTAAATTCTTTAAGAATGGATTTATAGAAAGATGTCAATGTAATGTTATGTTATGTTTTAGGCATGCGTTTATACTTAGTAGTCACATTATTATAAGTTTTCAATGTATTTTTTCCTTAAAGAATTATGTCCTTTTTTTAATTAAGGTGCCATTCATGAAATCAGTTATGTCTACCATGTTGGAATTGGTTTACATTACTTTTGTTATTTCTCACATGTTCTGTCCATGGCATTCTCAGCATTCTTCTATGGGACTACTTTTCTGTTGACTCTTTTTCATCTGTGAAGGAGATTGTCCAGAATTCACTGACCTATTAGAGAATCAATAGGACATAAAGCCACTCAAAGTAGAAGGTTACTGAATGAAATTAAGTTTTCCAAGTGCAGACTTTAATTATAAATTTCAAGGATTTTGAGCTGTAAACATTAAAAATTGTTTATGTATATCTGACATCTTTCTCTATTAAGTGGTTTGTTCAAAACTTGAAAATGCTCACATTTTCTTTTTAAGAAGCTCCTTTTCATTCAAGATGGACATGACAGAAATATCTTTCCAGATACTTTCTATAATCAAGAAAAAATGCACTCAAATAATGAAGTTATTGCACACACACACACACACACACACACAGCATCTCACATTATTAGCCACTTAATGTTTTATCTATATATAAACACTTCTAGGTAACTGAAGGATTATTTTCTGAATGATGGCAACATCTGTGTAGTTCAGATGAAGTTACTTTAATCTACACAAATAAAAAACAAATAGCTGCCATGTACATAAAGTGTCATGATGATTTATAAGGTTGATTTGGCGCATAAAGAGAAATTTGTTTTGATAAATTTAAAGTTTACAAAAGAATAAAATAGTGTCATTTGTAAAAATGATTAACACCAAATAATTGGGAAGAAGATTCTAAATGCAGATCTGATAAGAGTAATTTAAGGAGTTGATGATCTACGTACCAGAGTCCGGTAAGATGAAAATCAGAATTTCATCTCAATACGTGTGTCTTATCAAGAGAGATGTTTTAAAAATTTGAAATACAAAATAAATTTATAGCTTGCAAAAAAAATTTCCCTTGATATGGAATACAATTTGTTCTTATCAGACCTGCATTGGAGTATTGGATCTTTAACAAACTTCTTCAAATTTCAGTGGTACATGCCAATAATTTTTACAATTTACAGCATTGTTTAACCATCTAAATCTATGTTATTAATCTCTTGTCTTTGTCTGTCAAATTAGACTAACAATCTATTTTAAAGCTTCAAACTCACAACATGGCTATTAATTTAAGACTTCAAAAACCAGATTATTTCATACACAACACCTATTTGTTTACATCAGTACAGAATGAGTCATCATTTATAGTAACGTTAAACATAGATGTTGCCATTATTCAGCAAATAACCATTTTCATTCCAATAAATATTCTATACATAATGTTCACTTATGAGAAAAGTATAAATCTATCTCTTCTCCAAACTATGGGTAAATAACAGGGTAAACTAGATCCTATGGCCTTGGTTGGCAATTAGTCTAGGAGTAGGAAAACTGAATTCAAACCACCTGGAAAAGAGTGGGCTCTATCAGGCTATCTTGCTTAAAAAACATCTGTGGCTGCAGTATATGTAGTGCCTTTACAACCCTAATGTGTTATGGGACTTGGGATCATGATATCAATAAAACATGAAGTGTGTGTATGTGTATTACAGGTACTCTTAAAAGTTCCCAGCTTGAGTAGCTCTCTCCAAATCAGTTATTATTTATGAAAATATTGACTTTGAGAAATATTTCCAGCCAGAACTTATATACATGCCCATTAAATAGTAGGGGCAGATTAGAGTCTTTAGCCTTGGTTGGCAACCCATCTGAGAGAATGACAACTCTGAATTCAAAACCAATTAGTGCATAGGACTAGCAGATCCATCCCATAAAAGCCTACTTGCTATATAAGCCACAGCAGCATTGTATAGAATTTTCAGAACTGTGCTCGCATACACCTCAGTAGAGTCTATAGGATTTCAGTGAGTTTAATATATATATATATATATATATATGTATATATATATATATATATATATGTGTGTGTGTGTGTGTGTGTGCAATCAATAAATTATTGTCTAAATTGTGCAAAAATGAAAATCACACTGGCATCTCATTTTAACAGATATATTTACCAAAATTACACAAAAATATCTTAAACAGTAAATTTATTAAATAAAATCACCATTAGCTTCATTTTTTTTTTGTAACTCTTCTGAATGTTTTCCTTGTTTATGTTAGTGAATGCTGCTATAATCCTTGCTTTCAGTTTATCTTTGGTGTCACAAGGAATTTTGTTAGTCAACTGTGTCCCACACATAATCAAGAGGGTTGCAGTCTGGAAATGTAAAGACAGAAATGGTTGCAGAAATTTCTGACAGCCATGACTGAATTCTTCTGCTTGTGTGGCATGAGGCAGAGTCCTGTTGCCAGACATAGGGTCTTCCAGCAGCCACCCTCTTGACCCAGGGCAGCACCACCTCCTCAAGGCACTTTATGTAGGCTTCTGAATCAAGTTTGAGACCCTGTAGTAAGTTGAATGCAGGCATATTGCCATCACTAGTGAACACTCCATACACCATGATGCTGACTGGATATATCATCCAACTCTTTCTGAATACTCTGTACTGTCCTCAGATTGACTCACTCTTAAATGTTCATATTGGAGCTGTGGACAAGAATGCCAAGCAGTGCAGCATACTATTTCCAAATTTCTGACAGAGTGAATAGTGTCATAGTACTCTTTTTCTCAGAGATGGTGCCCAACTGACCTGTGCAGTCAACATAATAGAAAACAAGCAATGTGCATGCATGAAATTAAAAATAAAAAATGGTGAGAATTTACCCATCATACCCTGTGGTGTGTTTCTATAATCATTTCACTCTAAGCAAGGAAGTAAAGCCACTAAGACACAAGGAATTACTGAGTGTGAAAGAATAAGATAAAAGAGAAAGATTATTAAGGAGTGAGAACAATAGAAGATTAATGAAAAAGACAATATTTCTTTACATTGTATCCATCATAAACGAGATTATTTTGAGAAGAGGGAAAAAAACAATGAAACAATTATCACTGTTATAGCCAAAATGTGACTGAGAATAAAGCATAATATGCCCTCAAAGTTGCCCCTCCAGAAATACATGCAGGGACACCTACCTATACATAGAATAACTACAATTACCTCAATATTATTGTTGATCAAAGTAGCCTTTCTAACTGCTACTAAAGATTCTGGGTTCCTTACTACCAGTTGGATACAACAACTAGAAAACTGACAACAATGAATAATCACAGCCACTGATCAGTAAGATCACTAAAATGTTAAGATAGATCAGTATGGCCATGAAAGGAAGAATGAAAGAACCAGTAAAACATATCCTAAACAGGATAAGAGGGATAAACCTATATCCCTGTTCAATAAATATGTATACACAGAATGAAGAATGACTGATTCAATTTTTCTTGGTATTAATTAAAAAAGACAAATATTTGTAACCACTTCAAGTAATATTGGTTTCATCAAAGACTAGTATTTATTTGTGTAATAGTGAATGATTTATCTGCATTAAAATGGTTTCCAAATTGTCTCAAAAAACAGGCATTAGTCAACATGTCATCATTTTACATACCAATTATATTACAGATAAACATTCAGTATAATTGAATGGTCACCAAAATAAAATGCAGTTGCATTTTGTCTTTATAAATTCCACCTTTTGTAAGAGAGGTTAAAATCTTAAAGAAACGGGGGGGGGGGGGGGTAACTGTAGATGAATGACTGAAAAATAAATGGTGGTCATTTCTGAATAATCAACTGAACATGCAGAAATGAGTAAAAAAAAGAAACAGCTTCAATAATATCTCAAGCCAAAATTTAAATTATTCTTCCTTGTAAATGCTTGTTTAAAAAAATTCAAGGTAAAATATGTCACACATTGGTCATGTGATCAAATTCTCCATTTTTCATATCAATATATCCTCCATTTGCCTCCTGCTTCTTCACAGTCAGTCAGTCAGTTAAGTGCCATGAAAGAGACATGACTGACTGGGCAGAAGATTATCCCGCAGAAGGTTGCCATTGCTTTCTGCGGTAGACTGGTTGCCGACCAAGGCTATAGAACTCAATCTGTCCTGTTATTTAACCCATAACTTGAAGGAAGAGATGGATTAATACATTTCCCAAGGGTATTTGCACGTAAGTGAATGTAATGAATTCAGCTGGAATTCGAACTCAGCTCCCCGATTTCTTGTTCCAAGCCGATACTAATGCACCACAATGCACATCCTTTCTTCACGGTATTAGTAAGTAAAGCTATTCATCTAAAAAAAGAAATGCAAGTTTTTATAATCTGTATCTGGTTTAAGTGTGGAAGTAGTTTTTCACACCATGTCTGTTAACCATTTTATTTACTTCCAAAATCAATGATACCAAAGTTGTATCAACATCGACTATAACACAATACCTCAGATGAGACGCATAAAAAAAATAAAATAAAAGAGTTCTTAGAAGAGGATTTTTGGCTGCCCCTGTGCTTTTTTATTTGTTCTGAGGCTATTTTAAAAGTAAATTTTGACCGCTCTTATTCCTCTCCAGCTTCTTCATGCCTCAATTCAGCTGATGACTTATAATCTTTAAACAGAAACATAAGCCATGGCTGACAGAGACAGAAATAGAAATACAATAAAAGCCAGCAACAACAGATTTTTATCTTTTTATCTACAAAGAAATACAAAGCAATATTCTGACAAATGCAGCCAACATTTCTTTTTATCAAGAAAAAATAGAAAAAATAAACAGATTTCTAAGAATGCCATGAAAGGTTTCTAAGATACCATAAGAACACACATTTACTAAAAACATATATGACATGGACTACTGTAAAATACTTATGATTTGAGTTAGAAGATTAAATTCTCAGTATCAGATTGAAGACTTCTTCAGGAAAACATGTTTCAGCTTCTGTCAACAAGTGAAAGTTTTCATCAGCTTTCAACTTGGCATCTATGCTGATTATACAACCATTTACTCCTGTCTTGATAGAAAGTCTGATCACATGGCAGCTGATCTCAAAAAGACCTACAGTCTACTGTTAACTGTGAGCAAAGGATTCCTTATTAATTTTGACTGCTCTCTATTAATCAATTGAGAGACGTATTTCTGTTTGCCATCAGAATGGCTGATGCTAACTCCCAGGAAAACAACTTATTATGCCTTCTCAGGTTAACATTTTTGGCTAACATGAAGAGGAAAGTCTATATTGACTCCATTGCTAGGTCTGGAAAGTTGTTTCACTGTGTCATGATAGATTCAAAAGAGAAATATTTTTTATCTATAAGTCTACCATTCATCAATGCCTTGAATATTATTGCCACATATGGTCTAGTGTTCCTGCTTGACATTTAGAGATGCTTGATAAAATCCAAAGATGAATCCGCAATATTATTAATTCAGACTAGACATCTTAGGTTCAGTCACTATTTTCATAAAGTTGCTTCCTAAAGTTGCCTTTTCTATAAATACTTTCATGATAATTGTTCAGAGGAGCTCTTTGCTATGGTACCTAGACTTTATGAATTTAAGTGCTGTACTAGATTAGCAACAAGGTCCTATTGGTTTACAGTAGAATTGGCTAGATGTAATCATAAGTTCTATGTTAATAGTTTTTCTCACACGTCTTGCTAATGGAATTCTCTTCCAGATTTTTAATTTCCAGACAAGTTTCATTTTTAGTTTAAATGTGATGTCAATCATTAACTACTGTCTTCCTGATTACATTCCTATTGTTCTTGCTCCTCAATAATGCTTGTGCGTTATAATTCTCTCAAACCCAGTAACTCCTTAAAAAAAAAAAAAAAAACTTATTTTCTAAAATCCAAACATTAGCAGATGATGTAATTTAGTATTACATATTCAATTGTCTTATTTACTATACAATTAAAATACTCAGTCAGTTACATATCATACATGATACACACTTGAGTGATCATGTCTCGAAAGAGACATGACTGACTAGGCAAAATATTTTCTGCAGTAGGTTGCTATTACTTTCTGCAGTAGACTGATTGCCAACAAAAGGTACAGAACCCAAACTGTCTTGCCATTTAACCCATAGCTGGAGGAAGAAGAGACAGATTAATACCTTTCCCAAAACATAAGTGAATGCATTGAATTCAAATGGAATCCGAACTCAGCTTTTCAATTTCTTGTTCCGAGCTTATATCCACTGTACCACAATGCACATCCTAAAATACATTAAAATGTCCATTTTTTAATGCATACTTAAAATAACATTTCAAAACAAACACACACAACCAATGAAAACAAAATGTAGAATTTAAAAAATCAATAAATACATAGACATTAACATAATAAAACATACACATGAAGTATACACAACTAATAAAAAAAACAGAAAAAAAAACAGAATTTGAACATTGAAGCCTAACTGCACATTATTCCACTTTCAAAATCCATGATGAAGCTGAATAAATAGCAAAATATAAAGATTTTCACACATTTTCCTTATTTTATTATTCTCTCAAATTTAATCCGAGCATACGGCCACATCATATTGAAATACTGGTTCCTGTAAAATCACTGAAGTTAAGCACTCTATAATCTGGTCAGTACTTAGATAGGTGAGTGCATGGGAATACCAGGTGCTGTAATCTTGGATATGAAGGTGATGTAGTGAATAATTTCGAATTGTTAATAGGTAAACCATGTTTTAATTCCCATTGGGTTCATTAAGTTCACTTACACACAAATACCCCTGTGAAAAGTATGAATCCACTTTTTCTCCCCTAAACTATGGATTAATTAGTAACATCACTAAACCATTATCTCAAGAAATAATTCTTGCAATCTAAAATTATTTTCTGGGATTAAATAACCTGCAAAGGGTTAATGAGCCATATAAAATGAATGAATCAAATTTTCAGTCTGCTAGTTATCTCTTTAGCACTGTCAACGGCGGGTGGCAGTGTCTTTATAAAAATGGTAGACTGATCCAAGTACAGCAATATCACTAAACAAATAATCTCAATTTATTTTTTAATTCTCACAATCTATAAATATTTTCTGGCTTTAAATAACCTGCAGGTCAATAACTTGTTAAATCATTGAAAATGAATCAATCAAATTTAATACAGATTTTGAACTCATTTAGTTTTGTAGAGAATAAATAAAAAATGTCAAAGTATGTTATTAAACAAGAATATAAAAAATTTGGTGATTTCTGTTAGTCTGTCTATCACACCCTCTAAAATAGCCATATACTAACCAATTGAAATCAAATTTTGGGGAGAGATGCAACCAGGTAAAGGTGTATGAAATACATTTGGTTTTACTAGCATGCATAAGTAGGGTTTTCATTAAAGTATTTTCCCAAACAAATCAGCTTATTCAAATGTTATTAATTGGTTTATGAAATTGAACGAAAGTTTGTAAATCTTGACAAAAAATATTAGTGATAACTTCGAAAACACTAAATACTGTGAGGATTTCAACATGCATCAGCATGTTCCAAAAAAAAAAAAAAAAAAAAAAAAAAAAATTCCAGTGTTTTTAAATTTTTGGTATGTACATTTTTTCTTTTTCTTGCTAATTAATCTAAAAATGTTTCGTCTTTTTTTAAGCTCACTCAAGTTATAAGAAATTCAGAAGGAAAACTAAGAAAAGAAGTAATAAAAAAAATACTCCATAAAACAAACATTTTCTCAGGTAATTGTTCCAAGTGGGCTGTAGTAGAGTCTATAATGACTTACAGTGTTAATTCTAAAGAACATTGCATTAAATACTGTTGTCATATCTGGTTGGATGCTCCTGCTATTCATCGCAAGGTTCTTGACAAAATCCAAAGGATTGGCAATGTAATTGGTCCTGAATTGGCATCTAGACTTCAGTCACTTTCTCACTAAAGTAACATGGCTTCCCTCTGTCCTTTCTACAAATGTTTTCATGGCAACTGCTCCGATGAGCTCCCCAACCCTAGTGCTCAACCACATGAATTTAATCACGCTACCAGATTGACATCTAGGTCCCACCTTTTTACCATTAAATTAATTAAATGCAACAGCCACTCCTACTCTAACAGTTTCTTTTCTCACACTTCCCACCTGTGGAACTCCTTTCTGTTTACTTTTCTCTGACAGCTACAATCTCCAAAAATTTAAATGCAACATTATTGCTATCTTCTATTTTCTTAAATCCTATTCATCTTTTATCCTTTCTTCAATATCCCCTGTACCCAGTATTTTTTCTCACTAACCTCTTACACACTAGTGGCAGCTCCACCTTGCTTGGAGTAAAATGATAAAATAAAAAATTCAAAATTTAGAAATTCTCATACACACATTTATTATACTTGAAAATGAACATAATGAAATTGTTATAAACATGAAAAATAGAACTGAGAGAACAAATTTCAATTTTAGATATTGTGGTATGTGTTTACTTCTTTTATGTGCCATATCTCTTGAGGATGTAGGTGAATATGACCACCCATATCTTCGTGTCCCTTATAGCTCAAAGTACTTTTTGTCATGTTATTTCTCCCAAACCTTGCTTTGCCATCCATTTGCTGAAGCCCATCAAGTATGTCACACACCGTTTTCACCCATCACTTACCCTTTATCTGCCCTGTGAGTATCAGATTCTCCAAGCTTTCCTTCCTCATTACATGCCTCAGAAAGTTCATCTATCTCTTTCTGATGTTAAGATCAGTGTTTCCTTTTCATTTCCATTCTCTCCAAAACCTTGTTGCTGCTCATATTTTTAGTCCATGGTATTCTCAGCATCCTTCTGCAGAACCACATTTCTGTTGCTTCAAATCTTTCCTTCATCTTTGAGAAGATTGTCCAGCATTCATTGCCATATAGCAGGACAGACATCACGTAACAGCCCAGTACTTTTTTCTCTTTACTCTTAAAAAGACATGAATCTATATCACTGTGTTCTCCCTTATCAGGTATATTGACAAAATATCACATTGACTGATAGAAAAGAGTTGATCAGATGCGAATTGATCAAACCATACCTTCATAACTGTGTTTTCTTAAAAATAATATTCACCAAATGAAAGGTCTATGAGCCACTCAAAGTAGAGAGTTACTGTCAAACTGGTAATAAAAATTGAGGTGTATAATATGAATAAAAGAAAGGTGGTAGGAAGTGAAGATTATCAGGATAAAGAGAACAGATAATGAATGAACCTTGAAGTCAGAAAAATGTTTCATCCATGATTATCTTCAACAGAAGTCTATTATTATTGTTCTCAGATAGCAGCCATTTGTGAAACCTTAAAACAGCATGAATAAAGCAGGATGAGAGGCAAACTATCCTTACCTACTATTATAAATGGCTATGAGATTATCTTATCTTCATCAGATAAGGCTAAGTTCTTTGCAATGAACTTTGCCTCTAACTCCATGTTAGATGACGTGGCCATCCCCTACATGATTTCCCAGCACTCACAGGGCACAGCCTTTGTGATTTCCCTATTTTGGCTCAGGAAATTTCCAGACTCATAAAAAGCCTTGATTCTAAAAAGTCTACCAGTTCAGATAAAATTCCACTGATAATTCTTAAGAACCTTAGCCTAGAATTATCTCCAATCTTGGCAAAGTTGATAACTGTTGCTTAAAAGAGAAATGTTTTCTAGGTCTATGAAAGGTGTTAGTTGTATACTCTGTTTTAAAAAATACTGGTTGGCACTCATTTCCATTGCATTATTCTAAGTGTCATTAGTAACCTCTTTGAATCTATCAACAAGATTGTTGATAATTTCAACAGCAACAACTTCCTAAGGAACAAACAGTATGCATTTTACTATTCTAGCTCCACTGCTGATATTCTGTCTTTACATGCAGAATCAATGGTGATATACAAAAAAAAATCTTTCATACTAGAAAATATATCAGACCTAGTTATTCAATCAGATGGAAATTATTTTCTAATATATATATGCAACTGAAATTCTTATGATGATACATAGGAGCATTGTGATTGATGACCTAGTTAATAGTTACACTAAATCATAAAGGCATCTGCTGAATGTTTATTGATTAAACCTAAAATAGAAAAAAAAGGAGATAAATATAGAAATATCTAATATATGGGCAGAAGATACAATGCTGTATACATTTTTGTTCTGTTGTCTTTGCCAGTAAAATATCATCAATAAAAAAAATTCTTTCAAAACATTCTGAAAGTGAGACCTTCAATAGAATTACAGATGAGACTTTGTGGTTGGCACCATCTCGATAGAGGACCAGTCACGGTAAATAAAGAATTCTAATGCGACATTGAATTCAGTATTTTTATTCTACAAGAGAATTTCTAATCTCTTAGTTGACTAAGCACAGTCAAAACCAGAATCTGGTCACAGAGACAGTTTCAGTCAGCTGTAAATCCATACTTTCCACTGATTGAATTGGGAAAAACTAAGACAGATATTTACGGAAGACACTCCCACTTATGAAAAAAAAGGACATTGTTTTGTTGATAGGAAAGAAATGATACATAATTTCAGAAACAGGTTTCCCCACAAGCTTTTGGTATAAATATTCATTTTTGATTGAAAATATATTCTTAGATTTGTACATATGGGCTTGTCTTGAAAATTTGACTTAAAATCCTGTTTTGATATATAAACTGTCATATTCAAAAAATATTCATGAAAATAGGAACTAGAAAAACAAAAACAATGCTATATGCTTTTATGCACTGCAAGTTCATCTAAACTTATTTATAAATGGAACTTTGTGTGTGTATCCATTACCTATAGACTCTGAAATGGCTGAACTGATTTTCTTGAAAATTTACAGAGTTGTACTATAAGCATCTGCAAGTGTTCTTAGCTAGGTTTTGTGTCAAGGTACTCCCAATAAATATCGATAATCGAAAAAATCGGGTTATAAAAGGAGTGGTCTGATTTTAATCAAATTTAATACACTCATAGACAAAGACATAAGAAACAATATTCAGAAGTTTCAAGGTTGCAGTTCTTACAATAGTGCAGAAAATCAATAATATATATATATATATATATATATATATATATAAAAGGCAAGATGTCTGTGTGTGTGTCTGTTTATCTGCCTGTGTGTCTGTATTTTTTCAGCCCTTTTATTTTAGTTTTTGCTTTGGGTTTGGCTCTAAGTAGGTATATAATTGTAGTTTTTAGTCTCAACCATGATACCATTTACTCAGAGGACTTATTTAGCCTTCAAAATTCAGTTTACGATGAAAAAAACTTATTTGATATCAATACCAGGAAATCAAAGTTTGACTTACATCCATTCATTTTTCTTTCAGTTGACGGTTTCGCTTTAACTGGAAACAACTATTGCTTTTTAGTCTTTCGTGCCAATGTCCAAAGAGTCTGAGTTCCAGGACCATGGATTAGTTTTAAAGCTTTCATTACACCCGAGCAACGCCGGGCTGTACTACTAGTCACTAATATTTACAATCTTGATCTGTCATTTTCTCAAAATCATATCCTCACTTCTTAAGAACAACTCATTTAATTTTGAACCAACCAAATTAACCTTGTCATAATCTAAAAGAGATTTAATAATAGAGTGAAAATAATTCTAATAGAAATGTTTTCACTTATTTTATTGACTCATAATATTTTTTTTAATCAATCCTAGTGTTATTTATATCTATTATGGTTTCTTGATGTAATTTTTGAAAATCATTAAATTAAGTCTATCAGAACATTGTTACCAGTTTATTCTTTGATTTTTGACATTAGCCAAAACATTAATGAGAAAATGATAATCTAAAAAATATCAGCAAATCAGAATATTTCATCTTGGATATTCAAAATCTAATCACTTCAATTAACAAGATCAGTCAATCATTTAGTGACCAGAATGTCAAAATTTACCAGAATTATAGCTGCAACCATTTTTTTTTTACTCATATAATCCAGCAAAGTTCTAAAGGCAAAGACATTTAAAGGATTGCACAGACAAGGAGAAAGAGGAATAAAATAAGCATTTTAATGTTAAGCTAAAAAAGCTCCTTAAATTTTGTGCATCAGATTTCTTTTTGATCGCATAATACAACTGGGCATTCAGAATATCTTCTGCCCCTAAAAATTTCTCAGCATTTCTAAAATGCATTGGATTGGAACCAAAAACAAATTTTGTGGGGTGGACAAGGTCAATGTTTGGTGGATTAAGTTGAATTTATGAAAGAAAATCTACAGAAAAGCAGAGAGTCATTGTCTGATGTAAATAATGTTGCACTTCAGGGACATGTATGCTTGGATTCCATTGAATCAGCCAAGAAAGGAAAAAAGATTTCCTTCGATTCAGAAAGGAAAGAATGAAAGCAAATGAATAAAATTGCAGATGTAGTTGCAATGTGAATCCCAAAAGCCAAGCAGCATGAATTGCTTTACATATTTCATACATTTTTATTTCTTCCATAGAAACTATATTGTAGCTTCCAGTAACAAGTCTCTAAGAATCTGTGTGTAGGTGTGTGCACACATGGGTACCCATGTCCCAACTTCTTTCAGTTGCTTGACTTGAGCTCTGTCTTTGATAATTACAATTTCAAAACAAGAATTTAATAATTTTAGAAAAAATTAAAAAGCATTACTTAAAATATATTTTCCTAACAAAAACTGAATAATAAATTTTTCTTCCTTTTTATTCATAATTTATGATCAATATAGAAATGTTACATAACTGGAGTTTCTTTTTTATTAAATGATTTTCTATATTAATCTTCAGTGGTCAACTGCATTCTTTGAATCTGAACATAGTTGATTATGTTTTTCTGTCCATGTTCTGTGTGTCATGCCACTTCAGAACATAGACAATCATAGCTCTCCACAATTGTTAGTTTATGCACAGTTTTTTTCTACACTTCTTCAATATGTCCCGTGAGTGAAAAATTTTACAAGCCCTCATTATGTAGCTGAGAAATTAAAACTATCTCTTTCTAATGTTAAGTAAAAGTGTCTATTTGTTTCCATTTTCTCTAAAATTTTGTTATTGCTCACATGTTCCATTCAAGGTACTTTCAGCATCATTCTGTAAAACCAGATTTCTGTTATATCAAGTCTCTTCAGGTGTGAGGAGGTTGTCCAGGATTTACTGCCATCGAGGAAAACTGATATCTCATAACAGTTCAGTACGCCTTTCTTCATTTCTAATGAAATTATCCTATTTCTTAATACTTTGCTTAGCTTTTGGAAGGCACTTTTGCTATCCCAATATGCCTTTGGATTTTGATCGCACACTTTCCATCTTCTGTTAAAACAATTCCAAAATATCTAAATTGTTCTGCTTGCTTGATTTTGGTGTGTCAATTTGTTATTGTATGTTGGACTGTTCCTTTTATTGACAACCATGCATTCTATCTTCTTGCAATTGAAGTTTAGTCCTTTCTTCTTACTTTCCTTCACTACATTCTGCAGGTGTTCTTGTAGCTTCCTTTCTATGTCTGCTATAAACACATCTGTTTAAGTTAACATTGTGGCCACCATTAATGAGCACTGTAGGACTTCTAATTCTTTAAGAATCACCTCACTGTATAGGATGAACAAGTCTGGTGAGAAGACACAACTTTGTCTTACACCTGTTTCTATTTTTATCTATATATATATATATATATATATATATATATATATATATAAGATTTCATTAATGACATCTGACAAAGTAGTGTGATTAAGCTTTTTATTTAATTTTTTTGTGTTCATGTAAGTGTTTTCTTTTCTGGATATAAAATGTGTAAAAATTGTTCAAATATTCTGCATATCAGAGCACTTTTGGGTATTTTTTTAACCATTATCAGGTCCTGGGTATGACGGTAAACAGCATCCAGCGGCAAGGTCTCTGATTGAGAAGTTGTGAGGAGCATAGAACCACCTCTTAATTGCTGTTCTCAGGTCCACTCTGACCCAGAGTGGTATCACCTGTTAGGGTCCCAGCTATGGGCAAATAGTTAACCTGCTCCAAACTAGAGTGAAAACATTATGAAAGTATAAAAATTGACTTTTATAGAAAAAATATACATTTTTGAAGGAAAAATATTACCAGCAATACATTTCTGAATATGAAACTAGAAGACATTTTCAGTTTTCTAAAATAAAAAAAAATTTTCATCAAAATCTGACTAAATCAGCTTTCTCAATATAACCAAACATTTAAAAAATACATTAAAATCCTATCTTTTTGGCACAGAAGTTGATATGCCATTAAACAAAACTCAAACTCTTAACCATTATCAAGGATGTTTTTTAACTGAATATATGAATTTTATGTATGTATCTAGAGTTATAGAAATGTTTTTTTCCCCTTTTTTTCCAAATACAGTCAGTATATTGTAGCCATGTTCTTAAAGAAAGGACTCCAAACTTTTCAGATGTTTGTTCATGTGTTCTAATTTTGTGCTTGGTGCCAGGCTGAGAATATGTAATTTCCTCCCTGTAGGCATACTTAATATAACTCCTAAAATTATGTGTTTATGTGGGAATACACACACACATTATTATAAGAAAGTGAAAGGACAGATAGATTAAATCCCACTATTCATGCATTTACTTTTTCTAAAGAGTGTTCAATAGAAAGTAGAGCTTAATATTGTAATTTTATTACAATGGTTTATAAAAGCATTACATCACTACACAAAAATTTTCATGTTTCAGAAGAGTTCTGTTCAGGTGATATTTTAAAATAAATGGTGAAAAGAATTTATTTAGAAAATATAAGATGAATTCATGGTTATTTAGAAAATTAAAGAGTACTGGTTGGAGGAAGTTAAACAATATACTTGTAGGTGTGTCAATATTGCTCAATTAAATGTGAGAATTAGGTTAAACTATTGAGTTAAAAATTTTCTAGTGAAATTTTCCTGTCTCTTAATACTCTGCTCAGCTTCTGGAATGCATCCTTCACCATGCCAATTCACCTTCGGATATCTGTATCGCACTTTTTGTTTTCTGTTATGGTACTTTGTACCCTTTTGAAACCCAAATCCTCAACTCCATAATTCAACCTAATTCTCACTTTTGACTGAGTAATATTGACACACAAGCATATTAAATTCCTCCAATCAGCACTCTTTACCTTTCTAAATAACTATGAATTCATCTTATATTTTCTAAATAAATTATTTTCACCATTTATTTTAAAATATCACGTGAAGAACAGTACTGCTCTGAAACATGAAAATTTTTGTGTGGTGATATGCTTTTTATAAACCTTTGTAATAACAATATTACAATACATATGTGCGTGTGTTTCCACATAAACATACAATTCTAAGAGTTATATTAAGCAGGCCTACAAAAATCATTTGATAATTCTAAAGATACTCTCAAGATTTCACAGAAGACTAAACAAAAGAAGAGAGAAGCAAATATTTCTATCAAATGGATTCCCAAGATTTTACAAGTATGCATCTTTAGTCAACATTTTCATGTTCCGCAATGAATATACACTAATAAAACTTAAATCTTTAAAACCTTCAACCTAATACTCTAACTTGACAGACAAGATATTAGTGACAGTGTCATAGATTCATATTTGCAAAGAAGGTCACCAGAAATATTGAACTATTGATTATCTTAGTTTCCCATTGAATTATTTGACAGATGGAAATCATACAAACTGATAATTCTAATTCTGAATAATTCAGAAAAGAAGCAGTAGGCTTAATTTTTCAAGTGAGATTGCAATTTCTTTAATCGATCAGGTCAACAAGGCATCTTCGAATCAGCCATGATTTTTATTTACACATCATGAATGTTTTCTTCCTTTGGATAGTCAACAACGCCATGATAAAAACCTTACAAAAATGTACAATCATTCCAGAAAGTAAAAGAATTTGTTCTGCTTCTCAATTCTTTTTGTTGATTAATATTCAAAGGTTTTATTTAAAACTGATATTGAAAATTTTTTTCTTTGAAAACTTCACAAATAAAGCCAATGTTTGATGTTCTCACTTCAAGCATTGCCAACATTCAACAAATTATTTGGACTAATATCCTCATCTTTTATCAAATTTCAGACAGTTTCAAACTTTCCATTTTGTTCACAGATATTCTCAAATTGTTTTCACTATCCTACAAATTATTCCAACAATATCCTTTACTTTTAGCTATCAAAATATTTTAGTAAATGCTTTCTTCAGTCAAAGCACTATAATAAAAACAACAATGAGAAGGATACCGGTCCAAATAATTTGTATACTACTAAATGTGCGTTGTGGTGCAGTGGATAATGGCTCGGAACGAGAAATTGGGGAGCCGAGTTCAAATTCCAGTTGAATTAATTGCATTCACTTACGCGCAAATACCCTTGGGAAAGGTATTAATCCGTCTCTTCCCTCTAGTTATGGGTTAAATAACAGGACAGATTGGGTTCTATAGCCTTGGCAGGCAACCAGTCTACCGCAGAAAGCAATGACAACCTACTGTGGAATAATCTTCTGCCCAGTCAGTCATGTCTCGAAAGAGACATGATCGCCCAAGCGTGTGTCACGTATGGCACTTAACTGACTGACTGATTACTAAATTTATTCTTAGAAATAATAAAAGCAACATTCTGGTTATGTGTAATATCCTGGAGACATTCATGTAAAGGAGGAATTTTTTATTAAGTACTTGGTGTTTATAATGCCAATAATTCAGATGCTGCTTACTTTTAGATACTCAAAATTTTGACACAAAAAAAAAAATAAAATAATGAGAAGCAAATGTTTGTCACATGGCTCTGCAGGATTTTACAGATATGGGTCTTTAGCCAATAAGTCATTTTTTCACAGTGAATATACACTAATATGACAAATCTTTAAAACTGCCAACCTCATACTCTACTGACAAACAGACAGTAATGACCATCATAGATTCAAAAGATTCAACTCATTCTCATAAAATCTCACTAAAATAAAAATTTACATTCAAAATGGAAAAAAATAAGCTCTTTTTTATCTGCAAGATTTACTGATAATTGAATTATCTCTCAAACACTAACAAATTATTATATATATTTTTGTTAATAATTTCATCCAAGCAAGGTGGGACTGCCACTAGTGTACTGAGGGTTACAGTAAGAGAAAAGACTGGGTACACTGGGGGCCTTGAAAAAAGGATAAAATATAAATGGAATTCATTTAAATCTTTAGAGATTGTAGCTATCAGGGAATCGAGTAAACAAAAAGGGGTTCCACAGGTGGGAAGTACAAGAAAAGAAATTGAGTAGAAGAGACAGCTACATTTAACTATTTCACTGGTAAAAGGGTGGGACCTAGATATCATTTAGAGCTCACTGTGTATTCCAAATACAGTTGGACATGATTAACTTAAAAAGAATTAAAATTTTTATTACCCTCTGATACAACTGGAATATCTTTTCTGTATGTTTTCCAACTACAAATTTAGGGGATGAAGAAAAAAGTTCAAATTAATAGTCACTTGTTGACTCAGGCTTTGATTGCTTTTAGGATTCTTTTTAACACCCAATAAAAAGTTCAAAGGCCACTCTAATAGCATGCTTAAATTCATGTGGATTGGACACCAGGAAAAAAGCTCATCAGAGAAAAGCTTTCTAAATTATTTCAAATAATAACTTAGTCTGGCTCAAAGTCAAATAATAAGAAAATATATTTCAGAAGATTGTGTTACAATAATTTTTCAACATGAAGAGAACCTGTTTAGCTTAGTCACAAATGAAGAAATGATTTGAAACAACCAAGATGTTTTATTCAACAAATGTTAATAACATGCACTGAATAAGTGACAAATGAGGAAGTATTAAAAAAAATAACGACAAAGAAACTATTTACATTGTTTGAACTATTGTCTGAATCTTTATTGCCATTATTACAATGTTTCAGGTGTTGTATGCTCCGGCCTTCTTCAGGTGCTAGGAATTTTGAAGCAGACCCTTTATTACAATCCCTAGGGCATATTCTTATACCATGTGCAATGCCACTTCTGGTGGCCATGTAGTAATCTCTCTTTAACCTAACTCTCTAAGTTATTTGTTCCACACCACTGTAGCCTGCTATTGAACTCCCAACTCTTTGGATCTAACCAATGTCCGTATTCACTGGGCCATGTCTCACTGGACTATGTGTCCTTGAGGACACATGTTCCAGAAGTGGCATCGCACATGGAATGAGAATGATATACCCTAGTGATTATAAGAAAGAGTTCACTTCAAAATTCCTTCCAGGTTATTTCATATTAATGCAGGTGTCTCCTACCCAGGGCTCTATCCTTCATCCTATTTTCTTCTTAATTTTTTTTTTAATCATATCACCCCAAGCAAGGCGGTGACGCCACTGATGTGCATGGGGCTACTTAAGAGTAGAATGATTGGAAAAAAGAAAGCCGTGAACCACATCCTAAACAGGAAACAAGGGATGAGCCTCTTCACCTGTTCAAAAGATGTGGGCGGAGTGTGAACCGGGCGATAGTTAAGTCTATCTACTCCAATTGAGAACAAAAAAAAAGAGAAAAAAAAAGTGAAAGATGATTGGAAAAAATAAAAAAAATAAAAAAATAAAAAAAAAGCCGGGAACCACATCCTAAACAGGAAACAAGGGATGAGCCTCTTCACCTGTTCAAAAGACATGGGCGGAGTGTGAACCGGGCGATAGTTAAGTCTATCTATGAACCGGGCGATAACAATGACCTTCTTGATGGCATCAGCTCTCAACTTGGTATCTATGCTGATGAGACAGCCATTTACTCCCGTCTTGAGAAAAAGGGCTGATCAGGCTGATATGGTTCAATTGGCAGCTGATCTTAAGAAAGACCCAACTGTAACAAAGGATGGCTTGTTAATTTTAATGCCTCCATAACAAATTTCTATTAATCATCTGAGAGAGCCCTTTCTACTTTCCATCTGTATGGCTGATGCTAAGCTTCAAGACATTGACTCTTTGAGCCTTCTAGGACTAACATTGACATGAAGCGAAAAGACTATATTGCTTGGTCAGTTGCTAATTTGAGAGTTGGGTCACTGTATCTTGCTTGACAATTTTTCTCTCCTGAATCTATCTTACATATTCATAAGTCTACCATTCATCCATGCTTACCTTATAATTACTCCTACCTTATATTTAGAGATTCTTCATAAAATCCAAAAAAGAATCAGTAATAATTAGTTCTGTCATGACATCTTGGATTCAGTTACTTTCACACCACTGTAAAGTTTGCTTCCTTGTGCCTTTTCTATAAATAATGGTAATTGTTCAAAAGAGATCTTTGCTGTGCTATCTAGACTTTATGAATTTAAGTACAGTACTAAATTAACAACAAAGTTTACAGTTGAATCAGCGAGATGTAACCATAAGTTCTATGCTAACAGTTTCTTTTCTCACATGTGGAACTCTCTTGTGGTTTCTTGATTTCAAATCAAGTTTGTTCCTCAAAATTCAAAGGTAAATTTTCATTTTAGGTACTAACGGCTTTTCCCCTTTCAAATTTATCCAAAATAGCATTATTTCTGTACAAATGTATATGCCAAACTCAAATCAACAATTAGTTATTGAAGAAACTTACCTTTTTTGCTTTGAAAGTCCATAAAAAAAAAAAAACTATATCTTGCACTTTTTCTCTCCTGTAACTCTCACGAAGTCATGTAATTAACTGCAGAATGACGTTCGACATAGGCAGCAATTTTGGTCAAATTTCATCCTTTACTGAAAATTCTGGCGATGTACTTCCTGCTTTGAGAGCAATAAGCGTAGAAATACAATAGCGCATTACTTTAATCCCCGGAAGTACATTGCCGGATGTATCAGTAAATGAAGAAAAATCGACAAAAAATCTGCCAAAATTTGATCACATGTGCAGTCTGCCATTCTGCAGTTAATTACATGACTTCGTGAGAGTTACGGGAGAGAAAAAGTGCAAGATATAGTTTGTTTTTTTTATGAACATTTAGATAAAAAAAAGGTAAGTTTCTTCAATAACTAACAGTTGATTTGAGTTCAGCATATACATTTGCACAGAGATAATGCTATTTAGGATAAATTTGAAGAGGAAAAGTGACGGGATTTAAAACGAAAATTTACCAATTTAAATGCAATGTCAATCATTATCTGTCTTCTGGATTACCCTTTTATTGTTCTCACTTCTCAAAAATAATTTTGTTTTCTAATTCTCTCCCCACCCAGTAACCCCTTGTGCCTTAGTGGCTTTACTGGTGAATTTGATTAAAAAAAGAAAATGAATTAAACAAGACGCCATAAAAACAAAGAGTTGTAAAGAAATGAGTATTATTGAAAGCAACAAAATTGTGGAGAACAATGACCAAGAATATCCTGAAAGGTCATGGCATTGAGATAGAGATAGCACAAGACTGAATGAAGGCCCTATTACAGTAGTCTTCTAAGTGGGTCATGCCTGCCTGCATTTGAAGGCTTATTAAATCCTGTCTTTTATCCAAACTTAGATCCTCACAAAAGGTGGGAAATTGGCAACAATTTTAGCCACTAAGCTGGCTAATACAACATAATTTCAAAAGGGAATTGAATTTCATCATAAGCACTCTACTATTAATTACTCAAGTTAAAATTATTTTAAACAGTTCTTGACTGAATTTTTTTTTTTAGGGAACAACTATTTTATTTTTAAATATTTTTTTTTTATAATTGAGTTACTTGAAATGTAAATGTGCGTTTGTAAATTTTATTTGCCAGCTTGACATTATTTTGGCAATTTCCCAAAAGAAAATCAAATGCAAACTGTTTTCCAATTCAGAAGGTATACTGCTGGCAATACAAATGATATAAAAATATAATATTCAAATAACAGTATCTCTCAAGGTTAAAAAAAAAAAAAAGGTTCCATAAGAAACAAATACCATTTTTTCACACCACCACAGAAAATTTAAAAATAATTCTATAGATTCTGCGCATAGAACCAAACATAAACCAATAAACTGAAATGAGATTAGACAATTTTTCAGGTTATTATCGTAATGTTTCCTTATGTAAAGTTGGTGGTATTTCAATCAATAATCTCACAGGTGTTGTTAAATCAACTGATTAGTGTTTATATAACAACACTTAAAGAAAATCAAACTTTACTAATGAAAAAGAGATGAACTCATTTCGAGCTCAGTGTATTCCAAATACAGTTGGACATGATTATCTTAAAAAGAATTAAAATTTTTATTACCCTCTGATACAACTGGAATATCTTTTCTGTATGTTTTCCAACTACAAATTTAGGGGATGAAGAAAAAAGTTCAAATTAATAGTCACTTGTTGACTCAGGCTTTGATGGCTTTTAGGATTCATTTTAACACCCAATAAAAAGTTCAAAGGCCACTCAAGGTAGAAGGTTAGTGAATGAGGTTGTTTTATTGATCTAAGAGAAAGAAATAAGTATCAATTATGAGAATATGTAAGATATATAATGGTTGACCCTGGACTAGAAGAGATTGAGAAGCATTCTCTCAGAAGTTTGTTGGCAATGAAGGATCCCCCCCCCCGAGAAAAAGCCGTTTGAGTGGAACTTCCTCCATACCAAAGGGATATGAAGGGAATGAGCATGAGTTAATTTTTATAGGTGGTATGACTGGTCTTAACTCATTAGAAAATTTGATCATTGAGAGTACCACCATTCATCATGACTGGAGAAAATTAAGGATCTGCTCCGTGAAGATGGATATTTAAATTGTTTTTAATCATTATGAAAAACTTTTGTCTATTTTGTTTTTATTTCGCCATAAAAAGCTTAAAATATAGGAAAAACCCATTTAAATCCATGAAGTTATATTTTATCTCAAATCAATGAATAATACATGCTTGAAAAAAATATTTTACCTAAACAGAGATGTACATATATTATCAAAGAACTCAGCTCAGTCACAATTTACCTAAATCAAATATTTTTTGCAAAGACTCTTTAAAATTTGAAAAATGTATGAACAAGATGAAACAAGAGAACCTTGAATCGGTATCACAAAATGTCATGCAGGATTCATCAGCACAATCATATGATAACCAGAATAAGAAAAAAATGTTTGTGGGTGGGATAAATATCCATACTTGTTCTAGACTTAGACTTGTCAAATTATTTTTATGAGCAGAATCTGGCCTACAGACCATAAGCTGTCAGTCACCAGCGCTAAAAGTTTATTAAAGTTACTCCTGAACATTTATGATAATTTCTTCAGAAACAAAAAATTTTTTTTTTTAAATTATATTCGCTATCTTAAAAAGGAATATGTTAAAGACTTATTGGCTTAAATTTAGAATATTGAAATTCATGAGCAGAAGAAACAAATGTACAGACAGAATTTATTGACAAGTTCTTGGCAAAGCCATTGCTGATGGAGACTGAAAAGAATTAATGATAAACAAATAATGGCACAGCATCTTACAAGTGCAGTCTCTGTGGACCAATCCAACAGCACTGTTTTTATTAGAACCTATGCCTAGCATCTGAGCTGCAACCCAGAGAATTGAGTAAACTTTCTTCTTGCAATTGATTGGTCAGTCAACCAGAGAAGTATAGATATGAAATAAAAAAAAAAATAATTGTAAAGGCTCAAACTGCCAAGCCAATATCATCATTACTATCATCATACTAACATTGAAAATTGTGCTCAAGACAATACTTGCTATAGCATATTACATCTTTGCTCTTAGCACTCAGATTGCCAAGGTTGTAGAGTTGTATACACAAGCACATATATCCTGAAAAATGATTGTTTTCTTATTGTCTGTATCATATCTATAATTAGAATAAAATCAAATATGCATTTCAAATCAAAGATAAATATATTATATAAGTAAAATTGTAGATAAACATTTTACTTCTTTATGTCTTTTATATTAAATTGCTTCATTACTGATTTTGTAAATATAAAAATCCTCTACTTTTGTTTAAAAACAATTTTTCCATGGTTAATTTTAATTTTACTGTTGATGGGTATCTTTAGCTCTTTCTATTTAGCATTTAGTATAACATAAACTATTATGTGATATACACTTGGGTGATCATGTTTCTTTCAAGACATGATTGACTAGGCAGATGATTTTCCTGCAGTAGGTTGCCATTACTTTCCACAGTAGACTGGTTGCCAACCAAGGCTATAAAACCCAATCTATCCTGCTATTCAACCCATAGCTGAAGGGAGAAGTAATGGATTAATACCTTTCCCAAGGGCATATGCATGCAAATGAATGCAACAAATTCAACTGGAATCCAAACTCGGCTCTGTGATTTCTCATTCCGAGCTGACTTCCATTACACCACAATACGCAGTTCATAACATAATCAGGTAGTGGTAATAATATTTGGATGTAACTAAGTTACCTAAATTAATTTAAATTTTACTAACCCTTCAAAGACATTTTTTAATGGGTTGGAGTGATTTGTATGTTGTTTCAATTTATATAAGTTCTTTGTCAAGATAGTAATGGCAACAGCAGATACTTATCTCAAAGCATTAAAGACAAGGGAATATTTGGAAAGATCCAGAAGTCCCTCAAGGGAAGAAATGCATTGGTAAAGAAAAGTCTTCCTGTTTTCTGTATTCATATTGTCTTTTACTTATATATATATATAAGTGTGTGTGTGTGTGCATTGTGGATCAGCGGATATCGACACAGAACAATAAATCAAAGAACCAAGTTTGAATTTCAGTTGAATTTGCTGCATTTGCTTATGTACAAATACCCTTGGGAAAGGTATTAATCATCTCTTCTCTCCAGCTATAGATTAAATAACAAGGCAGATTGGGTTCTATAGTCTTGGTTGGCAACCAGTCTACAGCAGAAATTAATTCCTGCCCAGTTAGTCATGTTTTTTTCTTTCCCGATCACCCAAGCATGTATCATATATGGCACTTAACTGATTATATATCTACTATAGAGTAAATGTGATAAAATTTGCATTAGAGAAACACAATGAAGTTTTTAAAAAATGTATTAAAAATAAAATTTGAAAGGAGCTATAAAAAATTGGAGATCCATTAATTTCTTTATTTTCCTATATAAAATATATAAGCCATTCTTTCAATTTTAACAATAGGAAAATTGTTAAATTTATCATAAATCATCTAGAAGAGATTTGCTATGGCACCATAATTAATTTAAGAATAGGTTTTTATAACATCACCTTTTACCACCCATGATTATACTTAAAGAAAATATTTCAGTGTTTAAACATCTTACAATTTAAATTATAAATTTTAATTACATTATTTTTTTTAACACCTAAATAATATTATCATAAATTAATTATAAGCATTCACTATTTTCTTTGAATATACATGCTTAAATTTTTTTCTCACCATAATTTTCATTTTATTTTTCTAGACCAAATCACACTTATAATTTGTTTTAAGATATTTCCTATGTACAAATCTCAATGATTTGTTCATGGATATGTATTTTTGAATTCTGTCAACTATTAAAATTTATCAAATTAACTACAGTATTTCTAAGTAGACAGATTGCCATGCTAATAACTTAGGATTATCAAAAACAACAATGATAAAAACAAGTGTAGGAAGTTGAATGAAATTGGCTAAGCTGCATGTCTAGATATATCAGCCTAAGTTCCATATCCCTTTAGTCTCATCATTTTCTCTCTTAATATATAATTATAACTAATGATTTTGTTTGTATGTTCACCCTTATGCATCTAAAGATTGCATAACACATGAAACTCCAATTCATGCCTAAAACATAGGATACGTATATCTATTAATATATATTTTTGCTCTGTTATATAGCACTGTTCTGTTCACACCTGATTAATATTTATGTATTGATATGTATCTGTACATGTGTGTGTGTGTGTGTGTGTGTGTGTGTATATATATAATAATAATGATAATTATAACAATATTAATAGTAACAAAAATAATTCTGCTAATACTAGTATTATACTATATTTAAGTTCGTTTTGAAAAACCCACCGAGAACGAACTCAGAGGGAAAAGAAGGGGAAGTAAAAAAAGAAACAAACGAAGTACATGAACAAAAGTCAAATACTCGTAGGAAAGAAAAAAAACCCAAGACAAAAACCCTAACACTAAAGCGCTCAATATGAAAGTAGAGCAACAAAGACAGAAAATCAGGGTAAATTGGCTCTTTACCCTGACAAGCCAAAGGGTGAAACCTAGATAGGTTTGTTGGCTCTCACTTAGATTTTCTGTACATATATATATATATATATATATATATATATATATATATATATATTTTTTTTTTTTTTTTTTTCATATGTAAATTAGAAATTACCAATTTCAACAGGTTCTTAAAACCTGCATTTTCAACCTCAGCTGGATGTAAAATAATATTACTAGGATTATTTACCAATCTTCTCCTGGATTTATTACTGCTATATATATATAAATAAATGTTTAGAGGTACAAAATTCATATACTGTTTTAAAAACAAGGAATTTATTGTTAGTCTCAAAGAACTTTTCATCCAATATCTCATCAGGAGAAAAATTGTTGGAAAATAAAGAACAAAGGAAAGTGGGAAAACATGATAATATATATATATATTTCCACTCCTCTCGATATATATATATATATATTTCCTTTTTTCCCCCACTTTCTTTCGCTCTTTGTTTTCATTATTACTTTTCTTTACATTTAATTCATTTTCCAACAATTTTTCTCCTGATGAAATGTTAAACAAAAGGGACTTTGAGACTAACAATAAATTCTTTGTTTTTAAAATAGTATATAAATAAATGTGTGTGTGTGATAGAAAAAAGTAAAACAACAGTAGGAAATATCTCTCAATCTAGCCTGTTTTTATTTTCTAAAGCTTCTTTAGAGATCGAGAGAAAAATAAAAAATAACAAAACGACAGTATACTGGCATGTTGTAATTTGGCATTGGGTTGATCTAACTGTGAATGGGTGAGACCCAGTTGCCAGTCTGGTTGCACGATTAAACACCTGTTGCAGAGGCACCAGTGACTTAAGTTCGTTGGAGCAGAAGCCATGGAAGTATTTATAGAACAGACAAAGGGAAGCCACATCCCATTAGTGGGAAAGTGGCTGTAGTCGAGCTGCAAAGTCGGTACCTATCACATTACTGATTCTCTCTTGGAGCCTGTCAAGAACACAGAGATGAACAGCGAGGCACCTGACCACATATGGCAGCAGTACTCCATGCACGAACAAATGGTTGATTGTGACCCAACCTTCCTAGCAGTGGATTTAGCTATTGACTCAATGTAGTGGTTCCACTTGAGATCAGAAGAGAGGGTAAGGTTGAGGAGGTGCAGTGTATTGCTCTCAGGGAGACTCGCTTGGTCCATGCTTATGGGAGGCAGGAGAGGTTGCCTGTGATGATTGACAGACAGCAGCTTGGTCTTAGACACATTGAAATTTACAAGCCACTTCTTACCCCAATCCACCACAGAATGTAGATCCCTCTCAAGATCAGCAGTGAGATTATGTTTGTCCGCCATGCCGGTTTTCTTACTGATGCGGAAGTAAATTGTGGTGTCATCTGTGTAGATGCCTACTTGGCTCTTGATGTCGTCTGGGAGGTAATTTATGAAAATAAGGAAGAGCATCGGGCCTAGGATAGAGCCCTGAGGAACACCAGCATTTGTACAGTAGGGTGTGGAGGCATGCCCATTCAGGACGAGCATATAAAATAAAACATAGTATACAAGCATTTGTTAATCTGACATGTTAATTGATGACAGCCTAAGGTATTGACAGGTTAAGTATGGTAGACCAGAATTGATAAATTTACAAACTTTAAGTAAACACTTTCTTTTAATAGTTTTAAGCAGTGGACAACCCTTAAAATGCGACCTTTTAAAAATAATGTCATGTATGAACTACCATGCTTACAAAAACCATATGTTCATACTAATAAAAATAATTTTTGGACGAAAATTTAATTTTTTTGAAATTTCATGAAATTAAGTTAGGGGAAACAAAAAATTACTGTTACCAAGAATTTCTGAAAATTTTATTTGTAAATAAGTCCTGAAAGTCAATGTGTTTTTCACCAGAAAAGGGCACAAAACACTAATTGTAAATATTACATTCGACTGCTGACGAAAAATAAATTTTTAACCAAAATTTTGAAAATGCTAGAAAGGATAATAAAAATAATTAATAAAAAATACTTTGGTCTTTCCTCTTAATAATAACAGTTTTACAATAAAATATTTTTGTACTAAGTTTAGCCCCCAAACTTAAAAAACACACTATGCTGTTTTTTTTTTCCAGCAAAATATTGGAGGTACCTACTTTAACTTGATTTAGTATCCAGGCATTACCATTCTGGCAGTAAAGAAATTCACAGATACTGTTGCCTATGATTCAATGCTTTATCATCTTTATATGGTGTGTCCTCTCAGACCATAGCAATCATGGCTCTCCACAACTTCCTTAAATATTTTTTGTTATTTTCCCCCAAACGTTGTTACACCATCCATTTACTCAAGTTCACTAAGTATGTTATACATTACTTTCCTCTGTCTCTCTTGCTTTCCATTTATCCTGTGAATATTTTATTTTTCAAGCCTTCTTTCATCATTAAGTGCCTTGATAACTGTTTTCTTGATGTTAAATATACACAGCATCCTTTTGTAGAACAACATTTCTGTTGCTTTGTCTCTTCATTATCTTTGAAGAGATTGTCCTGCACTCACTGCTATACAGGAGGACATATCACATAACTGTTTAGTACTCTTTTCTGCATTTCTAGAGAAATGTTTCTATTTCTTAGCAATCTGCTTAGCTTTTGAAATATGTCTTTTACCATCTCAATATGCCTCAATGAATTTTAACTTTGGTTCAAGTCAATAAAATTTTTACACCAAAAGAGAAACTCTTTGGCATAAAAATATAAAAAATAAAAGTAGATCCATTTTATCACATTCCATAAAATATGTAATTGATTTTCTCTCTGAAAATATTTAAAAATAATCAAGAGAAATGCAATTACAAAGTGATTATTTTCATAAAAAAATGTTTTAAATTAAAAAAATCAAAATCAAAACACACTTATCTGTGAATTGGAATCAAATACAGATCAAACATAGGCCAGAATCTAACAGTAACATAAACAAACAGCAAACTTTTATCAATTTAACATGCTACACTTTTATTAAAGTTTTGTTAAAGAATGAAATTTGAAATAAAAGGGAGAAATTGTAATATATTTATTATTGTGTTCGTTGACTTTCATTAGGTAATCAAGTTTCATATGCATAAAACTTGTTAAAACTTATGATGTTTCAAATACTTATGTACTTTCAGGGTTATTTAAAGCCAAAAATATGATTTGAATTGTTACAATTATTCTTTTTCTACAAGTGAACATTGCATTAATAATTTTTTGAGAATAACAATAATTTTCCAGGTATAAGTCCTACTACATAGCCCATAACTGGTGGGTGAAAATGGATCGATACCTTTCTCAAAAGTATTTGTGCCTAAGCGTGTGTAACATATCTGAAATATTTTAAATTTGCTTTCCAATTTCTCATTCTTAACACCATCCCACCTAGACACCCAACTCTGTGATGTCCAGATAAAAAAAAAAAAAATGATCAAATAGTGACTAGTTGAGCACATTCTCAAAACAAACAAAATGACTAAAGAAATATCAAATGGAATTTGTAAAACAATATACTCACAAACAATCTTATTAATGAAGAAAATAAAACATGACTATTCTAGGATAATATCTATAGAATTTTCACTGAACAAAAAAGAAACAAAATCAATATTTAAAAGTAAAATTAATCTTCTTTCTTCTTTATGTGCCATGTCCTTTCAGGGCATAGGCGATCATGAACCTCCACATCTTCCTATCCCTTGTCACTCTTAACTTTTCCTTTTAGTATTTCTTCCAAACCCTGCTATACAATCTACTCGCTCAAGCCAAACAAGCATGTCTTGTATTGAACTCCCCTGTCTGTCTTCTATATCCCTCATCTGAGTATTAAATTCTCAAAGCCCTCTTTCCTCATTGTGTCCCTGAAATTTCAGCTGTCTCTTTCTGATGTTAAGTTTAAGTTTCCTTTTTGCTTGCATCCTCTCCAAAACCTTGTCATTGCTTACATGTTCAGTCTATGGTATCCTCAGTATAAGAAGTGGAAATTATTTTCAAGTATTATCAAATTTCAGAGCCTCAAGATATTATTCATTTTCAATTTGTGTCATCAATGAAACAGGCTGGTTAAATGACAGCTTTTTTTTTTCAATTGTTTTTCTTTCTTAAAAGTTTATATGCTGTTTTTTGCTAATGTTTTGACTTGTATTTTGATGTTAAAAAAATATTCAAATCAATTTTTTAAAAATATTTTTTTAAGGATGAAAGTAAAGTTTTTTTCTTTTCCTGTTCAGAAGAGGTGACATTACTATTATCCTAATTAGTATTATATTTTTCTTCATTCTTTTTCATTTAAAATTCGGAATTCCAACTGCAAATGAGTGTAGCATGTCAAAGTACTCTAAGACTACAGGGAAGATTTCATTAACAATGCTCTTAACATAACCTGCATATTCAATGAACAAACTTTAGAATTAATGTGAGGATAGAGGAGTGGTGAATAGGAAGAGAGCATGCTGTCAGGTAAGAATCAAAGACTGGAACCGATTCTACTATAAGATTAATTTCACCGGGCAAAAGGAAACTTGTCTTAGAAAGAAGGGAACAATTAGAGACTGACAGGAACAAAATCAAGCTGATAAATGAAGTTTCTACTAAAGAACAGGATGTCATATTTCCTCCAACAATAGGAAACAAAGACTCCATTGTGTTTGCTTGTAGTAGTTTGCCTCTCAGAGATTGGAATTTTAAACGCCATCATGAAAAGGTGAATAGACGTAAATTCCTTCAATAATCAGGATTTTATCTAAGCTAACAAGTTGCTTGTGTTATTTGAATTGAATAGATTATAGGATACAAAATCCTGTATTTTACAGCAAATAGCTGAAGCCAAAAAAAAAGTAAAAAAAATGCACACACATAAAATCAGATCAGAATCACTAAAAACAAATTTTGGTACTAAATACTACAAATAGAAGATCCAAAATAAATTAAGTGATTCTGGTCGCAAATTGAACAAAAAATATATTGAACTTTAAATGACTCATGTTTATGGTTCTTGCCACCAATAAAAATAAGTTTGCGCTCTGAGCCAATCATGTGACTGAGTTATTTATTTATTTACGTCTTCGGTAAGTCCACCAGTAAGTCATCAGTCATTTTATTTCACACTCAGGACGAACTTTACTTGCGACATCAGATTTGTCTTTTCAAAGACTTCATACACATCAGCAGAATTTGCTTTTCTTCACAAAAGAAAAGAAAGACTCAATATCTGGATGTTACTACTATTCTTCAAACACATAGCAAAACAGACTTATCTTAACTTCACAAATCACATTTTGCTTAAACAAATGAATTCTTTGAACTTAAAAGGTACTTTACTACCCTAACAAATAGGACACCAAAAAATACCAGTTGTCTATTGTGTATACATGAAATATATGATTTTTTTCTATTTTTCTGCAAAACATTTCTTTTTATGTTGTCTTTCTTGAAATTTGTGTTGCTGTATTTTGTGGACAAAATACTCAGCATAAAATGTTCCTTTTAATCCAGGTATTCTGCCTGCACATGATGAAGAAAAAATTCTTATGTCAGTTAAAAAAATATTTTCAGTCTCTACTGTTTCTTAACTTTTTTACACAATGCATCCTTTTCACCATCTGTTAGAATGTCATTAACCCCCACTTTCCAAGATTGTCCAATTCAAGAAGGTGCATTCCAAGTAATATGCATATATTATTAAAATAAATCTTCATTCTTTTCCATATTAGTAAATATACATTACCATGGGTTATTTTATATGGAAGTTTTACAAATTTAACATACAATAGAAAATATTGATGGATTTTTAAATCTAAATAAATGTACAGTAATTAGTTTTAATTCATAACTAATTATTGAATAAAGAAAATGAAGCATACTTGAATAAATAAAATGTTCAAAAGAATGCCAGGATATTGTAAATCAAACAAAATTCTGTAAATAAAAAAAAAAAAAAGAAAATTTCTACCCTGGTTGAGAACCCCTGGTCTATATAAAACAAAAAATATTTAATCAAAAGATATCCAAAGGAAAAAAGAATGAAGCAAAGCCTCATAGATCATAAAAAACATTAACACATATGGTGTTAAATTGTCGAACCTTAAGTTCATTAAAAAAAAGCCCAGAAGTGAATAATCTTTTAATGGTAAATTAGCCAAGTAATTGTTAAAACAGTTATATATTTTCTTATTACTATCAACATTAGTAGTGTAGCTGTATCAAGGCTGGTGCAGGGTGAGTAAGTACAGATAGAAATCCCATATTTTTGGAGGGAAAAACAAAACTAGATTTGTTGTAGCCTTCCTTAGAAAAGAAGCTTGTCAGGACTTACGCCTAATCTCAAATTTTGGTTAGACGTAACATAAGGTTGATTGTAAGACATTGGTCACCTTTGAATTTACATACTATACAAGATATTTCTTTTTGTATTAACAGATGCAAAGTGAAGCCTTTGTTTTTCTTTCCAGTAATTCAGGTTTGAAGAGATGAAAATAGTTTCACTTCTCAAGTATTAGTTGATTCTTAGAGATGTCTTTACCAGAAAAAAACTCAAGAGAAATAACAAGTGGGTTTACATGTGTGAGTAGACATTGTTGCTTATTTATAAACAGTGACATTAATGTCTACCAGTTTAGATCATTGAAAGTTTTATTACAGAAAATGTACTTCTTAGCAAGGATTGAACCCAGGTTTCCTTTTTCTAAGAAGCCATCTTTCCCATTATAGAAGTCCTTACACCTAGGCAAAGCACAATTACAGACTTAAAGGAATGGCACTGAGATTTTTCAGTGTCTATGTATGCTAACTTATATTTTTGCACTTTAAACAAATTAATTAATTTAAACAAGGTGTGGATTTTTTTTTTTTACATTAAAAAATATTTCTTATGACTATAAAGATTATTTAAAATAAGAAATATCAAATTAAAAAACTATCTAGAAATTAATAATTAATGTATGTACGATGTTGACAAAATTATGGAAACACTTTGAAATTTCAAGCAAATTTATGAATCATACATGTTCAATGATGTTGAGATCTGAGGACTGTGTTGACCAGATTAAATGTTCATTCACTAGAATGTTTCTCGTGCCATTCACCTACAACTTTAGCAGTATGAATGGGTACATTATTATCCTGAAAGATGGCATTTTCCTCCAGAAACAGTTCCTGAACCATAAGATGAAGTTGATCACTTAAAATTTTTAAATAGACCTACAGATATTATTTAAATAAGCTGATTAGAATTAATCTAATCAGATTATTTAAATAATATCTGTAAAAAAACAATTTTACAAAAAAAAAAAAATTAAGTTCTACTAATATTAAATCAACAAACATAAAAATATAGAAGCTTTTGAGAGCTTAATCAAATTTTCAAAATTATAATATTATGCTACTAGGTGTTTCCATTATTTTATTCACCCCCGTATGTATTACCTGATAGTAAAGTCTTTTCTTATACAGAATAAATTATAAAAACCTTCAGTTAAAATTTTTTGCAATCATGCAATAATTCTCTATTGAAAAAAAGAAGACCTTAAAATACGGAAAATACATGCAGAAAAATGTTTATACAGTTTGTCAACTTTCATGAACTTTCTCAACACTTCAAATAAGGCGTCACGATTACTGGATATTTTTCATTCTCAACAATATTTCATTGTTTTATGAAAATATTTATCAACTTAAATACAATAATCTTGTATGTTGAACACATTTTTGGGACATTCTATATATGCCCAACAGCAAATCATTGTTTAACAATAAGTTGGCATACCAATCACAACATTAATATAAAAAGGCAAAAAGAATAAAATTTTAAAAAAATTAAAAATTTTTTTTTTTTTTTTACACTTTATCTGAGTCAAGTAAAACTCAATAATCTGGATTCTGTTGATTTTTGATGTGGAACAATGATTTTAATCTGCATCATAAGAAAATCCATAAAATGCAATTCTTGCTTTGCTAATCAACTTATCATGGTACAATAAATAGGGATAAATTTCTATTTAGATAAATTGTACAGATTATATATATATATATATATATATATATATATATATATAGAGAGAGAGAGAGAGAGAGAGAGAGAGAGATTACTTTATTCACCATTCCAATGCCATTTTCCAAAAGACTGAACAGTATTTTTTTTTATAGATTTTATCAAGTCCAAACTTATCTATAGAAAAAAACCTTCATTTTATCATCACTTATTTTCTGGCATAAAAGCCATTATTCCATTCTGATTTCACAAAGGGGAGATTATATATAAAAGTTAGAAAAGCATTTAGTTTCTGAAGTAAATCTAATAATCATAATTTAATACAAATAATCATGATGATGGACAATAATGTGAAGCAAATGTAAGTCAATAATTAAAGCCTGTACTCACACAAAAGAAACAACTTCGCCATGTTGGAATTGGAAACCTTTGGCCCTCCATTTGTTAAGAAAAACGTAATCAGAAGTTGTTTGTCCCTCAGGATTCAATGCAGGCTAAAAGAGAAAAAGAAAAGAAAAACATTTCAAGTTTTATTTTAAGTTCGTCTATATGAAATTTTCAATACATATTACACTTTTTTGAACTGATCCAGTCTTTTCTATCAAATTGTGAAATGAAAGTTATCCTGAACGGCCACTCATCTAGATCATTTCGTACTAATGCAAGTGTTCCCCAGGGCTCTATTCTTGATACTACTGTTTTTAATTTTCATTAATGACTTTCCTGATGACATCAACTCTCAACTTGGTATATACCTTGATGACACAACAATTTACTTCTGCCTCAATAATAAGGCTTGTCAGCCCAACAATATCAAAAAAGAACTCAAGTCCATTGTTAACTGGAGCAAAAGATGGCTTGTTAATTTTAACTCCTCCAGAACTAAATTTCTCTCTGAGAGAACCCGCATCAGTATAGCTGATACTAACCTCCAGGAAAGTGATCAGCTCACCATTTCGAGCTCGCATTCACAGCTGACATGCAATGGAAAGACTATTGAATTTTTGTCTTCAGAATCTATCTTAAATCTCTCGATACCTACCATTCATCCATGCTTAGAATATTACTGCCAAATATGATCTGGTGCCCCTGCTATTTACCTTTACCTCCTTGATAAAACCAAGAAATGTTAATCTGCAAAAATTTCAATCTCTACCTACTGTCCTCCTGATTACTCTCTTCTCTATCTGCCAATCATTATTGTTCCTGCTCCTAATTCTTTCACATCCTGTAACCCCATGTTTTAGTAGCATAACTGCTTTGCATGGGATGATACCAATTTAAAAAAAAAAGGTCGATTACATTATTTCAGCTAAATATTTTCATGTACAGAGTACAGCAGAAATACCTCCCACATTATGGTAAGACATTAGTTGCAAAGGTAACTTTATCTAGGTAATATCTCACCATTCAATCAGTTAAGTGCCATACGTGATACACGCTTGGGCAATCATGTCTCTTTGTAGACATGACTGACTGGGCAGAAGATTATCCCGCTACTTTCTGCGGTAGACTGGTTGCTAGCCAAAGCTATAGAACCCAATCTGTCCTGTTATTTAACCCATAACTGGAGGGAAGTGACCAATTAATACCTTTCCAAAGAGTATTTGCACTTAAGAGAATGCAATGAATTCAACTGGAATTCAAACTCTGCTTCCCGATTTCTCATTCAGAGCCAATATCCACTGCACTACAATACACATCCTTACTATTACCCAGGAGAAATATATGTAAAGTATTTCTGCCACATCCTGTATTTGAAGTGAATAGAACTATCTGATATCTGCTTGGGCATGATTTAAATTTAGTTCTCATGGAAGTTAAAAACAGGGCCTGTGACATCAATAAGAGATCATGGATTTGAACTATTTATTTATTTATTCACTCATACATTATTTGAAAATAATCATAATCATCAACTGTTATATGAGTCTTAATTTAAATTCTATCATACTTCTCACTTGTGGAATTCTCTTCTGGCATCTTTTTTTCTCAGTCAACTTTGATCTTGAAAAATTTAATAGCAATACCAATTATTATCTTCTGTCTTCTTAATTCTTTTATTGTTCTCCATTTTTAATAGTAGTTTTGCTCATATTCTCTAACACTTAGTAACCTCTTGTGTTCTAGTAGCTGTACTGTCTTTCTTGGGCAAAATGATTTAAAAAAAAAAAAATTTAGAGAAGATTTAAAAGACAATTTAAAGAACCCACTTTTATCTCTTGTTTTTAAATATCTGTGTGTGTATATATTTTACAAGATATTTTATTTGAAATATGGAAATCTTAAAAGCGAATACTTTTAAATCTTTTGCAAAATCTCCACCAGAACCTTTCATATTCAAGAGAGAACTTCTGGATAGATAATTTTTTTTAAGTAAATCCCCTTCTTTGGTGACACAAATTTATTGCAAAAATTTTGACACTTCCTCTCCTGCACACCCAACTCTCTGCAACATAGAGCTGGCCATAGTCTTCAGATCACTTCCAACATTCAACAGTGTCTGCCCTTCAGTTTCTGCAGGAAATCATTTTAAAGCATCAGTCAGTTAAGTGCCAGGTGTGATACATGCTTGGGTGATCAAGTCTCAAAAAAGACATGACTAACTCAGTAAGATTTTCCTGCAGTAGGTTGCCATTATTTTCTGCAATAGACTGGTTACAAACCAAGGCTATAGAACCTAATTTGTCCAGCTATTTAACCCATAGCTGAGAAGCAGTGGATTAATACCTTTTCCAAGGGTATTTGCATGTAAATGAATGCAATGAATTTGACTGGAACTCAGCTCTCTGATTTCTTGTTTCAAGCGGATATTTACTGCACCACAACACATTCACATACTTCTAAAGTGTAAGTGAAAAGAAAATTATTTACACTGCCTTTAGTATAACAGAGTTACTAGTATGGATTTTACTAGTAAGTTAATCTTTAAAAGTTTGAATTGGAAAACTTGGTCATTCAGATTTTACTTGCATATCAGAATTACCTTGAGATCTGTTTTTTATATAAGTTCTTGGAGAAATGAAAAGTGTTCAATAACAATAATTTGAATTAGTACATAGAATTGACATAACTGAGTTTTAACAGAATGAAACAAGAAGCATCAACCTCTCAACTTCACTCACCATTACAAAAATGACAATTATGGTGACCCACATGGACCATGCAGTTAGATTTTGGTCAAAATTCAGTAAGGGAATTTCGTTATTTTTTCATACTGCTCTTAAATTTGCGTTGTCTATTGGAGCCAAGAATTCAACTGACCCCACTCAAGGATGAAGTCATAAAATCTTGTTACTATATAGGTATGAAAATTGACTAGTAACCCAATACCTGAAAGAAACATCTATCACATAAATAGAAAGACACACAAAGGTCTCAAGCAGTAAGGCAGTGGGCAGTCAAAATCACCACCCCTTATCACAATCTATTCCCACCATGCTTTGCAAGATACTGTCCATGAAGAACTCCTGTTTCATATTTCCACTGTCAATAACAAAATACTTAATTAAATACTCTGAGGGTTTTATTACAAAATGCACAACAATTCCATCAGCTTTTATTTTGACTTACTTATTCTATATATAGTATCCTTTTAAGATATACATAATCATCACTTTCCACAACTGTCTATACTTTGTAGCACTTAGTAATGTTTGTCTTTTTACCATTCTTCTAAGTCTCCATTCAATGGGTTGCCAAGATTGATTTTGGGATTGCTATTGGAGTAGTTTCCTATTGCCTTTTCCACAGTGATTTTATTGAGACATTAACTATAGTTAATTGGCCATTTACTCATCAGCTATTCTTTCAACCTTTGATTGGTTTTATTTTTTCTTTTAATCCTACAGAGTTACTGATGTCCCTCTGTCTCTACTTGCCTGCAATAATTTTGGAAGTCAGTTTATTCATCAAACATCTGATAAAAGATGTGTGTGTGTTTGTGTGTGTTATAAAGTTTGTATAATGCTCATTGTTGCCGGTAACTAAGACTGTAAGGAAAACAATGGAACAAAGATCGAGTCAAGAAAACAACATGAACTGAGAATATAGTATTTCCATGTGGTAAGCATACAACTGGAAAGTGCTATACCTTTGCAATCCACTTTTCACCTTGTTTCGTGAGTTTACATTTTACTCATAGCAGATGGATGAGTACATATTTCAACAATAAGTATAGAAAAGGTAAGTCAGTCTTTCTACACAACAATATATATATATATATCCTACATCTACAGCATGACTGAGTTTCATGCATGATGCAATCATCAGGTGCATATTATGAACTCACTTATTCTATATGCAGTGTTCATAATATGCACATGATGATTTGCATAGTGCATGAAACTCCAAGTCATGCTACAGACATAGGATAATATTAATATATACTTCATAGCTCTATTATACTACATTGAGCACCATTTTATTAACACCATAAAAATATTTATGTGTACTTATATATATATATAAAGGTTTTGACTTACTTAAAAGTTCTAATTTTTTTAACATTCTCACAATTCATTTTTCTTCCTCACAAACACAAGCCAGAACCAACTTTCAAATTATTAAGCTTTCCTGAATTAAACTATTTTATCTGAAAAAATAAATAAGATAATTTATTCTTTTTCAAATTTCTTTGATATTTTAAAGACAATTTACCTGTTACAAAATTATGGCATTTGAAAATGTCATTCTTAAATTTATAAAATAGGAAAATAACCTTTAATTTAATTGCATTTAGTTTTCATGAACAGAGTATAAACAACTTATAATAGGTGTGATCAAAGATTAAACATCAACCAAGATCCAAACCAGCCCCTGAAGTAAATTTAGACTTTCAATTTACAACACAATTTTACTCAGTTGTTTTTCTCAGAATTTTACAGTTATTACAATAATACGGTTCTTTTCAGTGTAAACATGAAATGTCAGTAAAAATTTATAAGAATAAAAGAAAAATCTTTCTTATATAAAAGGTAATTGCTTATTCACTTCTGGACTATCAAGTTGATGCTAGCAGTGAAGACTATGTGGTTTTGAGGACTTTTTTCGAAAATTCAATCTTTGCCTCATAAAGATACTAGCAGTATAGCCCGGCGTTGCTTGGGTGTAATGAAAGCTTTAAAACTAATCCATGGTCCTGGAGCTCAGACTCTTTGGACGTTGGCACAAAAGACTAAAAAGTAATAGTTGTTTCCAGTTAAAGCGAAACCGTAGACTGAAAGAAAAATTAATGGATGTAAGTCAAATTTTGATTTCCTGCTATCGATATCAAATAAGTATTTTTCGTCTTAAACTGAATTTTGAAGGCTAAATAAGTCCTCTGAGTAAATGGTATCATGGCTGAGACTAAGAACTACAATTATACCTACTTAGAGCCAAACCTGAAGCAAAAACTAAAATAAAAGGCCTGAAAAAATACAGACATACAGGCAGATAAACAAACACACACACAAACATCTTGCCTTTTATATATATATATATATATATATATATATATATATATATATATTTTAATTCAGATACTTCAATCCAAGGGAAAAAAGCAGGAAGGTAAATTCCAAAAAACCCGATCCTAATTAATATTAAAAATTTATTTTAATATTAAAAAATGATACAGGAAGAGAGCTCCATGTAATAAAATATTACAGAGCAAATATATATATTAAAAAAGGATTAATTCAAAGATGTTGAATAGCCATTTCGATATGAAGATCCCCACGGGGGACGACACATCACCTCAGCAACAGAAAAAACCTTTCAGAAACTGGAGAAAAATTAGTCTACTTTTCCTTTTTAAATAGATTGCAAAGAAATTAAAAAATAAATAATAAAATAAAATAAAATAAAATAAAAATAAAGGGAAAGAAAAAGAAAAAGAAAACGAAAAAGAAAAAGAAAAAGGTAGAATAAAATCAAATAAATAAGAAAAGAAAAAAAAAAAAATTGACATCGTCTGGGTTCGCAAAAAAAAGGGAGAATGTAACTAAAAATTAACAGACAGACGCGTTAAATCGACGTCCGTTTAGGCAACACGGAAAAAAGGTGGTAAGAGAGATAAAGGAAGGAAGGGAGGGTAAAAGAAAGAAACTAAAAAAAAAAAAAAAAATTTTTAAATATTACAGACGCTGGACAAATTCAAAAACCTAATTTCCCCAAAACGTTGAAGTATTAGAAAAAGGCCTTTACTTAAAAAGGCATAATTATTAATAAAAGGGAATAAAAAGATATAGGATTTAAAATAAAATTATTTTAAAAAAATTTGGTCATTTGAAATTAGACTAAATAAAGACAACACTGGGTAAAAAAAAAAAAAAAAAAAAAAAAAAAAAAAAAAATTACAATTATTATATACATACCTATAGAAGTACACACATACATACATATATATACACCCACAATTCTACGAATAAGAATACATATATACACAAACACACACATACATTCAATTTATTACACACTTATATACATATATATATATAAATATATACACACATATATATTACACACTTATATACATATACATGCGCATACACACATATATATGTGTGTACACACCTATATACAAAAAATTCATATACACATAATATACATGTGTACACACACATGCACACACACACACACACACACACACACACACACATATATATACATATATATATATACACATACATACACATATTCCATATGCACACACACACATACATATTAATGAATATTATGAAAAGGAGCATTTAAATAGCTAAAAATTTTTTTTCAAAATTACATATAGCCCACATACATAAATACATATATACATATACATACATATATATATAAAAAAGTACATCCACACACAAACATACACATATACATAAAAAAAAAAAAAATTAAATTTAAAATTAAAATTAAAAATTTTTTTTAAATATTAAAAAAATTATAGAAAAATTTAGAATTAAAAATTAAAATTTGAAATTAGAAGTTAAAATCCGCCCTATGGCGGCACTTGTTTATAAATTCCCTCCTAAAGTTCAAAAGTAAGTCCTGATGAGGATACTTCAAAATCAGAATCTTCTCCAATTGGAGAAGATTCTGATTTTGAAGATTCTAATTTCAAATTTTAATTTTTAATTCTAAATTTTTCTATAATTTTTTTAATATTTAAAAAAAATTTTTAATTTTAATTTTAAATTTAATTTTTTTTTTTTTTTATGTATATGTGTATGTTTGTGTGTGGATGTACTTTTTTATATATATATGTATGTATATGTATATATGTATTTATGTATGTGGGCTATATGTAATTTTGAAAAAAAATTTTTAGCTATTTAAATGCTCCTTTTCATAATATTCATTAATATGTATGTGTGTGTGTGCATATGGAATATGTGTATGTATGTGTATATATATATATGTATATATATGTGTGTGTGTGTGTGTGTGTGTGTGTCTGTGTGTGTGTACACATGTATATTATGTGTATATGAATTTTTTGTATATAGGTGTGTACACACATATATATGTGTGTATGCGCATGTATATGTATATAAGTGTGTAATATATATGTGTGTATATATTTATATATATATATGTATATAAGTGTGTAATAAATTGAATGTATGTGTGTGTTTGTGTATATATGTATTCTTATTCGTAGAATTGTGGGTGTATATATATGTATGTATGTGTGTACTTCTATAGGTATGTATATAATAATTGTAATTTTTTTTTTTTTTTTTTTTTTTTTTTTTTTTTTTTTACCCAGTGTTGTCTTTATTTAGTCTAATTTCAAATGACCAAATTTTTTTAAAATAATTTTATTTTAAATCCTATATCTTTTTATTCCCTTTTATTAATAATTATGCCTTTTTAAGTAAAGGCCTTTTTCTAATACTTCAACGTTTTGGGGAAATTAGGTTTTTGAATTTGTCCAGCGTCTGTAATATTTAAAAATTTTTTTTTTTTTTTTTAGTTTCTTTCTTTTACCCTCCCTTCCTTCCTTTATCTCTCTTACCACCTTTTTTCCGTGTTGCCTAAACGGACGTCGATTTAACGCGTCTGTCTGTTAATTTTTAGTTACATTCTCCCTTTTTTTTGCGAACCCAGACGATGTCAATTTTTTTTTTTTCTTTTCTTATTTATTTGATTTTATTCTACCTTTTTCTTTTTCTTTTTCGTTTTCTTTTTCTTTTTCTTTCCCTTTATTTTTATTTTATTTTATTTTATTTTATTATTTATTTTTTAATTTCTTTGCAATCTATTTAAAAAGGAAAAGTAGACTAATTTTTCTCCAGTTTCTGAAAGGTTTTTTCTGTTGCTGAGGTGATGTGTCGTCCCCCGTGGGGATCTTCATATCGAAATGGCTATTCAACATCTTTGAATTAATCCTTTTTTAATATATATATATATATATTATTGATTTTCTGCGCTATTGTAAGAACTGCAACCTTGAAACTTCTGAATATTGTTTCTTATGTCTTTGTCTATGAGTGTATCAAATTTGATTAAAATCGGACCACTCCTTCTATAACCCAATTTTTTCGATTTTCGATATTTATCGGGGGTACCTCGACACAAAACCTAGCTAAAAACACTTACAGACACTTATAGTACAACTGTGTAAATTTTCAAGAAAATTGGTTCAGCCGTTTCAGAGTCTATAGGTAATGAACACGGACACACACACAGACAAAGGTCCATTTATAAATAAGTTCAGATGAGGCATTATCTACTCCTCCTCATGAGTCAGGCATTTATATGTTCCTATCAGCTAGTTGTCTTTTGTTCAGCTGGGTTCATTTCCTGTTTATGCTGTCACATCAAATGTCATCTTCAGAGGTCCAATTCTGCACTTAGTGGCTAGGTCAATCCTCATCACACCTATCTCTATTGACATTCTCAAGTGATACCAAGTATAAAGCTTACTTTAGTATTTCTTAAAGTGAACCCAGTACAGTATTTAAGTCACCACAGATCAATTCCTCTTACACTGAAAGTTTCCAATTTACATTAAGTTTGATTCAGACTTTTCCTAGGATGATATACTATGAATGGCTTCTGTATGCCAAATGATTATCCATCATGATTCACATATTTGTACAAAATTAAAATAATTGTAAAATAAAATCTTCCTTCTGCCCTAGAAAAGAAAAAAAAATCTATTGTGATAAATTTATAAAAACCTTTGATGACAACAAAGAAATATTTAAAACCAAATGTTTTCAGTCATCAAAAATCAAAAAGACATTTTCATCTCTTGCAATAAATGCTGAATAAGCCATTATACAACAGAAATCATCTGGCAAATTAGCACTGTATAAAACAATTTATAGTTGTCAAAAAAAAAAAAATGTAAGGAAAGTATTAATTTTGCTAAAAACAAAAACAATTGGGCAGTGAATGCTGGAGAATTTCTTCACAGATGAAGATGCTTCAAGGTAAATGAGTTGTGGTTTTATATAAAATTGTCAAGAATGTCATGGACTGAATATGTGGGTCACTACCCACATATTCAGTCCATGACATTCTTGACAAAGCCATAAAGTTTTACTGAAAATAGAAAACAAAAAGGACATACTCTGAATCAAAGATATATGAAACTTCTTAAGCATATAATTAGGAAAGAGGGCTTGGAGAATGACACTCATAAGATATATTGAAGTGGGACAGCAGAAAGCAGCAAATAAACTACCTATGAGCTTATGTAAATCGTTAACAAAACAGAAATTAGGAGTGATAACAAACAGATAAAGATTAAGAGCTAAAAAGAACAAGAAGTTGTGAAGAGCCATGATCGCCAACATCCTGAAAAACATGGCACATAGATGTAATTTTATTGCTGAAATTTATTTTTTCTCAAAATTGTCAAAGCTTAGAAATCACTGAAATGTCAACATGAAAATTCAATTATTTTATTCAACACAAATTCTTTGTCTGTTACACTCAATGAAACATGTATAAAAGAATGAGTGCAGCCTGAATATACAAGATTTAGTTTAAGATGTAGAAAAATTATTTCTAAGATCTGTTGTTGTATCCAGAATGTTTAATTTTTTTGCAAGTACCCTCCCCATTTTAATAGCCTTCAGTATAGTTTGCTAGATAGCAAAAGGCAATAAAAGATCAACCAGGAATGGGGGAATACAAAACACATCTTGGTTGATTTGTTTTTCATGGCTTATCAACCCATTGTGGGTTATCTAAAGCTGAACAATATTTTGGATTGCAGAAGTTTGTTTACAGTACCTGATTGGTTAGTTGGTTTTGTCTAGCAGCATATCAGAATCTATGGCTTATTTAATACTGAACCTCAAATATTTTGTATGCAATTTTAAGGCTTCAGCTACAGATACTTTGTACATGATTTTATACTTTCACAACAAATATATGTAATTTTATTCTTTTTTTATAGATGTGTGCAGAGGATAACAAGTATTGTTGGTATTTTTTTTTTTGTAGATATATTGCTGGTAATTTTACTATAACTGTATTTTTATGCTTTAGTGCTGTATTGATAGTCATTTGGTTTTAAAAAAAATGTATTGTTGGTCATATTACTATCAAAATGTATTGTTGATCATTATAAAATATATTGCTGGTAATTTTATTAATCGAAGCAAGGCAGTAAAGCCAATCAGATGAGGGGTTACTGAGCGTGAAAGAATTAGAAAACAGAAACATTACTAAAGAGTAAGAACAAATAAAGTGTCATCAGGAATACAGTAGATAAGGATTGACATTTGTGAAGATTAAAATTGACTGGAAAATATGGAGTAGGAAATGCGAGAAAAAATGGTTAGTATAGAACTTGCAATTACATGTAGCCAACTTAGCTGTAAATTGATGAGAGATCATTCCCATTCTAGTACTGCTCTTGTATTCATAAAGTCTAGCTACTATAGTGAAGAGCTCATCAGAACAACTAACATGAAAAAAAATGTATTGTTGCTAATTTTTTTTTCATAGAAATGTATTGCTGATATTTTTAGTAGAAAAATATCTTTTTCTAGTGTTTTGATTTTTGTTCCAAGGTTCACTATTTGCCCACAGTTGTGACCCTAACAGGTGCTACCACCCTGAATCAAAGTTGTTGCAAAGGTAGAAATAAATAACCTGGAAGACAGAACCTTGTTGTTACCATTGTGAAGGTTAATTTCTTCTCCGCCTTGGTAAACATAAATCCAAGTCTCAAACATAAGTGGACATTGAGTAGGGGAAAATAAATGTATAATTTATTTACATATACACAAGAATTGGCAACTTCTATCTGTTGTTGTTGTTGCTAAGACAACAGTGAGAAAGAGTGGTGAAATTAGAAGTGAAATGGACACTTGGTTGTGGCTGTCATTGTTGCTGGTGGCCAGTTGGTCTCTCTCAAGATCTTGGTTTTTTAATCAAGTGGCTCTGGATGGTTATATATATATATATATTATTCATTCTGCTTTGACTGAAGTGAATGTATGCATGTGCAAAAAATGTATTTAAAGTTTTCTTTGAGTTGCTGAGCAGTTAAAATCCAGTTTGTGCAGAAAATTTAAGAGACATGAGAGGATGGACCTGGGAACAACAGGAATTAAGAGGTGATTCCACACTCCTCAAAACCTCCAATCTTTCAATCAGAGGCTTTCCTGTCAGATGTACAGTACCTTATTTTCCCCAATTGGTTCACCATATTAATTGAACTAAAATTAAAAATAAAAAGTGAGGAAAAAAAAAGAGCATTAAAATGAAAACTATGAAAATCTACTCAGTCTCTTGATCCTGGATGACCTTTCCAAATCCAAGTAGCCAAGTTTTTAGTAACTAATCATAACATTATTTGAGTATATATATATATATGAGAGACATTGATAGATAATTCTTATTCTCAGAAATTTAAGTGAGACTGTAGAGAAGATAAACCTCATGGTCAACTTTCAATAGTTTTAACATACACACTTCCTTCGTCTGGAAACTGAATTATTTTCACTAAAAATCTTGAACAGTTTTCCCTTCTGCTAAAATACCAATATTCAATGATGTTTTCAATTCAAACAGCAGATAAATTTTATCAATAAGACTTATGTCTGCTTTTGTTAATACTTTTTAGATTATTGGCCAGGAATCATTTGCAACATGCTTAGCTGCTTAGTCTGTCAAGGGGAAAAAGCTGAGATAATCTTTTCAAATCTTCACAACAGCTTAAAAGTAAATCACCTGAACATTTTCTGTAGGAATTTATGAGAAAACTAAAAAAATCAGTTCTAAAATCTGACAAGGAAAAAAATTGGAAGACAAGTTCATATCACGTATTTAGAAGATGGCTTGCTCAGCTACTTAAAAAAGGCTTACCTTCTCATTTAATAAATACATTTTTAAATATTTTTCTTCAGTAGAAAAGAGGCAACTTCCTTTTACAGGAATCTAAAAAAATATTAGTAAATTACAGTGAAATAAGGTAATATATGTTAGAGAAACACCTCAAATTGTGATAAACATTAAATTTCTTAAAGTTAAAATTTAAGCTGCTTACCATTATAAGTATATAGCAATTAATGGATTTTTAATCCAACATTACATTTTTTAACTATAAATATTATATTTACAAGGTACACATGTTTAAGTAGACATACATGTTTTTATTTTTATTCATTTAAACAGTGAATGTCTATTGGCTTAGAGATTGAAAGTCTTAGTTAATAAAATGTACCAATTGACAGGAATTAAATCTCTATTATCTTTTTAGTCTGGAAAAACACTTCCAAAACAAGCATGCTTTACTATCTTTATGCTGATAGATATTTATTGCTTAAATAATTAAATTAAGCATCTTTTAGTCTTGTCAGTACCCATATGAGTGACCACTTGGAAATATGAGGTGCAGTCAGTTTGGATGTGTGACTGATTTGTAATTGCTTATCAGGGAACCAAATTCCAGTTGGTTTGTTATATTGATTTATGAGTAAATATCCTTGAAAAAAGTATAAATCTACCAATTTGTTCTCTCTCCAGTTATGGGTTAATTAGTAAAACTTGTATCACTAAAACCATAACTATCTCCAAAAAAAATAAATAAGTGCACAAAACGTTTAAATTTAGGCATTAAATGACTGATAGAGGATGATATGGCACTAAACTAAAACGAATAATAAATAAATAAAAAACAAATCTACTCAAACATGACATCTATATCCATATTATTATATATATATATATATATATATATATATACACACACACACAAAAATTATGAAATCTCTAACATATTTTTAATTTATTTGTTTAAACATTATTTTCAATAGATACTCATATTTGAGTAGATACTCTGTTTTTTTTTTTTATAATTAAACAGTATACTTATTTATATCTGCTGGCTTGAATAATCAAAAAATCTAGTTAGGAAAATATGCATCCTCTAGTAGGACTCAAACCTGTATCTTTTAGCAGAAACTGCTGATTATTCTGACATGTCTTGACCCCTCAACTACAAAGGACTTACAGTCAAACAAAGCCTAAAATAATGCTTTTCAACACACAAGACACATCAGATCAATTGACAGTTTTTTCTAGGGGACACATATTTTCCTAACAAGATTTCTTGATTATTCAGGCTGTAGATATAAATAAATATACTGTTTAACCATATAAAAAGAGTATCTACTCAAATATGAGTCTATTAAAAATAATGTCTAGACAAATAAATTAAAAATAGATTGAAGTTAATCCATTTTGCAAATAGTTTGAGTTTTGTTTAACAGCATATCAAACTGTGGGTTATTTAATGCCAAAATTTTTAAGGTTTTAAGATATTTTTTTAATGTTTGGTTACAGTGAGAAGGTTAATTTAGTCAGATTTTGATGAAAAAAATTTTATATTCTTTTTATTTTAGAAAACTGAAGATATCTGCTAGTGTTGTATTCAAAAATGTATTGCTGGTAATCATTTTTTTTCCTTCAGAAAATTATTGTTGGTAATATTTTTATTTCAAAAATGTATGTTTTTCTATAAAAGTCTATATATATATATATATATATACATATATATATATATATTTCTATAAGTGTCTATTTTTATAGTTTCATAGTGTTTTGACCCCAGTTTGGGGGTTAACTATTTGCCCATAGCTGGGACCCTAACAGGTGTTATCACTCCAGATCAGGGTGGACCTGGAAACAACAGCAATTAAGAGGTGGTTCCATGCTCCTCACAAACTTTTAATCAGAGACCTTACTGCTGGATGCAGTTTACTGTCATACCCAGGACCAATTTTGCAAATAAACTGTCTTTGTTTACATTAAGATACAAAAACAGAGCAGATATGAATTCTTTGAAAAATCAAGGAAACGTGTGACTAAAAGCATTATTTAGGGCTTTATTTGACTGTAAGTCCCTAGTGTTTGAGCAGTCAAGACGTCAGATTAACTGACAGTTTCTCATAAGAAAAGAAAATTTAATGAGATAATCCCTTTCTATTATTTAGACCTAATCCCAGAGACGTGAAGTATTCTCTGTGGAGTGAGTAGCCATGGTCAAATGCAAGATAAGTAACAGAACAGTTCAGCAAAGTTTGCACTAAGCAACAACAAGAAATATGAAAGAAAAGAACAGGGTAAAAAATAATATAAAGCAAGCAAACAATTATGCAAGGAAAATTAACAGTAACATGGTAAAATGTTCACAAACAAAGAATTGGAGTTGACGCACAAAAGTCAGTTCGGACAATCCAACATAGCGTTCTAACTTCAAAACAAGACAGAGTGAGACTTCATCAGATGAAACTGATAACCAGCTAATAAAATTGACTGGAAAAAAAATTGCAGCATGCATTTGTATGCCTCTGCCTATAAATTGGGGAGGGGAAACTATTTGCACTCACTTTTTAATTGGATTCAAACCAACATTCTCTCCGGAATGATCCCTCATGAATGTCGAAAAGAATATAAGAGAAATGGATTGAGTAACTGTTTTGCCAGCATATTAACCCCTATGGGTTATTTAATGCTGAAACTGAAGTTTTTATTCAGAAATTTTTTAAAACGTTTCAAGTGGTTGTTCTTTTAAGTTATTTTCAAAATATCACAAGTTGTATAGTTCAAAGTCCAAGCTCTATTTTCTATAGAAGTTGAAAGTATTTTTTTTTTCTTGAGATATCCTATTATTTGGGCAGTAGATTGATTTGTGAAGAGCATGCTAAGATTTTGTGATTGGTAATAGTTAGTACATATTTTTTTTTATTTTTGCTTTTTATATTCTATCAAGATATGTTTGACGGTGAGAAATTGGCCACAGTGAGTACCCTGAGATATAGTTTCTGCCTTGAGCATGTATGTATGTGTGTGTGTCAGGTGATTATGTTCAATTCTTATTCTGTTGAGTACTATGCTTTGTCTATGATCAGCCAATGACTCTATATTCTCCTTTCTCATTACCAGATGATATTCATATAGTTTTATTTGGGAACATGTCCCAAATTGCTTGTCATTTTCTTTTGATGTGTTGCATAATTTTGTTTTTTATAATCTGTACATGGGAGTTTGATTTTGGTTATTTTCATTGCTCCTTCTGCCAGTGTGTCAGCTTCAGGTTTTCCCTTGATGCGTATATGGCTAGGAATCCAGGGCAATATTATTGTTTTGTGCTTTATTAACTGATAACAAGTTTCTAGGATTTCTTGAATATCAGAATGAATATTATAAACTTCCTACCTTTTAAATTTTCTATCAGTTTAAGTGCTACTTCAATGGCTTGAAGTTCAGTTGTATAGATGGATGCATTATTTGATAGCCCAATTTGTTAATGAATTTGTCTGTCTGTGTGGCTGTGCGTGTTCTATCTAGGATTTTTTATCCTTCTGCATAGAATCGTTTAGTCACAATATCTTAATTCTTCATACATACTTGTTTCTTATTTTTGTGTCAATGTTGATATGATGTTTGGAGACTGTCCATAGAGCTACCTTATTTATTGTGACTGGTTTTACATGAGCAGGATCTTTGTTAATTTGTTCTAGTGCTTCGTTAATTCAAAGTCCAAGTAAAGAGATGGCTGTTGCTTTATTTCTATAGAATTGGATATATTGAGGTTCATGTGTTTTTTGTATACTAAGTTACTTGGGTTAGATTGTAGTTTTAGTGCACATTGGAGGGATAATTTTTCCCATTTCAGAGATATAAGCATTTCAATGGCTTCTAGATAGGGATGTTGCATGGTGAGGTCTGAAAGGCCCCATGACTTAAACTCAGTCCTTGATTTTGTATGGTTCATAGTTATTTTTTTTTTTTGTAAGATAGGACTGACACATGGCACTGTAAATAATGCATCCATGGTCTTATTTTTGATTTGATGTATGACCTATATATTCTGAGTATTACTTTTTGGTCAATACCCTTAATTCAGTTCTGATGTTACATTTAGAAGCTTAAAAGCATTTTTGTTTAAGGTAATAAATGTGCACCTTGAGGTTAAGTTTGCTATCTAGTATAATTCCTAGATATTTTATTTGTTAGACTATGGGAATGAAGTGTCTAACTTTAATTCTGGATCAAGGTGGTAGGCTTGCTTTTTTGCAGAAATGTATACAAACAGCTTTTGTTTTGGAGAAATGGAATCCATTTTCATTTGTCTAGTTTTCTACCTTGTTTAAACATATCTTTTAAGGAAGGCACATTTGGTAATAGTGAGAGATCATCTATCAAGATTTTTCAAGTCCTGTACTAATAGTTTAAATAATAATATTTATTTTGTAAAGAAATAATATAACTAATAAAATACTATCTTGAGCTTCTGTGTATCTGTTGTGTTTCCATTTTGTATTTTGAAGATTGTTTGATAGGAAGTTTTGAATGAATATAGCCATTCTTCCTTTTATTCCAATCTTGTGCATGTCTTTTAGGGTATCATACTTCCATGTGGTCTCATAGGAATTTTCAAGATCAAAAAATATTGATGCCACATAACCTCAAACAACGTTATCACAAATAAAAGATTTTAGCCACACAAGTTGATCATTGGTTTCTGAGTTTTTCCAGAATCTACTTCGGTAGCTAGATAAGAGACTGTTTCTCTCCAGGTATCATATTAGCTGAGCATTTATCATTCTCTCCATCTTCTTGCAACTTCTGAGTGCAATGGGTCAGTAGTTTGTTGGGTTGAAATGATTTTTGCCGGGTTTAGGAATTGGAACAATGACAGATTCAAGCCACAATTTTGAAATTTGAACTCTATATATCATTGAAGATCTGGAGATTTTACTTTTGTTTATAGAATCTTTTAGTCCTGTCATAGAAAAGAGAATATTGTGTTGTTCTTTGTTAGAAGTGAATTTTTAAGTTTTTCATATTCCATAAGGTTTTTATATATTTTTTAAAAATTCTCTTTCTATTAGGTTATCCATTTCTTTTTTTCCAGTGCATTTATCTCTATTTGTTTTGGGTAAGTGGACTGCTGCAGTTTGTGATGTTTTTCCATTAATTTTCTTTATTTCTCAGGTTTTGTTTAGTGGGGTTTTGTTGTCTAGTCTGAAGATGTAGTTTTACCAACATTCTCTGTTGGATCTTTTACTTATACAATGTACGTTTGCTTGAGCTTGCTTGTTGTTTTATAGATTGATTGTGGTTAGATTGTGTAAGAATATCTTTAGCATTTTTTTTCCTGATTTTAACTGCTGCTCTGCGTTCTGTTGTAAATCAGAGTTTTGATTTGGTATGTGGCTTAAAGGAAGATTTAGGTATTGTTTGTATTGATATTCTTTTTCCTTATATAATCATTTCACCCCAAATAAAGCAGGAATGCCACTGGTGCACGGGGGGGAGGGTATAGAGAGAAAATAAAAAAGGTACAAGGGAGGTTTAAGAAGATAATGAGAATCAATTAGATAGATGGCGATTGACATTCCATTTAAACTTTAGGGATTGTAGCTATCAGGGAAGCAAGCAAACTGCAGTGAATTCCACAAATGGGAAGTGTGTGAAAGGAACTGTTAGATTAGAAGAGGCAGTTACATTTAACTATTTTCATGGCAAAAGGGTGAGACCTTGATACCAATCTAGTAGCATGGATAAATACATGTGGTCAAGGTACCAGGAAAAAAAGGCTCGTCAGAGCAGTTGCCATGAAAATATTGGTAGAAAAGACAAAAAGAAGCCACATCATGTTGGTGAGATAGTGACTGAAGGTGGACTGCCAAGTCAGGATTGATTATATTGAAGATCCTCCTTTAGATTTTGTCAAGAACCTCAAAATGAATAGCAGAAGCACCCAACCAGATATGGCAACAGTATTCAATGCACAGATTTATTGATTTACAAATGTGCAAAATGAATTCTGACATGAAAAACTTACTGGCATGACACAACAACCCAACCTTCCTAGCAGCTATGGATTCAATGTAGTCATTTCATTGGAAGTCATTTGAGTGGGTGAGGCCTAGGAGAGTGGTGTCATCCATTCTGATGGTAGGCAGGAAAGACTATCTATGGTGGTTAAAGGAGAGCAGCTTTGTTTTGGAAGAATTAAAATTTATGAACAATTTCCTACGCCATTCAATCACATATTGGAGGTCCTTCTGAAGTGCAGCAGCCAGGTTTACTTTGTCAGCCTTGGCAGATTTATTATTAAGACAGGCAATACTGGCAATGTTATCTGCATAGATGCCTATTTGGGAACTGATTACATCAGGAAGATCATTGACAAAGATAAAAAAATGTAGCACGTAGGACAGAGAATTAAAGGATGCCCACATTTGTATGAAAGGATCTGGAAGATTGCCATTCAAAGCAATCTTCATTTCATGATTTGATAGGAACAATTGGATTAAATAATCGTCCAGGAATACCATAGATCTGGAACTTGCACAGAAGGCCAGCGTGCCAAACCCTATCAAATGTTTTCAAGATATCAACAGCAACCGCTCAAGCTTTGCTGTTCTTATCAAGAACCTACTATATATATTCAGTGATGGTTGTTAGCACATCAGTGGTAGAGGTGGTGAAATGCAAGCCATATTGTTTGCCAGAGAGAAGGTTGTGAGATGCCTATTTCAGCATTGATAACAGCCCCAAATACCTTGCCAAAAAGAGGCTAATAGGGTGATAATTAAAGAAGTCAGAGGACTCCTCAGAGTCCTTAAAAACAGGAACTACAGAGAAGGACTCTCAACAAGCAGGAAGAAGTGAGGCAATAGTCATAGAGTTCAGAGAAGACTAGAGCCAGCTGAGGGGCACATTTCTTTAGGATAATGACTGGAAAACCATCACCTCTGCTTATTTGTAGTATGTTTGTAAAGGAGACTAATGGTTCTGGTTCAGTGAAAATTTCCCTGTTCATTTGGGATAAGAAGAGTTCATTGAATTTCAGCCAGTTATCCTTGTGTAGATGACATTTTGGATTCTTTTTTTCTGGCATAGGCTTGCTTATATTTAGGAATATAGGTGAATAGTCACTACTACATTTGTCATCATGAACTTTCCATTGAGAGTTTGTCAAAATTGATGGAGAGAATATGGTTAGGTTGATAGCTGGTGTTGATTCAGTACCTGGGTGTAGGTATGAGTACATTTGGTTATTCAGGATACACAGAATCTCTACTAGAATCATCTGATCTATCATTTTACCAGTTTCAATGGGGTCCCCTATAAATCTCCCATGAGCAAAAAGGGAGTTGAAAGTTGGCCAGTTAGCCTTTCTATTTTAGTCTTATTCAGTCTTTCTTTAGAGGAAATTGAACTGATTATTGTCCAATGCATTGATGCTTTTACTGCCATGGTCTGTAGATTTGAGTTTAATTGTAGTTTTTCATGAGGTATTGATTTTTTAACCAATATTGAAGTACTCCCCACTTGGTTTCTTCTCTATTGTTGATACATTTCTTTTATAAGAAGTTTCATATCCTTTAAAGGCAATATTGTCAGTTTTTTTTTTTTAGAAAGGTCTTCTGAACATATTATATTTGGATTGTAATCTGTAAGGAATTGTTTAATTTCCTCAGTTTGGATTTATACCTCTACAGTTCCAGTGTATGACACTTGTGTTCTGTATGTTCATTTGAATGGTAATTATTTTATTTTAGTGAGGAGATCTTAAGGATGACTGTTTTTGGTTATCTATTTCTATATATTCCATATTTCTATACTGTTTGCTTTTCTTGTTTGTGAACTTGTTCTTCGCCAAGTATTTCTATGTTCTTGATTATTTTACTTTTTTTTTGGTGTGCTTTTATTATTATTTTTATTACAGTTGTCATCCTTTTTATTGGCTTTTAATTCTGATTTTTGGATTTCAATTTTCTTGTGTATTGAGTTTTGATTGGTTTTGTTCTGTCAGTTTTCTGTTTGGGTAATTTTTCCTTTTTGAAAAGTTTTGAGTTTTACCAGTGAATTTTGTGTTGGATTTCCATTGTATGTGGATAGTTTTGGTTCAGTGGTATGGATCTGTTTCCAAGTTTACAGTTAGTTTTAATGTTTTTCAATAAGTTTTTAATTCTTGAACTGAAAATGTTAGTTCTTGCATTTTATGTGATTAATAGATTTGGGTAATTTTTGCATATGATGGTGCACTGGAATTTGTTTCAGAACTTTTCTTCTGAGTAGGGGATTTTTTTTTTTTTTTTGTGTGTTTAATTTTTAATATACTTTTTTCCAGGTTTCACAGTCCCTGAAAGTTTCCCTGTGATTTTTGTTTACAGTTAGGGCCATTGGTTTCAATTTGGCATGTGATCTGTGTGGTTAGGATCATTCTCTCCAAATTTTCCACTTACCAACTTCCTTGTACATATACCATGTCCATATTGTTGACAGTTGAATCTTCTTAATGGATTTGGAATAGATTTTTCTCTTTTGGAAATCTTTTATACCTGTAATGTTTTGTTTGTCTATACTTCTGAGATGAGGTAGTATTTACATTATTCACATTGTTCAGCCTGTTGTCCTCATCTTTATTGCCATATTCATGATCTTATGGCCATTGTACATTCTGGCTTTCTTCAGATGCTTGAAATTTTGAACTGAACCCTTTACTTGAAATTTTGAACTGAACCCTTTACTTGAAATTTTGAACTGAACCCTTTACTTGAAATTTTGAACTGAACCCTTTACTTGATAGTGAATATGGCAATAAAGATGAGGACAACAGTTTGAACAATGTAAATTCTCTAATATTTTTTGTTAAAATTATTGTTCTTAATTTCCTCCAGTTTAATGCTTCTCACTATGCCTTTGGGAAAATTTAAAAGCTGGTGTGGGTAGATCCTTATCTTTATATGATGAAATTTGTTCCTCCTTAGTCAAGTTTCAGCGTCATGTTTTTCTTTGACTTCTTTTAGTCACATATTATTTTTAATTTTTTTTTTCACTGTTTTTTGAGTTATCCGAAATGCTCATTTTTTTTCTTTTACAAAATGTCACAACTTCATTATTATTTTATCTTCTATTGGTTCTATTACTAGGAATTTCCAAAGTTTTTACTTTGATTGATTTCCTATATCACTTTCTGTGTCTATATGAATGTGTTGTCTCGAGTTTTTTGCGCTCATACTTTATTATTATTCATCAGCTATGCTCCCCACCCACATTGGAGCCTTATAAAGGGATGATAATGAAGGGAGAAATCCCCATTCACCTCATTCCTCCATGGGTACATGACTGATATAATCAAACTTGGAGAGGGTTCCATGCACCTGTTATATTCAGGATCATCTACCCAAGGATGGGTTTTCCACAGAGATTGAAATAACCATGTCAGATTCCTGTGTTCCTAGTTTGACTGACCCTACAGCAACTGCTTACTTAGTCTAATGTTTGATATGGTAAATGTGAGCAAATTTTGTTTGTTTTGTTAGTCTGACTTAGGGCTTGACATGATCAACCAATTGATTGGATCAAACCTCTTCAACTGTCCATCTAGCTCATGTAGGGCCTGAAGTCATGTGTTGAAGTTTAAAAATATATTTATTGCCCAACTCCTAAAACCCTCAACCACCATAGCCAAGTCATAGCCAAAAGGAAAATAGAAAAGTTAGCTATGGTAGATCATATAAATAGAATATTACCATTGCTTGAATTTTAATTTTTCCCCAGTTAACATAACAATAACCATTTGGTAATAAAACTTTGATTAACAATCAATTTACATGCTTCCTGAGCAACAAAACTGAATTAAGTTTCAAAATTTTTTTACAGTTTTATTTTCATTTAGGTGACCAGAAAAAAAGATTATGCATTAAGTAAAGTTAAAAAAAAGTTTATTTTTTTTCATTTTCAATAATCAAACTGATGCAACAACATATTTAACATTTCATCCCATTAGATTTTGTTATATTTTAGCAAACTTCATAATTTTATTCTTTTATAACCTTTTAATCTTTCTCTACAAAGAGCAACTGTTGATGCCATTTGCATTTTTCTTTTTGCGAAGAGAATTATCCAAAAATAGAAACAAAGGTCATCTGAAGTTACAACACCTGATAAATATGATGAATAAATAATTTTTACCTGACAACAACTAGAACATTTATTCCAGCAATATTTGTGATGAAATAGTATAACTTTTCTTTAAACAAATTCTAAATGGTTTTCATTGATTACTGCCTTCTGTTGCTCTAACCACAAGCAGTACTTGTTTGAATTGTCTGCTTTTCTGGAAGGATCAATCCCTTCCAACTCTTTCATATACACAGTATTATCTTCTTTGGATAAAGCTGTTTAGGATGTGGTTTCCGGCTTTCTCTTTTCCAATCTTTTCACTTTTCTTTTTCTTATTTATTTTTTTCAGTTGGAGTAGATAGACTAAACTATCGCCCGGTTCACACTCCACCCACGTCTATTGTACAGGTGTAGAGGCTCATCCCTTGTTCCCTGTTTAGGATGTGGTTTCTGGCTTTCTCTTTTCCAAATCTTTTCACTCTTGCGTAGTCCCCTGCACATCAGTGGTGTTACCGCCTTGCTCGGGGGGATATGATTAAAAAAAAAAAAGACATGCCTTAAGTACATGCAATTCATTTTCCAGTCCCTACAGTACTATTGTCATTGCAAAATATTTCCCTTAATCATCTGTCACAATTTGTTTAAAAAGACATTATTAAAGTACGGAATTACACATTGAAGCAGTCCAGTAGGTATTTAGGGCTTAAATTTGTGCAGAAACTACACATTAAAGTGACTACCATGATCAAGTTGATGTAAATGATTTTCTCTTTGCATATTTTGAATGTATTTGGTCATCTCCCGCATTGATAAAAATTATTTTCAAACAAGGTTTTGACTTGATAACAATCAACTAACTGATCACAGAGCATGAACTACAAGCACCTAATACAAAATTTCACAAACCACTTTTGAGGTATTTAATTATTTGTTACTTTCTGCATAAACTGCAGAATCATTTTTGCCACTTTAGTCACATTTTTACTATTTTTAAAATATTTTGTTACATATTAAGTGTAACAAAAGAAAAAAAAATGATTGACCAAAACTCAGTTAAATCACATACAAATATTTAATTTATGATAAACACAAAATTTATAAATGGAAATTTGTGTATGTGTGTGTGTGTGCATTACCTATAGACTCTGAAATGGCTGAACCGATTTTCTTGAAAATTTACACAGTTGTACTATAAGCATCTGCGAGTGTTCTTAGCTAAGTTTTGTGTCGAGGTACCTCCGATAAATATCGATAATCGAAAAAAATCAGGTTATAGAAAGAGGGGTCCGATTTTAATCAAATTTGATACACTCATAGACAAAGACAAACGATATTCAGAAGTTTCAAGGTTGCAGTTCTTACAATATCGATTATATATATATATATATATATATATATATATATATAAGGCAAGATGTTTTTGTATGTGTCTGTTTATCTGTCTGCATGTTCTTTATACAAATCCACAATTTTTATCCGATTCTCACCAAACTTCACACAAATATTCTTTAGGCTGAGTCTGAGCTCCAGGACCATGGATTAGTTTTAAAGCTTTCATTACAACCGAGCAATGCCTAGCTAAACTGCTAGTGTGTTTATAAAGAATAAATGAAAGAGTCAAAAATATCTATCTACCCATTTAGTTCCATGAGGTTCTCTTTCAGGTTTTAGTTAGCAAGCAACTTTACTTAGAGATTCTTTCGGACGGATGCACAGATCCACGAATCGGGCAGAGTTGATAATGTCAGCAAATCCTATTAACAACTAGCTACTCTCTTCCTAAAATCTATTTTTATAGGGGCTAACAGTGAATTTGCATATTTCTAGAATCATTTAGAATTCTCTCGATTTGACAGGAATATACTGGAAATTTCTAGAATGTTCCAAAATGTTCTATTCCTAATTTCTCTATTTAACAACTACTTCATGAATTAAATCTTTTTTGTAATAACAAGTAGGACTCAATAGAATCCCATACTATAACTTTTTAGATATTATTAATATTATTTTTATATATAAATGCATCCTTGTAACAATATATATATATATATAGATATATATAGATAGAGAGAGGGGGGAGAGAGTGAGTCATCCATATACAAGCCTGTTTCGCTGTATCACAGCTCATCAGTGTGACTAGACACATCCACTTGCTTCCAGTTGGGATTGAAACTCAACCGATTTGATGTCAGTCAGAGTCTCTACTCCCTAAGCCATGGGTGCATGGAATGAGAGAGGAGAAATTTTAGTGTGTTATATAGATGTGGTGTATATACACACCAGTCACCGAGAGAACTCAATTCATTACTGAAGAGTAATGCTACTGAAGAGAAAAGACTTGTAGTGTGTGTGTGTGTGTGTGTGTGTGTGTGTGTGTGTATTGGTACTTATCTGGTGGCAACGTCTCATCATTGTGAGGGTACCGGGTTGCTGCTTTCGACTGGTGATTAAGAGCCCTAACTCTTGCGTAGCGTCAAGAGCACTTCCAGTTGGGATTAAAACTCGACCGATTTGGTGTCAGAGTCCCTACTCACTAAGCCATGAGTGCATGGAATGAGAGAGGGGAAATTTTAGTGTGTTATATAGATGTGGTGTATATATACGCCAGTCACCGAGAGAATTCATGACTGAAGAGTAATGCTACTGAAGAGAAGAGACTCTGTGTGTGTGTGTGTGTGTATATATATATATATATATATATATATTGGTGCTTCCGTGATTTTCCTGCGATGCACTTGGTTAGTGGCAACGTCTCATCATTGTAAGGGTACTGGGTTGACAGTTTTCTGGTTGCTGCTTCTGACTGGTGATTAGGAGCTCCTAGCACTCTGTGAGACTAACCTCAACTCATCAATTCCCTCCTCTGACTTCTCGATCCCTCTGGTTATCTTCCCCTCTTAAGGAAGGATTACACTGTCCACATGCATGGGCTGGGGGTCTCCATTAGTGAACACCTCCCTATAGCTGGGGTGATATCACGTGAATCCACTGCCCACCAATATGTATGTCTCCGTGAGTCACTTCTCAGTTCGGTTAGCTACCTTTTCTTTCTTTACCCTTCCCCCTCTTCTCCCAACTGCTCCCTTCTAGACAGCATTTCTGAGTGGCTTAAAGACTGTTACTGATTCAGCAGGCATCCACGCCATGAATTTTGCCATTTCCCAATTCCTTACGCAAGTAGTGGACTTCCCCACATGCTTTTCAAGCACTTCCTCTGGACACGCCTCTCTAATAGATATATGCTTTACCTCTGCACCTGACTCCTGCTAGGTCTCGCAGCTTTGCCCTCTCGGCAACTCTGACCATGCTGTTGTCTCTCTTAATATTTCTCTCCACTCTCACTCCCAGGAGCCTCCTACTTATAGGACCTCCTACTGCTACCAAAGAGCTGACTGGGACGCCTTCCACGACTTCTTATGCAACATCCCTTGGGGAAAAGCTTTCAATCTCTCAGTTGATGACTGTGCCTCTGAGATATCGTCCTGGGTGAAAGCTAACATTGATGCCTTCATACCTACCAGGAAGTTTCATCTCAAACCTCATTCCTCCTCTTGGTTCTCTCCTGGCTGTTCGGCTGCCGTTGCCCACAGGAATCACTACTTTGGACTATTTCGGAGACAGTCATCTGACCACAATAGGCACCTATTCACATCTGCTTGTAATGAGTACAAGAGAATCCTGAATGATGCCAAGTGGTTGTCTGGTGAGAAAATGAGACAGTGCATAGCTGACCACAAATTCAGCTCCAAAGACTATTGGCTGTTATGCAAATGGGTGCTGAACAACAGCAAATCCTCTATCCCTCCTTTAATCAATGAATTTGAGGTCCTCACATCATCAGTGGACAAGGCCAAGTGCTTTGCTCGTAGATTCTCATCCAACTCCACATTTGACTCATCTGGAGTACCCTCACCTGACTTCCCTATGAGAACTGAGGCTAAACATTACCCCGACAGTAGTATCCCATGTAATATCAAAACTTGACCCTCATAAGGCGAGCAGTGGTGATGGAATCCCGGTGATTGTCCTTAAGAAATGTTCCCCCGAACTATCCTCCGTCCTCTCTAAACTCTATAACCTCTGCCTATCTACTTCCTGTTTTCCTGCATACTGGAAGTCCTCTTCTTATGTTCCTGTATTTAAGAACTCTGGTGAGCCCTTGGACCCATCCAACTACCACCCTATCAGCCTTCTACCAATTTTCAGGAAGGTGTTCGAAGCCATTATTAATGCTGAAATAGTTCAGCATCTTACTGTTCATAAACTCTTCTCCAACAGGCAGTATATCTTCCGCTTTGCCAGGTCCACGGCCGACATGCTCATGACCATTATGGAGTACATGTTCAAGGCCCTCGAGGAGTCTGGCGAGGCTCATGCTGTTGCTCTGGACACCTCCAAGGCTTTTGCAGAGTTTGGCATGCTGGCCTTCTATGCAAGCTACAGGGTTACGGTATTACTGGACGATTGCATGATCTGATCCAATCCTTTCTAAATAACTGCATAATGAAGGTCATCCTGAATGGGCATGCTTCCACATCTTACTGTACAAGCACTGGTGTCCCTCAGGATTCTATCCTAGGCCTGGCACTCTTCCTTATTTTCATAAATGACCTCCCTGACGAGATCAAGAGCCAAGTAAGCACCTATGCAGATGACACCACAATTTACTCCTGCATCAGTAAGAAACCTGGCGTGGTGGACAAACATAATCTTGCTGCTGATCTTGAGAGGGATCTACATTCTGTGGTGAATTGGAGTAAGAAGTGGCTTGTAAATTTCAATGCATCTAAGACCAAGCTGCTGTCTGTCAATCATCACAGGCAACCTCTCCTGCCTCCCATATGCATGGACCAAGCGAGTCTCCCCAAGAGCAATACACTGCACCTCCTTGGCCTTATCCTCTCTTCTGATCTCAAGTGGAACCACTACATTGAGTCAATAGCTAAATCCACTGCTAGGAAGGTTGGGTCACTATGTCGAGCCAGGATGTTTTTCCCGCCTGAAACCATCCTGCATATTTACAAATCAACTATTCGTCCGTGCATGGAGTACTGCTGCCATATATGTTCAGGTGGCCTTGCTGTTCATCTCCATGTTCTTGACAGGTTTCAAAGGAGAATCAGTAATGTGATAGGTACCGACTTTGCAGCTCGACTACAGCCACTTAATGGGATGTGGCTTCCCTTTGTCTGTTCTATAAATACTTCCATGGCTTCTGCTCCAACGAACTTAAGTCACTGGTGCTTCTGCAACAGGTGTTTACTCGTGCAACCAGACTGGCAACTGGGTCTCACCCATTCACAGTGAGATCAACCAAATGCCAACGACAATTCTACTCCTGCAGCTTCTTTCCTCACACTTCCCGCCTGTGAAACTCACTTCCTTATTCTTGCTTTCCTGATGGCTACAACCTCCAAGAATTCAAATGCAAGGTCATCTCTCAATCACTTGACCCTAGTTCTTTCCTCACCACCCTGTATTTCTTTTCCTTTCTCTCCACCTCTGCAACTGTCATCACACCTGTATTCCCTTCCTTCTCTTGCTCCTTTCTAAATGGTTTGTCCTTCTCTTCACTCTCTTCTATCAAGTGCTTTTACTCTTATGTAGCCCCCTGCATATCAGTGGCATTACCGCCTTGCTTGGGGTGATATGATTAAAAAAAAAAAAAAATATTTATATATATACACACACACACTACAAATCTTTTCTCTATCCTCACTGATATAATCAATAAATAAGAATATGCCAATTTTGACAAATGTTTTAAAAAATTGCATGCTGCTCTGATAGCTGATGAAATACATTCAAATGCAATAATTTTTTTATGCTAGTTAGAACTAAACATTCCTCGTGCCATCTTTCAGCTACCCAATCAGTTATTTGTTATTGCCAATCTAGGTCAAGAAGATAAAAAAAGAAAAAATGATTTAATCAATAATATCAATGACAACAAAATTACACCATGTAATTAGAGATTTTTTTTTCAATTAAAATACTAAATTTTAAAAATAGAACTTAATTTCATGCAGTCTTCATTTAAAATAAATCAAACTTTTAATGCTCATATTATGAGACGAGTGTTGTCACTCTGAAACCAATTAGGCTAATTTATTGTATTTTCCTTAATCGCTGAAAAATCATCTTAATTAGTCACACATTTCTCTTGTTTCAATTACCATTAAGAAATAAGCCAAATCTGCCGTGTCACCCTGCACTAAAACCTTTGGGAAAGAATCCCTATTTTGCCCACTCATTTATACATTAACTAGCAAGATGGACTAGACTCTCTAACCTAAGAATATCTAATTTGAATTTAGAACCATATAATCAACAGCAAACAACTATACTAGCTTTCCTAATATATAATAGAACATTAAAGAAAAGGAAGCTGCAAAAAACCAATATTGCCCACACTCTTAATTGAGATGCCATTAAAAACATATACAAGCAAAGGTGGGAGGGCACTGCAGGTATCATAATTTTAAGACACTGAAAATTTTTTATGAAATCAACAATTGCCAAGAACCTAAATTTTCAATAGAAAAAATGGAAACAAAAAGAACACTGCTGTTTAATATCAGAAAGAGACAACTGAAATCTGTAGATTATATAATGAAGTCAGCAAGCTTAGAAAATGTGCCACTGACAGGACATACTGAAGACAAGAGCCACAGAAGAAAGCAGTGCATAACCTACATAACTTGAGTAAACAAACAACAGAACAGGGAGAAATTGCAAAAAAATTAAATTTACTAAGAGCTACAAAAAACAAAAAATTGTGGTAAGCCACAGAAGAATATACACGAAATCACAATGTATAAAAAGTGGCTCTGAATAATGATTTCTTCAGTTCATGTTGGTCTGGCACAAAGTTACAACAGGGTCATTTCATGTCAATTCATCTAATCAATGTAACCCACAAAATAGACTTTTTACCATTTTGATATATATTGTAGATCTTATAGTCATTAAAAAATCCTGAAAATTCTAATCAAAAATTTCCAACAGTTCTCAAGATATTGCAAGTTGAAATTTTGCTAAATCAGCATTTTCCATTGACAGACATTTCCAAACAATCTCACAAAAAACCTTATATTTTCTGATCAACTGGCCAGAAATTAATGACATTTGATACCATTATAGATTTTTAATCCAAACATCCATGCAGAATTTTACAGGGAATAACCAAAATCTAAATATTAACAGTTTTCTGGTGAACAAAATTAACATTTTTGAGTGGCTAAAACACACAGAAAAATTGAGGAATATCATGGTAATGTTGCAATTATGATCTAATATTGACTCATTCTGCTAAAGGTGATGAAGTCCAAAAGGTAAGAAAACATTGGGAAGACATTATATAATATTTGAGAAATCCATTCCCTAAGTTTTAACAACTTTCTTTCTTTTTTCAGTTTCTATATGTTTAAAAAAAAATTATTAGCATCCAACTCATTCAGTTTCTTGCAATTGAATGATATTTTTTTTAACATATAGTTTTGCAAAAAAAAGAAAAAATTATCATTCAATTGCAGGAAACTGAATGAGTTGGATGCTAATAATTTTTTTTTTTAAACATATAAAAACTAAAAAAAAATTTTTTTTTTCTTAAAATATTCAAAATCTTTTAATGACTATGAGATCTACAACATATATCAAAATGAAAAAATCTATTTAAGTGGTGGGGGGTCTCATTTTCCTATTTTTGGTTGAATTAATATGGAATGACCCAACAGTGAGACACTTAATGAGGATCAAATTCACTACAATACTTAATTGATCTTCAAAGTGAATTTATTTTTCCACATGCTGAAATGAGCATTGGGGGGGGGGGTATTTACTAACTTTTGGCTTAGTCCGACAAGTAACAGGGCCCTGAGTGAGGATCAAACTTACTAACCTAGTGAACTGTCATACAAGATGAGCTTGCTAGCTATTGCTCTACAGTTGTCATCCAAATCAGTTATGAGTAAGAGAAAAAATGCTTTAATATAGATAATATCTTTTTCAATCTCTGTAGAGATATCCAATGCCAGAAGAATGACAAAGAAAATCTAACCTGCAGATTAATCACTTTGCATTTGTCACCTGTTAGAATGCACAAAGTCCAGTAAATAATTCAATCTGAAGGTAGCTATTTAGTACAGAATCTAGAGAAAATGTACTATAAACATGTGTCTGTATGTGTAAAACATGATTGAAAGCTTAGTCAAAGATAATCCAAGACAACTGATATTTAGAATTCTGCCCAAAGAGTAAATGTTAAAATCTGAAGAATCATTGATTTTCACCTTCAACCTAAAATTTGTCTAAACAAGTAACATTTTGGTTATATTTGTCAGTAATGTCACTTGATGTTTCTATGTCTCTGAAAATGACAAGAAGAATGTAAATTTTTACTTGACCAATTGAAGCAACTCATATCAAATGAATATACTTAATAGAGAAAACTCATGGCCACTTTCTTTACAGGTAATCTTTTGCTCTTTTAGAAAGATTTACAAGAACCAGATCAACCAAAAAAAAAAAAAAACAAAAAAAAAAAACAAAAAAAATGTAATACTGCTGCCAAAAATCCTCAATTACCAGCCTCAACTGAGTTCAAAAGTATTTGTGTGCCCTTGTGGGTGATGAACTGTTTTCCACCACCTTTCTCACAGATTAAACATTGCTAGCCTTTTGCAACTATCACTGTTTTCACAGCAGATGCTCAGGCAAACCAGATTCTTCAGTTCCACCAGTCCAGACCTTCACAGCTAGAAAGCACCCTGCTATTTACACCAAGACAACTTCTCCACATTTCCTACATATTCAAGTTGTGAAGAGCAAGTTCCTCTCAGACAGCTATGTGGAAGAGACTCTTGAGAGGATGCTCCACTCATCACTATAATCTTAACCTGTTCAAGTCATGGGTCAACAATCATCTATCCTACATATTGTCATAATATGCAAATCTTTCTATATTCTCTTACATTCCATTTAGTTACTCTTTACCTTCAGTGGTACTTAGGACTTGTATTGGGTGAACAATAGTGCAAAAAAGACAGTTCTATGATAGTAAAACTAATTATTATCAATTGGGTAAAAGAGAAAAAAAACAAAAGTTCCAAGTGTAGATATAGAACTCCTTTTTATAAATTTAGCTCTTGAAACTTACATCACTCAGAAGTATTGCTATCATTCTTTTTGAAATGATTTTTAGAAATAACATCATATATGAAGTGAATTAGTACTACAGAATCATAAAGCACTGTACCAAAAACCATATTACTGAAAGACTTTCAACAGTATCAAAAATAAAAATGGATACCACATATAACTTGAAGCAGTGTGCAATGTTAACATCTTGATGGTCCTTATTTTCTCTTCAAGCAAAAGATTAGAAATAAAGTCACCATCAGTACTGGGAAGAGCAAGAACAGCTATTAAATTTGATAAACTTATTTTTCTGAAATATTATTTTAATAGAATATAAATTTCAAACAAAAGTGGCACTGGTTGCTCAGTCAATGAATGCCAAATATTTCTTTATATGGAAATGGCTGATATTACAACAAAACACATAAAAAATTTTTAAAATAATTTTTGAACACATTATCTTTATGCAAGTTTTTCAAAACATGGTTTTTAACTTCCAACTAATTTTTTCAAAAATTTTTCTATCATATGTGTTAATTTTACGAGAGGACTGTGTTTCTCTTTACATTCTAAATATTTACAGAAGATATCTTAATGGTTGAAGTAATGGATTGTTAAGATTCTGACGACTTATGATTTATGAGACTCATTAAAATCTAGACTAGGTATTATCTAACGTTCACATTCCAGACAAGTTGTAGCCAATCTGAGCTGCAATAACTTAAATTTAGTTTTATAAGCATGAAAATCTCAACCTGACATGAAACCAAGAATCAAGAAGATTGTGATGCTATTCAAATTATTTAGTAAAATCAACTTCAAACCAGAGTGGATGTATTTTATTTGATGAAATTTCTCAATGTCAAATTTGAAATACCATTGGATCATTCATATAAACAACCCATCAAACTGATCAGTTCACTGATGATAGCAAAGTCCATCTATCCATGTCTTCAGAAGAGTGAATATTTCAGGTACATTTTCTGACAGACTGGGAATTATGAAGATTATTGGCTTAAATGATTAAGATCTAAATCATTTCACATGACTAATACCATTCCTTGGAATGCCAACAGCTTCCATTAGACTCTTTTCATATTAAGATAACTTCTCCCAATAACTTTCAAAATATAAAAGTTAGTGACCTCTAAAAAGACCGCAAAAATGGAAAATGTAGCTTTTTCATTTATAAACAATGTTTCATATTTACTTTTTGGAAGAAAAAAGCTGTTTTAGTTGTAACATTTTAACCCATCAATCTTGCTGACACATTAACATTCCTTTTTATTACACTATAGACTAGAATCATATTGAAAATGATCAACTAGCTAGATCTCACCAATGATTAAATCAGGGTTTACTAGTAAAATCAAGTAACGTTTTTAACCTCTTTCCACTGACTCCCCAATTCACTGGATTAATTTATTTGCCATTTGCTACAAAAATCAGATGCCACCTTCTGGCTGGTGACTTTTTTTTTAAATTGTATCACCCTATGCAATGCAGTAAAGCCAGAGGGTGTGGAAGAATAAAAGCATTAATAATGAACATGAGAAAAAAGTAATCAGGAAGACAGTAGATAACAACTGACATTGCATTTAAATTTTTGCAGATTAAAGTTGGTTGGAAAGCATGGAGCCAAAAGGGAGTTCAACCAGCAAGAAGTACAAAAAAAAAAAACTGTCAGCATAGAATTTCAAGCTATATCTAGCCAGTTCAAATGAAAATTGATGAGATCTTAATGACAGTCTATTACTGCACTTAAATTCAAAAAGTTTAGGTATCATAGCAAAGATTTCATCTGAACAATTACCAGGAAAGCATTTATAGAAAATGTATAGTGAAGCAACCTTACGATGGTGGGAAAGTGACTGCAGCTAAGCCACCAGATCAGGACCGATCCTTAGATTTTATCAAGGAACTCAAGATAACTAGCAGGGACACTGAACCTTATGTTATATGATATTTTGATAATTGATAAGATATATTAAGCATAAGATTATCTGAAAATAAAATTACTTTCCTTTATAATAAATAGACCAGGCCCTTGTTAAGTCCAGAGAAGCTCAAGCTGTTGCCCTGGATATCTCCAAAGCATTTGATAGGATCTGGCATGCTGGCCTTCTGCACAAACTACAGGGTTATGGTATCAATGGATACTTGCTTGGTTTGATCCAATCTTTCTTATCAAACTGCCTAATGAAGATTTTCTTGATTGAGCATGTCTCCACATCCTATCACACGAATACTGGTGTCTCCAGGGCTCTATCCTAGGCCTGACACTCTTTTTGATCTTCATAAATGATCTCCCTGACCTGATCAAATCCCAAGTAGGCATCTATGCTGATGACGCTACCATTTACTTCCACCTCAGTAAGAAATCTGTCAAGGTGACCAAACATAACCTAGCTGCTCAACTTGAGAAGGACCTCCACTCTGTGGTAGACTGGGGTAAGAAATCACTTGTAAATTTTAATGCTTCTAAAATAAAGCTGCTATCTGTCAACCACCACAGAAATTCCCTCCTACTCCCCATAAGCATGGACTTAAGCAAGCCTCCCTAAAAGCAATATGCTGCACCTTCTCAGCCTCACCCTCTCTTCTGACCTCAAGTGGAACCATTACATTGAATCAATAGCTAAATCCACTGCTAGGAAGGTTAAGTCACTGTGCTGGGCCAGAAAGTTTTTTTTTTCCGCAGCAGTCCATCTTGCACATGTACAAATCAATCATCCGACCATGCACTGAATACTGTTGTCATATCTGGTCTGGTGTCCCTGCTATTTATCTGGGGGTTTTCAACAGGCTCCAAAAGAGAATCTGTAATGTGATCGGTCCAGACCTGGTAGCTCGACTCCAGCCACTTTCTCACAAACAGAATGTGGCTTCTCTCTGTCTCTTCTACAAATATTTTCATGGCTTCTGCACCAACGAACTTAGCTCACTGACGTCCCATCCACAAGAACTTACTCAAGCAACCAGACTGGCAACACCCAAATGCAGTTGCCACTTCTACTCCATCAGCTTCTTTTCCCGCTCTTCTCACTTGTGGAACTCCCTTCCATATACTTGCTTCCCTGATGGCTACAATCTCCAAGAATTTAAATGCAATGTCAATTCCCATCTCTTATCCACTTGACTCCAGTCCTCTTATCCTTTCCCCATCACCACATGTATCTTGTTCTTTTCTTACTCTACCCTCGCAACTGTCATCACACCAGTATTCCCATCCTTCTCTTGCCCTTTCTCTGACGCCCCCTGTAACCAGTTCATCTTTTTATTCACGCTCCTCCTGCTTAAACTTTCACTCTTCTCTTGTGTAGCTCACTGCGCACCAGTAGTGGTAACACCTTGCTTAGAGTGAAACAATTTAAAAAAAAAAAAAAACTCCAGTAAGTCGAATCTGGTTATAGAAATTGTCCGCTGCTTGCAACAATCGAGCAGAAGTCATAAGCGGTGAGCCAAAGACATACAAACAGGAATTGGTCAGTATAAGCAGTACCCTACAATGTAATAATTATCCAGGGTACAAAGCAAAAGTTTGATCAAACATGGAAGGGATATACATGAGGATAACAACTCTCAGAAAACAGCTTCGGTCTGGATGAAAAGAAAATACAAAGGATCTTTGGTCCATGTAGCATCAGGACAATCTTCAGTTCTACACTTCGCAGTTACCTCTCCTGAGTAAGACCCCCAACAGAGGAGAACATGACTAAGAACTGTGTGGATGTCATTCTATGTAGCTGTGGAAAGAAATATAAAGGAGAAACAGACCACTCCCTAAAAATAAGGCTACAAAAACATTGCAAGGCTGTAACACAAAGGGAGATAGAAAAATCAGGGGTAGCTGACCACATATGGAGGGACAAAGGGGATCACCACCCCCATGGGATGAAGTTGAAATAATAAAAACCACAACTGGAAACTATGTAAAATTAAGGAATCATCGCATATACTAAGCTACAAAAATCTCCTAAGCCAACCAAGCATAAAAATAAATATGGGAACAAGTAATATTGAGTGCTAGAGAAAATTATTAGCATCAAAGAGTGCAATATGAGCTCTGGTAAAAATGGTTACTGAGACATTAGGTTTATAAGACCCAGAAATTCACATGCTGATGTTCTCAAGGATACATGGCCCAGTGGATATAGATGTTAGTTCTCAAAGAGTTGTGAGTTCAATAACAGGCTACAGCAGTGGTGAACAAATAACTTAGAAGTTTAAGGGAGATAACTACATTTTGGTTCAAAATTCCTGAACAAGAAACATCGTAAACATGGCAGTAAGGATTAGGACAATAGTCTGAACAACATGAATAGTATAAAAATCACTTTCCTTCTTAACTCCTTGATAATGATATCATTTGCAAGCATAACTTTGTTATTGAATCGTAGGGGTCTTGAAAAGTTCTTGGCCTGATTAATGGAATATAAAAAAAAACAAAAACAAAAAATAACAAAATGTTATATCATTTGATCAGATTTTAAAAGTGAAATGATTTAACAACTTCTCAGCACCTCTTCATAACTGAAGATAAAATTACTTTCCTTTCTAATCCTTTGACAATGTATATAGAGTTATGGCTCTCACAGAAAAGCATAGAATAACTATCTGGAAGATTTGAGGTTTCATCCTCAGTAAATGATGAGCACAACAAATTGTCTAAGAAAGATTTTATTTGCAAACCAGCCAAGTTCCTAATAGTTTGTTCTCTTTGATAACAATAGATTTTACAAATATAGGACCATCTCAAAATCCACAATAATGACAACATCCGTCTTTCATTAACGACTAACTTAGCCAAATAGTTTTTTCACTCCAACTCAGTTACTCAATGCTGATTGATTTCCGATAAATAAAATTAAAAAGTCATCACTAATTCCACAATCACAACCAAAAGGAAGCAAACAATAACAAATGAATAAATAAAAACTATTTGATTTATATTTAATCTTTTATAAATGAAATTTCTATCTAAAAAAAAAAAAAAAAAAAAAACCTTTCATAATAGTAAACAATGACTGCAGAATTAATAATCAAAAAAGAAAATTTGCTGACAGTGTTTATTGGCTGACAAGGACTTTACACACAAAAAAAAAATTAACAATCCTTTTAATAAGAACCTTTAATCAACACTATAAAGTCTTGCTGAAATTGAGCAAATAATCTTAGAATTACGAGAATATGTATAATAATTCTTATAGATTCTGATTATAAATAATATCTGTGATATATCAACATTTAGGGGAGTGATTTTATGCCATTAATTTAAGAGATTTAATATAAATGATTTTTAGTAAGCATCAAAAGAATTTAATTTTCTCTCATTAAGGTTTTATAATTTAATGTATAAACTATTAAAGTATACAAAAGTAAAAATGTCTTCTTGTTACTAACAGATGATTTTATTAAATAAATTTCAATAAGAAACAAAAGATGAAAATGAAACAAATAGAATATATTTATTAAAATAAGAGTTATATAATAAATTTGAAAACAAGAGAAATGCTGATTGTAAAAGTTTATTAACCAAGATTAAGCATCTCAACTAATAATATGCGCATGTTACAAAGAAAAATAACAGCTGACATTCACCCTACCCACATGCTTCCTGAAACAAAGTAGAATCTAAATAGAACCAAGCAAGAATCCAGAATTCTTTTCTCTGAAATTTGATAAGAGATTTTCAAGAGCAATATTGGCTACTGAGAGAAAGAATGAAGGAATTTCGGACAATCTCCTCACAAATTATTGTATATCTATATAAAGTAAAGGCATGTTCCTATCCTTTTAAATACATGGACACTATTGGAGGGTAAAGTGATTATACTGACTAGTAGTGTATCTAATTCATGCAGCATGTGAGTCTTGTACTTGTTGATACATAATTATTCATAACCTCTGTTTTGGTGATTACTCACACAGTAACCTTTTAGTGTTGCCACACAAATGAAGTTCTGTCACTTGGTTTGGTTATTAGCATATCAACCTTCTTGGGTCATTTAATGCTGAAAATCAAATTTTTATTCAATAATATATTAGTAAGTTTTAAAATCTGAAATGTAATTGAAGACTGGTTATACAGTTCATCTATAGTTGAAGCTGCTTGGATTAAATTTTGGTGTACAATTTACTTTTTTTAAAGTAGGTCAAAATGTTTTTTTTTTTCATTTTTGAAAAGTTCTTTAAGGCTATTGACATTATAAGGGTGTTTATGGATAGAGAGAAATTTAGCACAGTAAATCATAAAATGTTTTATTGTGTAAGTTTGCTGGCATACTATACATTTTGGTGGATCCTCATCTTTTAGAAGAAATAAATGTGTGATACTGGTATGACCAATTCTGATTTTTACTAAGACTACTCTTTGAGAAAGCCTGTTATGGTGTCTTATCTCAAGTGTAGGTTTGATTTTGCACAATTTATTATTTGGGTAAGTATTCCAGAACTCTTGCCACTTATTTAAGATAGAATCATTATTGTTTTGAAATCTGTGAGAGAGATTTGTTTTTGATATATTCATTTTTAGTGATTCTTTAGCTGCCTTATCTACCTTTCCATTTCTCTGGATGCTCATATGGTTTGAGATCAAGCAAAATATGATGTATTTTTCATTACAAATTATATTGATTTGTTTATTACTAGGTTGGTCAGGTTTTTATACTTCAATGATGTAAGAACAGATAGGGAGTCTGTATAATGAATCTATCTGACTTACAATTTGTGATAATATCCAAGGCTAAGTTTATTGCCATAGCTTCTGCACTAAATGTTGAGGATTTGTCAGGTAGACACTTTTGAAGTATAGTTTCATTTATTATAGCTGAACATCCAACTATCAATATTTTTGGAGTCATCAGTGTATATATGCTTACAATTTGTATGTTTTTGTAAGATATGAATTTCTTCAATGAATACAGATGTATCAGTTTCAGTTTTGGAGTGTTTTGCCAGATTTAATATTACAGTGGACTGTTTTATTAACTAGAGAGGAATATTTGAGAGAATAGATTCATGTATTAGAGAAAGAAGTGATTATTTTGAGATCATTGAAATTGATTTCTATATGGATGCCAAGAGGTCTAATGACATTTTTCTTTAAATTATGTAATTCTTTATATTGAGGTTAAAGAACAAAGTTGTAAGCTGAATTACTTGGACATGAGCTTATGTTAACTTATGTTGTTTTAATGCCAAAGGTGGTTCATGTGCTTCAACCTGTAAGCTTTCAATTGGGAATGTACATTAGGATCCTAGCATGAGTCACAGACCCTGGTGATGGATGGTATTAAGTTCTTTATATCTAGTTTTCTTGCCACATCATAGATAAAGCATCCATAATCTAATTTGGGTCTAACCAATGCCTGATAGAGTTTCAGTAGCATATGTCTGTCAGCTCTTCAGTCTTCGTGAAAGACGACCGAGTAATTGTATTGCTTTATTGCGTTTCTCATGAAGATATTTTATACGTGGCATGAAACATAATTTTTTGTCAAAGATTATTCCTAGGTGTTTGTATGGGTCTACTACAGAAACTTCTGTACCATCAAGTCTTAATTCAGGATTATGGTGTAACTTTCAAAGTTGGCAAATGTGTATATATGGAGTTTTTTGTCTGGAGAATCTGAATCCATTTTCTGTGGCTCATTTGTTTAATTTATTGAGACACTGTTGGAGTTACCGTTCAATTGTATGAATATTTTCTAATTTGTCACGTATTAGAAAGTCATCTATATACATAGAATCTATATACATAGAACAGTCAACTGCAGGATTGATTATATGCTTCCTTGAGGGACACATATTTCTTGCTCATGTAAGTCCATGAGGTATTATAAGCTTTTTCTAATTCAAAGAAAACTGCCCTTAAATGTTCCTTTTTGAATGAAGACTATCTGATAGAAGACTCCAGTCAAACCAGGTGATTGATTGTGCTTTTTTTTTCTGAAGCCAGATTGGAGATTTGTAATTTTATTATTCACTTCAAGAAACCAAGTAAGCCTCTTATTAACAATTCTTTCAAATATAAGTAACTCAAAAGTGTGATTAGACAATAGTTTGAGGGATTTTCAGGTTTTAGGATTGGGATTACAGTAGCTTGTTTTCAGAAACTGGAAATATTATCATCAGCCATATATTGGTGAAAATTTTGAGTAGGTAATTCAAGGAAATATTTGGTAGGTTTCTTAGAAATTTATAGTGAATTTTGTCTGAGCCAACTGCTGAGGTGTGTACGATTTCTTTCATAAAATCTAATAATTCTTGTAAAGTAAGAGCCTGGTTGTAATTTTTTCATCATTAGAGCAGAAATTTAATTTCTTCTCTCCTTCATTTATTTTGATATTCTGAAGTAGTTTATTAGCATTACTTGAGGAAGAGTTCTTAGATAATAAGTTTATAATATCCTCTTTGTTATTTGCTTTGATATTGCTTTGAGATAACCGTCTCAATGGAGTGTCTTTATTTTTCCTAGCAATGTTAAGAATCATATTCCATACTGTTTTAGTTTTGGTGTTAGAGTTAATATCAGACACAAAGTCCTTCCATGTGGATCAATTGGATTCTTTAATTATTCCGCATGCTTCAGTTCTATTTATTTTGTAGATATTCTGAGTTTCTTGGGTTGGATATAATTTTAACTTATGTAAAGCTGCACAATACAATCTGATTACTTTTTTTTTTACACTTGTCATTAAGCAAAGGTCTGTCATGTTTGACAGTTTTAGATTTTGATGTTGGTATATATTGCTCAGCAATACTAAGTGTTTTTGTAAAGTCAGTCATGCTATCTGCATTCTCTACATTGGTTTCTATTGTAAGTTCTAGAGCACATGTGTTTTTAAATTACTTTCAGCTGACTTTAAGTTTCCAATATGGTATTCTTTCATCTGTCAAAGATCCAGAATTTTCCAACACAACTGGGAAGTGATCACTACCACATGTCTTATGATGTACTTTCCAGCTATAGTCTAGATATGTTTCAGGATCACTTAAGATTAAGTCTATTGTTGTATATGTACCACTTGATGGATGGAGATATGTATATGGCTTGTCATTGTATAGACATATATTGTTTCTATTGATAAAATCTTCCATTAATCTTCCCTTCTAGTCATTATTTTTGCAACCCCATATGATATTATGGCTATTAAAATCTTCCATTAAAATAAATGGTTTTGGAAGCTCCTTCAATAGTTTAATTCAGTTCCATCTATTAGGAACATTAAGAGGAATGTAAACTAAGCATATGGTGATGGTTTTATGTAGTGAGGCTCTTATGTCTACTGTCTGTAGTGTTAATTCAAGTCGATCTTGCTCTAGAAAATATCTTTTCTTGATATAGAAGTACCACCTGAAGATTTGTTTCCAATAATACTAATAAAAGTGTATGCTTATAGTTTTTAACATCAATATTTTCATTGTCCTTTAAAAAAGTTTCCTGAAGGCAAATGATTGCAGGACATAATTCTGCAATAAGCAAAAGCAATTTGTTTTGATTTGCTCTTACACTATTTTGTTCTATATAATAATTTTATTAGCCATGATTTTTATGTTGAGGTTTTCAGTTTTTGTGGAGTTGTCTTAAGTTTACATTTTTCCTATTTTCCACACAGGGTTTCCTTTTTGCCTGGGTTGTGTGTTTTCTTGCTTTTTGTATTTGCATTTTCTTATTGGAAATCTTCCTCCTCAGGTTATAGATGAGGAATTTCTAGATCAAGATCTGTGACAAGATGATTCTTTTGGACTTTTAATTTCTAAGTTTAACTAGTTAGAATTTTTAATATTTTGATTGATATATCAGGTTTTTTTTTATGGGATGTGGTGTAAATCATCGCTTTTCCCTATTGATATCAGTTTTCCTTATTTCAATTTGTTTAGCTTTTGGATTAATGTTAATTCAAAGAAATATTTCTCACCAGTGTTGTTGAGCTTTGTTTGCATAATTTATTGTAATATTTTGTCTTGTGTTTTCAGCAATTTTCCTGGCTTCAAGAAAAGTTATATTTCTTGTATATTTAATCTTAATTATTTCTTTTTGCCAAGCTTTACATAGATGTGAGGATGCAGGGTGGTTCTCATTACAGTTTATATATTTTATGGTTTGCACTCAGTTGATTGATGATCTGTACTATTACATTTTGGACATACAAGAATTTTAGTACATATGTTTTTATGATGGCCAAATCTTTGGCAGTTATGACATCTTAAATGTCTGGGAATATAAGTTTCCACTTTTGTAATGATATAACCTATTTTTATTTCATTTGGTGATTTGGGTGTGTTGAATTTCGATATGTATATATTGATGTTTATGGTTTGGCCATTTTTTTTAATTGTTACTCTGGTTACATCTACCATTTTTTTTTTTTTTGTTTACTTTGATTCATTCTAGAGAGCAAGCTGTCAGGTCTGGACTTTTGATTACATATCTAGATGTGCTTAGACTTTGGTGTCAATAAGTTTTGATTTTTAAGTTATTAAATGTTGACCATTTCAGGATTTTTCTTTGTACATTGTTGTACTTGAATTGTTATTGTGTTTAATTTTTTTTTAAGTTATAGAAGTAATTTGAAAGTATATTATTTTTTCAATTATAAATGGTGATAATTTTGTAATAGGAGTTTCTTCAAGAGATTATAACTATATATTGAAGGAAGTAACTATGCAATTCTGATTCATTATCAGAACTTGATTCAGATAGGGTTTTTTCATTTTCTTTGTTGCCATATATATATATATTTTCTTTCATTATCCTTGCTTCCCATCCTCCACAGAGCCCTATCATGGTAGACAGTTGGGGGAAACCCATTCACCTAAGTATCTCAGGGATACAAAATAGTATACTCAGGTTAAACATTTCTATATAGTCATCAATAATTTCTTTACATTCATCTAGCTGTATGAAGTTGAATGTAAGTTTTAATTTTGATGATACATTTTAATTATAACCTGACTGACCCTTGCTACTGACTTCTAGTACCAATTTGATTAAATCTGATTGGTTTGTGTGTGATAATCTTTTTTTTTTTTTTTTTTTTTTGGTAGATTGTGAAGTTATTGTGTTTTTAGTGGGTGGAATAATACTAAAACTTGACATGACCATGTCATGCAGCCCTGCCCTCTTGGTAACTCTGATCATGCTGTAGTTCCCATTGATATCTCTTTCTACTGTCCCTCCTTCCAGGAACCTCCTATCAGCAGAATATCTTACTGCTACCAAAGATTGAACTGTGACTCCTTCCGTGACTTCCTTTGGAATGTCCTTTAGAACAAAGTTTCTTGTCTCCCAGTTGAAGTCTGTGCTTCTGAGGCCTCCTTCTGACGAAAGTTGGAATTGATGCTTTCATCCCAGCCAGGAAAATGTATCTTGAACCTCATTCATCTTCTTGGTTCTCTTCTGCTTGCTTGGCCACCATTACCCACAGGAATCACTCCTTCTGGCTTTACCAGCACAACACATCTGAATACAACAGGTGTCTTTTTGTCTCTGCTCATAATGAATGCAAGCATGTCCTAAATTATGCTGTTGTTTGCTGACAGAATGAAGCAGAATATGGCATCTTGCAAGTTTGGTTCCAAAGACTACTGGTAACTCTGCAAAAGTGTGCTAAACAACAACATAACCCCAATTCCTCCTCTATTCAATCGATTTCTTCGCATCCACAGCAAACAAGGCTGAGTGCTTTGCTTGCAAATTCTCTTCTAACTTTATACTTGACTTGTCTGGAGTACCCACACCCAACTTTCCACCTAGAAATGAAGCTGAAATTAGTGATGTATATATATAACCCTGTCTCTAGTCTCCAAAATAATTTCTAAGCTTGACTCCCATAAGTCAATAGTATTCTAGTCATCGTCTTGAAGAAATGTGCTCCTGAACTCTCTTCTGTCCTCTTCAAACTCTACAACTATTGCCTCACTACTTGTTTTTCTGCTTGTTGGAAGTCCCTCTTTGTGATTCCTGTTTTTAAAAACTCTTGGCAGCCCTCTGACCCCTCTAAGTACCTCCCTATCAGCTTATTAACAAAGTGCTTGAGGCTATTATCAACACTGAAATGCTTTATCATCTCACATTCCACAACTTACTCTGTGACAGCAGTACAACTTCCACTTTGCTAGGTCTGCTGCTGATATGCTATCAGCCATCACTGAATATGTTACCCTGGATATCTCTAAAGCATTCAACAGAAATTTAGCATGCTGGCTTCCTGCACAAATTACAGAGCTACAATATCTCTGGACAACTGTCTGATTTAATCCAATTCTTTCTGTATAATAGTGAAGTGAAGGTTGTTTTGAATGGGCATGCTTCCAGGTCTTTTCATACAAACATGGACATCTCCCAAAGATCTATCCTAGGTCCTATGCTTTTCTTGGTCTTCATTAATGATCTTTCTGATGTAATTAGTTCCTAAGTAGGCATCTATACAAATGACACCACTATTTACTCCTGTCTCGGTGAAAAATCTTCCAAGGACAACAAAGTAAACTTGCTGCTGCTCTTCGAAAGAACCTCCAATCTGTGTTGGATTGGGGTAAGAAATGGCTTGCAAATTTTAATGCTTTCAAAACAATGCCACTCTCCATTAACCATCAGAGAAATTTTCTTGCCTTCCATTAGTAATGATGCTAGTCTTCCAAGAAAACACACTGTGCCTCCTTGGCCTCACTCTCAACCCATGTTCAAGTGGAATGACTATATCGAATCAATAGCTACATCTACCGCTGACTTCTTGGTGTCAGGCCAGAAAATTTTTCTCATCAAAATCTATCTTGCACATTTATAACTCTACCATTTGTCCATGCATTGAGTACTGTTGCCATATCTAGTCGGAGTTCTCAATAAAATCTAAAAGATCTACAATGTAATTGATCCAGATTTAGCAGCTCAACTTCAGTCTCTTTCTCACCGTTGGGATGTGGCTTCTCCCCATTTTTTCCACAAATATTCTGACAAGCTTCCTTCACTGGTGCCCCAACCACATGAATTTACTTGTGCTACTAGATTGGCATCTAGGTCTCATCCTTTCTTTTACTGTCAAAACAGTCAAATGTAATCACCACTTCTACTCCAACAGCTTCTTTTCTCACACTTCCAACCTGTGGAACTTCTTTCCATTTGCTTTCTTTCCTGATAGCCACTACCTCCTAAGGTTCAAATGCAACATCAACTGCCATCTTCTGTCTCCTTGATTCCCAGCTTTCTATTATCCTTTCTTCAACATCCCCTGTATCTTGTTTTATATTTTTACTGTCCTTTTCTCTCACTGTTATACTCTGCACGCCAGTAGTGGTCCTGCCTTGCTTAGTGTGAAACAATTATAAAAAAAAAAGTTACTAGCTGGTTGATCAGATCAGGCCTTTCTGACCACCCATCTAGCCTAAGCAAGGGCCAAAGTAGTGTGTTGGAATTCTACCTAACACCTGAAGCCTTAAACTACCAGGATCCTGTCGGATCGTTATCCACGGTAAACAGGTGGCTTCATTGGAAGAAGGTCTTACCCTCTGCAGAGTTGCAGATAGTGTATTCTGAAGTCACAGCCAACAGAAAAGTCTGTCACTTGAAATGCAACAAAGAGCATATGAGGAACAGTGAAGTTTTAAGGAAAACAAACTACTACTAATTAAAAAGAGAGAGCTAAAATTTATGGGGCACAGAATGAGGAAAAGGGCCTAGAAAATTAAGCCCTCACCGGCATTAGAAGCTAAAACAGACTGAACTACTTGAAGAGTTTGTGAATAGATGGCAAAACAAGTACAAAGAGAGATAGTAGCAGGTCAAAAGTTACTCAAAGCAACAAAAGAGAGGGAATTGTGGAGTGGCATATCAATGACCAAAGATAAAACCAGCTTGTTTTTATTGTACATGAATACCAGAAGCATCTTATTTCTTTTCCATGACAGAAATCAAAATCTATATTTTAAGCATTATTTTCTTCCATTCCTGACAAATCACATTGATATTCACTTCTCAAATTTCAGGTAAAATATTTTTGTTTGCAACACCTGACAGTTACCATTTCAGAACTAGTAAACTTCAAATTTGTTAGGTGATATAGAAATGAATTGAGCTTGCAATGTGTTAACAAATTTAAATGTTGATTTTTGTCTATTTCTGAGATGAGTTATTGTAACTACTTATACTATTTACATTGCTCAGACTGTTGTCCTTATCTTGCCATATTCACAACATTTTGTCTGTTGTACGTTCTATTTTTCTTCAGGTGATATACATTCGAATTTCAAACTGAGTCTACCAGGGTAGATTGTTCTAGTTTCACATGCCATGCCTCATCTGGATATCTCAGTTTCAGTTATTTTCTTTTAGTAACTGTACTGTCCAAGTTTTTGTTCACCTCTGTTGTGGTCAGGTATTGAACTCCAATACTTTGGGTCATCTCACTGGATTACTTCAACCAATGCTTTTGTCCACTGGGCCATGTGGAACTGGAACAACCTACTTTGATGGACAAACTAATGAGCTCAGTTCAAAATTCCAACATATATCACCTGAAGAAAGCCAAAGCGTACAACAACCGAAACATGAATATGACAAAGATGAAGACAACAGTCTGAACAACGTAAATAGTTTAAATGTTGATTTTTTTTTTGTTAATTATGTTTGATAACCTCTAAAATCTCATTAAGCCAAATATACAAGAAAAATCTTAGTAAATTTTAAGAACGAAAAACAACAAGAAAAATTGTTGCCCGAAGTTCTAAGACTAAATATTGTAATAACTGAAAAGGAAAAAATTACAAGTGCGACAAGAATCTGTGTCACTTGCTCTAAAATTATCCCAAATGAAATAATGTAATCAAGATTTTTAAAATAGCAGAGAGAAAGATAAGGAATATGTTCAAAACTTCAAAATTACCTGTGGGGAGTTGGTAACTAATAGATTTTTTTTCACACCTTATCAGCCTTTTGTAGGTTATTTAAAACCAAAACATTTCAGATTATAGAGAATTGTTTCCAGTACTCAGTGTTCTCAAGCAGTTTTCTATCTAAATACTGATTGGGCTCAATTCTGTTTAACTTTAGTGATCAAATGAGAACCAGTGTTTTCAGTATGATTTGACAATAAACCAGAAAGTTGGTTGAAATGGTATGATTAAAATAAAGGCATAGATAACTTTAGAAGGTACAATAAAATAATAGATAGGGACTCAGATTGAGGAATCAGCAAGCTAAGTTTGAATCCCATTCAAATTCATTACATTCACTTATGTACTAATACCCCTGGGAAAGAGCATGTATTCATCTCTTCTCCCAGTTACGGAAAAATAGCATCACAGGCCAAGTTCTATAGCCTTGGGTAGTAACCAGTCTAGAAGAAGAAAACTGAATTCAAAATCAAAGTTAATCTTCCTACCTCAGTCAGAGGATAAAGGGGTTTGCATAAGGCTAACATCCCTACCTGTAAAAAACTTTCAAGACTTTCAACTGACAGTGTGATAGGAAGGGGTCATTGATGGCCTATTCTATATCAGGAGCAATAGAGCTTAGAAAGAGATACTAGTTTACTAACTTGGTAAACAATGACAAAATTTTATCTCAGAATTTCAAATAATATTGGAAGCTAGCAACTGTGGGTCAATATACAATTGAATGAACTAAGAATGAAATGACATTACTTTATGGCAGAATTTCATACAATATGAGGAAGAATGCTGAACACGCTGGGGAAAAATTAAATTATGAAAACAACAAAGATGAGGATATCAGTTTTAATAATGGCATCCAGAAGAAAAGTTCTTGACTTACAACAGAATTCTGTTCCCATGATGCATCATAATGCAATTTTCCATTTAAGTCAAGATGTATCTGCAATTTTCCTTGAATAAACACTCATGTCCCTCATCTGTACTAATGTAATAAAGTAATCTAGGATATAACACATTTCTATGACATATGTCAACATAATTAGAACTAATAAAAAAAATACAAGGACAGAAATGCATATAATGAAATTAAAATAATACACAAAATGAAATTGTTTTAAGCTGCTTGTATATTTATTGCCAGTGATATCATTGACTTTCATTAATGAGATGAAGAGTAAGATCTTGTCTCTCTTGCAGTAATCAGAAGCAGTAGCAAATCTAAGGTAGAAAGAAAAACAAGCGTGTGTCATTTTTATTGAGAATTCACCAACTTAGTTTAACAAGAAAATGTCTTTCTCTCTGTATGAGACAAATAGCAGGAGTCAAAACAAGATTAAAGAAGATTGCATCATAACCATGGATCATCATAGGTTGAGATTGTTGTAACCAGGGGTCTTACCGTAATCATGAAAATCATTTCATTAAGATTTTTAAGAAATTCAAGTTCTTACTCCTTCAGAATTAATGTCATCCAACTTGACTGCAAAAAAATTCTGATTTCCATTTTTTTTGTCCTTTACAAAGTAAATCTTTTCATTTTTATTATGCTCTAAAACATCCTTTTCTGAGTGCAGTCAAACATTTATTTTTGAAAATCTTTTTAAAATATAAGGTTAAATATGAAATGTTCCACCATTATAAATACTAACTTGTCTTCTCTATTTTCCTTATCCCAAACAGGAAAGCAATTGCACCAGCCTTCTTAAAGTGTATGTATATATTATCTTTATAACTCAGACATTTTCAACCCATAATTTACCTTGCCATGAATTGAATCTGACAGCCTTGGCTACTGCCAAAAATAGCAGACTCTTTCCAAAATTAAATACTTAAACAGAGTGAATATCTCCTGACAATATTTATGTGCTAATGTTAGTTATATACTAATTTGTGGTTGAATTTCCTATTAGTGCCAGTGATGTAGATTTAAACTATGGTAAGAGCCAGGATTTCCAGTTCTGATTTTCTCAACAGGCAGGGTCTTTCTACTATGAAGACTGGTATGGCACCATCCTCCTACCCAACCATTGGCTTTGTGCCATACTAAGTTTAGTAAAAAGATGGTAAATATGAATGTGTCAATCTTATAGAATTAAAAAAAAAAAAAGAAGAAAGATTATATTTACCCTTGCAAAACGGATATAAGCAGTAAGTATGAATTGAAATAGTAAAATAAATGCTTCTAAAGTAGTAATTGTGACTAATGCTGGTTGAAGCTCAATATCTTAAATACCAAACACAGCAGGAAAACCCAAGTGAATGTAAGTGCCTTCCAGCTTTTGAGAGTAACAGATTTTATAAAAAGGTACAGCCAATTTCATTTTCTTGCCAAAACTGAAATCTCCTATAAATGCGTGAAAACAGTGAATAGTAGTAGGTCTAGAAGTAGTCAAAATTACATGTAACTAGATTTGGCTAAGGAAAGAGAAAAAAATGTGAAAGAAAGAATGTAAAGAAACAAAAAATAGAGAAAGAGACTGAGAGAAAAAAGTAAAGAGAATAAAAAAAAAGACAAAAAGAAAAATTAAATGAAAGATAGAAGTGGGGGTGTTAAAATAGGAAAAAAAAGACAAACTGTGGAAACTAGAGAAAAAAAAATAAGAGAAATAAAAGGGAAGGCAAAATATTGAAAGAGTGAAAAATGAAAGGAAAAGAGAGGAGAGAGTGCAAGAATGATTAATGCATAGTTTGGTCTGGTCATTGCAAAATTTCACCTCTTCATTTTTAAAGAAATAACTTTTGACCTTTACATTTGTGCATTTCTATGTTTTACAATGTTGAAAATATACACTGACATTATTTTAGGTTCTTCCCATAAAATATCAGGTTTCTCTCACAATATATTGCCTTAATTTGTTTGTTTTGCATTTTTCTTTTTTTTTTTTTAAACACCTGGCTTTTCCCATCAGGTGTTTGACCATGCATAGATTTCAGTCTGAAAAAACCTGAACCAACCTTAAATGAATCAAGAAACTTCAAAAAGAAAGGTACAAACTGTTGAGCACACATTACTGCTATTTTCTATTTTTATCTGTTAACATTGAACACCAAGTTAGCCTGTGAGCTACAACTCCAAACAAGAAACAGAGAATTTAAATAAAAAATCATGTATATAAATATTTATGAAACATACTATTGTTTCTTTCGGTTATTAAATTTGTACAAAACTGAGAATGCTGAAGATATTTCTAGTTTATGAAGTAATATCTTTTGGAAAATTATGATTATTTTCAGTTTTAAGTTCCTTTTAGTGACAATATGTTGTATAATAATCTTTACTGCCTTTATTAAATATCCTCATGTTAAAGTTGGAGACAAATTCCAGCATGCATATAGCCTACTCTATTCATGTTTCACCTTGAATTAATTACCTGGTATTTGTTATTTTAGTTAGCTATTTGTTTTTATCAAATACGTCATGCCAAAGGAGGAGTGGATGAGAGATATGAAACTCATATGCTTGGCAAGTTAGATCCATTAATATCAATTAAACAAAGATTAAATTAACATATGTTTACATCAAGTTTGTCCAACAGTAAAATCCTGAAACCTAGTTGTCAATCTCATAGTATGCTTAAATTCATGCAACCAAGAAAAACTCATTAGAACAATTGCCTTGAAAATAATTGTAGAAAAGACAGAGAAGTCATGTCACAGCAGTAGGCAAGTGACTGAAGTCAAGATTGATTATATTACAGACACTTTTTTGGATTTTGTCAAAAATCTTGTTTAATATTATAATTCAAAGAACATTCTAAAACATGATATTTAACAAATATTTCTTCCTAGGTGTATTGTTTAGCTTATCTCCTAATGAACTGACTGATTTATTATCTATAAATCTACTACTTTGTTTAGAGTTTTTCAGTTTTCTTTCTGAGTTTGCCATCAACAAAGTGTTATCTGCATATGATAAAATTATGCTAGCCAATAAAATCCTGATAGGATTTCTATTTCTTTTTTGGGTCATCTTACAATATAGGTTAAATAAATCTGGTGAGATAATACATCCTTGTCTTCCTCCTCTTTCTATTTTTGTGTATTCAATGAATTTGTTCAGCACAAAGAAAGAAAAAGCCAGAAACTGTCTACCATGCTATTCTATAATCTCAAGGATCAATATATTGTGGGCTATGGTGCATTGCTTCTAATGCTGATTAAACTATTTGTATTTTGTACCACAGTAGCCATATTGTTGGTTCATACTTGGTTGGTTCACTTCTTGGAAAAATAAGTATTGGCTTATCAGCGTCCTGGAATTTGAACTTTGCTTGCTGATCCCACATTGTATAATGCTAACTGTTATACTACCTGCATGTTGCAACCAAAGGCAAACATTAAAAACAAATGGTAAACACTATTGAAGGCTCCTCTACTCAAAGAATCATCCTTAAACAACATAAACCTGCAATCACAACCAAGTTTAATGCATATGAAAAGCAAGAATAAAAAACAAATTGGATTCCTTAGCATGGAAAGGAAATAACTATTGTGCTAGTAACACCTACATTAATTTCTGACCACTAACAATCTTTTTATCCTTGAATTTCAGTGATTTTTCAATAGTAAAATCATTAGAAAAGCATTTACATTATAGAAATATTATCCCTATTCTGTCATTAATGTCCAACACCTGGCAATCACTTTATACTTGACTTTCAATCCATTTCTTTGGCAAAAATCATGTACAATGCATTTACATGATAAACTTATTCTGCCAGTAATGCTTACAATTTCTTATACTTATCATTTACAATTCCTTTCTTCCTGGTTTTTATGATGCACAATATATTGAATAAGTGCTAAAATTTACTTAAATTTTCTTTTGTGACCATGTGAATGCCATAAAAATAAGCCATTACAAATTCTGTGATGAATGAGTAAAATGTAGTGTCTTAACATTTTGTCGAATAAAGTATAAACATCTTGAAGTAACCTATTTATTCCTATACAAAAACCAACTCTGGAAATCTTAGAATATGACATCATATATATGTAGAGGGGGCATATTTTCTTTGAAAATGGAATAAAGGAATTGCCTACTTGAAATGGAAATCAAGATTTTGAAATGGAAATTCTTTTTTCTAACAATCAGATCTGCCAAGTGCAATTTTTATTTGTTACTATATTTGCCTTTCCTAACTCACTGGTCTGACAGACATCAAAGGATAAAGTTGGTAATGTTTTACTACGCCCTCCACTTACCTAATGTCTCCCTACAGTTTATAGTATTTAGAAACCAAGATTTACAAAGTTTGTTTGATTTGATAAAAAAATAGGGGTGGGGAGTAAAACAAAAACTTTTGTCATTTGTTTTCTCTTTTCTTTTTCCTAACCCACATGGTGACAGGGGTGGGGGTGCAGCTTGTCATTTCAGAAAGCCAAATTTTACAACTTAGACATTTTTCAGAAATGTTAATTTTCTTTCCTTGTTTTAAAAACATTTATATATTATTGCACTTTCTTGCTTAGTATTATAATGAAGCAAGGCAGTAATGCCACTGGTGTGCAGGGGGCTACATAAGTAAAAAATTAGATAGGAGGAGAGTAAAGAGAAAAACGAACCAGTTAAGGATAGGAATACAGGTGTGATGACAGTTGCAAAGGTGGAGAGAAAAGATATACAGAGTGGTGTAGAAAGAACTAGAGTCAAGTGGTTAAGAGATGGGTATTGACATTGCATTTAATTCCTGGAGGTTGTAGCTATCAGGAAAGCAAAAATATGGAAGAGAATTCCACAGGTGGGAAGTGCGAGAAAAGAAGCTGCAAGAGTAGAATTGTTGTCTGCATTCAAAACTAAAGAAAAAAAAAATTCTCTAAAACCTGAAATGGAATTACGGAAAACTTTCAACAAAAAATCGATCCTTCTACATATGAATTTGCAGGGACAGTTAAACATGCATGGATTGATTTATTTAGTTAAAAAAATTAATTTATATTAGTGAAAAATAATATGTAACCAAATATTTTACAGCAAAATTCAATTACTATGCTTTACAAATGTACAGCCAGATATACAAGAAATCAATAAGATCTTTGAAAATTTAAATGCAATGTCATTTTGTCTCCTTGAATCCTGTTCTTTTTTATTGTCCTTTTTATTTCTTTCATCCTCAGTAACTCCTCCTTGCATCTTTGTGGGTTTTATTGCTTTGTTTGGGGTGAAATAAATATATTAATGAAAATGCATATAAGATATCGATATGTATGTGATATATGCATATAATTTTATATTTTTGATACTATACTCCTTCAGGACTTAATTGTGGTTTACCATAGATCCATTTTCTTTATTATACATTATACTCTGTTGCTAAGAATTCTAGAGGAAAATAGAGTTGGTTTTCAGTTGCTTTTTCCATGGTTGTGAATTCAAAGTAACCTAATATCAGAGAGTGCATTCTACCTTGCTTATTTAACCTGCAGCTGGGAGAAAGATTCATAATTTGCCCAATGGTATAAGTGTGAAAATGAACACAAGATTCCACTGCCTGCACCATTAACCATTACTTTACCTACACACTAGCAGTATAGCCATGACCTTCTATAAAGAAGGTCATGGTATATAGCCCGGCGTTGTTCAGGTGTAATGAAAGCTTTAAAGCTAATCCATGGTCCTGGAGCTCAGACTCTTTGGACGTTGGCACGAAAGACTAAAAAGCAATAGTTGTTTCCAGTTAAAGCGAAACTGTAGACTGAAAGAAAAATGAATGGATGTAAGTCAAATTTTGATTTCCTGGTATCGATATCAAATTTTCTGCACTATTGTAAGAACTGCAACCTTGAAACTTCTGAATATTGTTTTCTTATGTCTTTGTCTTTGAGTATCAAATTTAAGTAAAATCGGACCACTCCTTCTATAACCTGATTTTTTCGATTATCAATTTTCGATATTCATCAGGGGGTACCTCGACACAAAACCTAGCTAAGAACACTTGCAGACGCTTATAGTACAACTGTGTAAATTTTCAAGAAAATCGGTTCAGCCGTTTCGGAGTCTATAGGTAACGGACACACACACACACACAAAGTTCCATTTATAAATAAGTTTAGATACGCACACACACACGTGTGTGTGTGTGCATGTTAGAATAAATGAAGAACAAAGTAGGAAATGCATCTCAACCTAACATATTTCAGTTTCATTAAAGCTTCTTCAGAGATCAAGTTAAAAATTTTTCATAGATTGAATTAAAAATGAAAAATTTTTCCAAAGAGACAGTATATCAGAATGTTGTTTGGGGTTGATTCTTATTGGTCAGATATTTATCATATATTAAAGCAACAGATGATTTTTTTAAATCTACACATACACTTAAAAAAATTTTCCACATACAAACATTTAAAGATAATCACCTATTGCTTTAATACATGCAACACATATCTGACCAATAAGAATCAACCCCAAACAAAATGCCAGTATGCTGTCTCTCAGTAAAAACTTCTCATTCTTGATTCAATCTCTGAAGAAACTTTAATAAAAGTAAACATGTTTTCAATCTTCTTCATGTTTTTCTGCCATCTTATCAGATTCCAATCTATCTCTCTCTCCATATATATATATATAATAGACTATTTTTACCAGGATCTGCAAAATAGTCTCTTCCTATAAAAAAATTGCAAATGAAGGATTTTTTTAAAGTTTAGATATTTAAAAACAATTTGAATAATATTATAAGTAAAAACATCATAAAAATGGCTTTTAAAAAATCTCAAGAAAAAAACCTTTTCAGACATTGTGCCTATCCTAGATTAAGATAAATGTAATGAAAATTTGCCAATTTAAATAAAAACTAATTAAAATTTGCTATTAAAAACATATAAAGGTTTTTCCCATAAGACCAATATGTCCAATTTGTCAGTGTAAGGAAGATAAATATCTTTACATTATATAACAAGTTCAAAATTAACATTATTATGGAGAATGACATGTATTGTAATGTTATATAACTAAATAAATGCAAATAAGTTTGAATATTATTAAAGAAACTTGTGGAACAATGCTTTTTCTTGGAGGAAGTCCAAGAAAAACCCAAATCAATAGAAATTCAACACTTGAGTTTATAAATTGTAAAGACAGAGTGGAAATACAACTGACCATATAATTTGATCATACACACCTCATTGTTCTGGAGATGCCAAAATGGAATTGAGAAGGTCATAGTTCATTCATATGAATAGTACAAATGCCAAAAAACAAAGGAGAGAAAAATCAACACATTTTGTGGCACAAGCAATGTGATACAGGCATTATAAGAGGGAAGCATGAGCAAGGGAAGTGGGGTGAAAGCAGGCAGCCAGGAAAATGCAATTTGAGGTAGGCATAGGTGCAAGCAACCTGGGAACAGGAATGTGGAACCCTGCAATATTTTCAATCACAAGCTGGCTGATATACCTGTCTATATTTCTGATATGAGGTATTGTAAATATTTACATCATTCAAACTGCAGTCCTCATCTTTATTGCCATACTGATGATGGTTCAATTGTATGCACCAACCTTCTTCAGGTGATAAACACCCTTTATTTTATTTTTTGTTTAAGATTATTCTTATCCTAATTATGAATACCTATGTTATCAGCAAAGTCTCACCTCATCATCTGTATAGTCACCTTGGGAGAGAAAGCAGCTCATAGTATTTTAAATAGAAATAAAATATCAAGAACTTAGAAAAACAACTTTTATTTTTTAATGCCATTTCTCTTCAGTGTGTAGAGTGATCATGGTTCATCACTATTTCTTCTTTATTATCTCTGAGTTTCATTGGCTTCTTGAGAAATATAGTGAAGTGATTTCTCATTGCTTTCTCCATGATACTGAATTCAGTATAGTTTTCTTCTAGACTGGTTGTTGTTTAAGGTTAGAGAGCCCAGCCTACCTTGCTATTAAAATCATAGCTAAGAGGAAGAAGAGAGAGATTCATACCTTTCCCAAGACCATTAGTGCACAAGTGAACATAGCAGACTAGGCTGAAACCGAACTCTGCTCAATGCGTCCATTTTTTTGTGCCCATAACCATTACATAAACCACACATCCATAAAGTTCACTTTAATGAAATCATTTATTTGTCAGTAAAATTAACTGGCACAATAAAGGAAGTAACTCCTCACCCAGTAAGGATTTTACAGGTGTCACCTGACCATTATCCAGCAACTGTTAGCACCAATGGTGTAAAGGGGACACATTTTTCTGAAATTGGTCCTATGCCAATTACCCTGCAACTGTGCACAACAAAAAATTACCCTATAAACGTCAGAATGCTGAACAACTGTGGTCAACTTGAGAATGTCAAGCAGGTAATGAGTAGACTGAACATCAAAATTCTGGGCATATTTGCCCACAGGAACCATTACTTCTGGCTATTTCAGCCCACAGAAACCACTACTTCCGCCTATTTCAGAGCTATACATCTGATCCAAATAGGCACCTTTTCTCATAATGAGTGTAACAGGACACTAAGCTGTTGTTTGCAGAGAGAATGTGGCAGCGAATAGCTACCCACAAGTTCAGCTCCAAGAACTATTAGCTATTCTGCAAACAAATGCTGAACAACAGCAAATCCTCCATCCCTCCCTTAATCAATAAATTCGAGGTCCTCATGGCATCTGTAGACAAGGCCGAGTGCTTTGATCACAGATTCTTATCAAACTCCACATTTGACTAGTCTGAAATATCTGTACCCGACTTTCTTTGAACTGATGTTTACATAACCCCATCTCTGATATCTGAGATAATATCAAAACTTGACCCCATAAGGCAAGTGTAGGTGATGGAATCCCGGTCATTGTCCTGAACAAATGTGCCCCTGAATTCTCGTCTGTCTTCTCTAAACACTATAATTACTGCCTTCCTGCTTCCTGTTTTCCTTACTGCTGGAAGTCCTCCTCTGTGGTTCCTGTATTTAAGAACACAGGGGAACCCTCGCACCCATCCAATTATAGCCCTATCAGCCTTCTACCAATTTTCAGAAAAGTGTTCAAGGCGATTATCAAATGTGAAATAGTTCAAAATCTTACTACCCATAAACTATTCCCAGACAGTATGGATTCCACTTTGCCAGGTCTACTGCCGATATACTAACAACCATCATGGAGTACATATAAGCCTTTGACATGTCCGGCAAAGCTTGAGCTGTTATCCTGGGTATCTCCAAAGCTTTATCCTGGATATCTCCAAAGCTTTTGATGTCCTTCTGCACAAGCTACAGGGTTATAGTATCACTGGACGATTGCTTGTTCTGATTCAATCATTTCTATCTAACAGCATAATGAAGGTCGTGTTGAATGGGCATTCCTCCACATCCTACTGCACAAACCCTGGTGTTCCCCCAGGGCTTTATCCTAGGCCCAACACTCTTTCTGATCTTTATAAATGATCTACCTGACGTGATCAAACACAGATGATGCCACCATTGACTCCTACATCAGTAAGAAATCTGGCGAGGTGGGCAAACATAACATCGCTGCTGATCTCGAAAAGGACCTTCATTCTGTGGTAGACTGAGGTAAGAAATGGCTTGTAAATTTCAAGGCTTCTAAAACAAAGCTGCTATCTGTCAACCATTGCAGGCAGTCTCTCCTGCTCCCCATAAGCATAGACAAAGTGAGTCTCCCTAAAAGCAATATACTGTGCCTCCTCAGCCTCACCCTATCTTCTGACCTCAAGTGGAATCATTACATTGAATCAATAGCTAAATCCACTGCTAGGAAGGTTGGTACACTGTGCCGGCCAGGAAGTTAAATCCATCTTGCACTTATACAAATCAACCATCCGTCCATGGTTAGAATACTGTTGTCATATCTGGTCAGACACCACTGCTGTTCATGTCAGGTTTTCGACAGGCTCCAAAGGAGAATCTGTAATGTGATCTGTCCAGACCTAGCAGTTCAACTCCAGCCACTTTCTCACCAGTGAGATGTGGCTTCCCTCTGTCTCTTCTACAAATATTTTCATGGCTTCTGCTTCGATGAACTTGGGTCACTGGTGCCCCCTCCACAAGAATTTAATCAAGCAAACAAACTGGCAACAAGGTTCCACCTTTTTACAGTTAAACCTACCAAATGAAGTCGACAATTCTTCTCTAGTAACTTCTTTTTTCTTGCACTTCCTGCCTGTGGAACTTGCTTTCCTGATGGCTATAACCTCCAGGAATTTAAATACAATGTTAGTTCCCATCTCTTATCCTCCAGTCCTTTCCTCCTCCTTTCTACATCCCCCTGTCTATCTTGTTCTTTTCCTTTCTCTTTACAACTGTCTTCATACCTGTGTTCCCATCTTTCTCTTGCTCTTTCTTAGACACCCCCTGTAACTGGTTCTTTCTCTTCACTCTCCTCTTGCCTTTTACTCTCTTATGTAGCTCCCTGTGCATCAGTGGCAGTACCACCTTGCTTGGGGTGAAATGATTAAAAAAAATATGTGAAACTAGACGGCTAAACAATGGAGACTTCAGCAGCAACAACCACAGGATCATATATGCAGGCGGTAAAAATAATGTAAAAGGAGTCAGCTTAATACTGGATGAAGAAATGAAGACATGCATTCTGGGATACTGCCAATTCTTTGAGTTCTCTTGCTCAAACTGAAAGGAAGACCCTTCAACATAATTATAGTAGTCTATGCACCAACAATGCAAAGCACTGAGGAAGAAATAGAATCTTTCTACTCCCCTCTTGACAATGCCAAGGCTCAGTGTAAAACCCAAGAAATGAGAATCATCATGGGAGACTTTAATGCCAAAGTAGGCAAGAAGAGGAAAGGGGAGACAAATCAAAACTTTGGATGAGGAATCAGCAATGACTGGGGTGAAAGATGGGTCCAGTGGTGTAAGGCGAATAACCAGGTGATAACCAAAACCTGGTTTCAAGAACATCCAAGATGTTTATGGACATGGAGAAGCCCAAGAGGCAACAGAAAAAAAAATTGATTATATAACCATTAACAAATTATTCAGAAATGCAGTGGTTCAATGTAAAACCTATCCCAGTGTCAACTGTGGAAGTGACCACCTTCCAGTTATCTGCAAACTAAGGGTGAAACTTCAGAGACTAAAGAAGCGTAGAGCAGTACCCAGGCTGCAATGCAGCACACTCCTAAATAACCTCAATCTGCAGAAACAAATACACTGACAGCGTGAGAAACAAATATGAAGAACAAATGGGAAATGGAAATTTTAAATGGGACGCACCACTTAAAGAAGTGCTAGTGACATCAGCAAACAACATGGTCCCAGATGAAATCAAATGCAGAAGAAAAAAATGAATGAATGACTGAAGAGATTCTTGACATGATGCAAAGGAAACAGAAAACTACGCCAAGACTTGGAACTGAATATAAGAAACTAAAAAAGGAAATAAGGACCAAGTGCAGACAGGCTAAAGAGGAATGGCTCAACAACAAATGTGCAGAAGTAGAGAGATTGAGTAAGACTAATAAAAGAGAAATGTATAAAGAAATAAGGAAACTGACAGAACTAAGAACATGCTCCTCAACAGGACGTATAAAATCCAATGATGGAAAGATCACATTGGAGAAAGAGGACATACTCCATCGATGGGACGAATATATAAAAGATCTCTTCCATGACAACAGAGAGCAATTAATAGTAAACAAAGATGTTGATAAACCAAAAATACTAAAATCTGAAGTGAAAAGCTGCAATGGCCAAACTGAATAGGAACAAAGTAGCTGGACCAGACGGCATTGTAATAGAGATGCTGACAGCCTTAGAAGATTTCAGCATAAAGAAAACTAAAACAGTGGTGTAATACCAGATGACCTAAGCAAATTAATTTTCATAAATCTGCCTAAGAAGCCAGGGGCAATCAAATGAAAACTCCAAACAATCAATTTGATGAGCCACATAACGAAACTCATTATCCAAATACTGATTAATAGAGAATTAAGCAGTATCAGGCCGAAAATAGAACAAGAACAGTGTGGTTTTGTCAAGAACACTGGAACAAGGAATGCCATATTTATGCTTAGGATGCTATCAGAAAGGGCGATACAAATGAAAAAGAACATTTACCTGTGTTTTGTAGACTATATCAACGTGTTTGACAAAGTACGCCACAAAGAATCGATAGAAATGCTCAACAACCTTGACATATTTAGCAAAGACATCAGAGTAATCAAGAACCCCTACTGGCAGCAAACCACCTGCATAGAGACAGGAAACAAATTCAGCAGATATACAAAGATAGAAAGGGGCATTGGACAAGGGTGTGTTTTTTCACTGAATCTATTCAACTTGTACAGTGAGACCCTAGAAATTATGTCACTTCATCATTGGTGGTTACAATCTGAACAACATAAGATACACAGATGATACAGTGCTGATAGCTGACATAGAAAGAAAACTACAAGACCTCCTAAAAAAGTAGATGAAGAAAGTCAAAAAAAGAACTACAAATAAACAGCAAGAAAACCGAATGTATGGTCATCAGCAAACAGAGGAGCCCAAAATGCCAGTTACAGGTATACTAAAATCAAGCAAGTACAAAAATGTAAGTACTTGGGAAGTGTTCTAACGGAAGACGAAAAGTGCCTTTCTGAGATCCAAATGCAAAATGAAATGGCTAAGGATGCATTCCAGAAGCTGAGCAGAGTATTATGAGACATGAAAATTTTACTAAAAACAAAGAAGAGTGTACTGGATTGCTATGTGATGTCTGTTCTTCAATATGGCAGTGAATGATAGACAATATCATCAAAGATGAAGGAAAAACTTGAAGCAACTGAAATGTAGTTCAATAGAAAGATGCTGCAGAAATCATGGATCGAGCATATGAACAATGATGGAAATGAAAAGGAAATTAATACTGAGCATCAGGAAAAGACACCTGAAGTTACTGGGACATGTGATAAGGCAGGAAGGCTTGGAGAATCTGCTACTCACAGGTCAGATAGAGGGAAAGAAAGACAAAGGAAAGCAGCAGATAACATATTTGAAGGGCATGAGCAGGTGGATGGCAGAGCGAGGTTTTGGTGGGGTAACAGGAGAAAGTGTGCTAAGAGCTACCAGGGATAGATGTGGAAGGCCATGATCGCCTATGTCCTGAAGGAACTTGGCACATAGAAGAATTGTTATTTACTCCTCGTAATCCTAATACATTGCAACCATCAAATTTGTTTTCTCTTAAGGAATATACAGCTGCCCACATTATTCTTATGACTAATAAATTTTCACCATTTGCTCAGTAGTGTTTTCAATTTCTTTTAGAGATTAAGAGATCAAGCCATTATGATTAAGGCTCAGCTTTGAATGATGCACAACTTGGCCTGTGTTAAGAAATGTCAAATAAAAAAAAATATTTCTTGATCCTTTTGCACAAATTTAAAGCAGGTCTTTTTAGCTTGAACTCATAACAAAACCTGACAAGATTGTTAAAGGATACAAAATTTAAAAAACTGAAAACATTTTTGTGGGCTAGATCTAAACTACTGTCTGGGATGGTCACAAAAATAAAAACAGGATTTCCCAAAAGTGCAATTAAATTTTGCTAATTATAACCCTTTACACATTCTATCAGAAATGATGGCTTTTCATATATATTTTTCTAATTATTACTGTACTTTACTCTTTCATAGAGTTGGTTTATTTCACTCAGTACATGTTTGATCAGTCAGCCATTTTTATAAAGACACTACCATCTGACATTGACAGTGGTAGGGAGAAAACTAGTACACTAGAAAAGTTATTGATTGATTTTCTATGGCTTATCAACCCTTTGCAGGTTATTTAAAGCTAGAAAATAACTTTTATTCATTTTTTGAGATAATAGTTTAGTGATGCAAGTCTTACTAATTAACCAATAGCTGGAGGGAAAAGAGGTGGATTCATAACTTTATAAAGGGTATTTGTGCATAAGTGAATATAATGAACATGACTGAAATTGGAACTTGGCTCTCTAATTAACAACTTTGAGCCATTATGCACTGCACCACCTGTATATCCGAGCTTACAGCACCTGGTATTCCCAAGTGGTTATGCATTTAGGTACTGACCAGGCTAAACATTGTTTAACTTCAGTGATCATACATGAATTAGTGTTTCAACGTGGTATTGTCATAATCTTAGACAAATTAAAGACATTACAGATATCTAGGAACTTGACATATATGCTATGATTCATAACTCGGTTGATTTATGGACCAAATACTTATCTATTTAGCAATTCAAACTTTAAGACTGATTATTTACAGCCTGTATGAAGTAACATAATATTTAGTGAAAATCTGTCCAGATATTTCTGACATTAAATGTTTATGGTTCAAAACTTAATAGTGTTTTCTTTTTAATTTTATCTTTAAAATTCTTTATTGGTAAAATTAGCCACTATGTACATCCATAGACAATATTTAATTGCAATCAATTCAAGATCTCTCAGAAAAGTATATCCACACAGACACACATTCATACAAGTCTCTTTTATATAAAATAAATAACAGCTCATATCATTCTTGTGAAAGTATTTTGCCCATAGTGAGACAGAGCACAAAACAGAATCGGTTCCATTGCGAAAGACAAACAATACACGACTTCCTAATGAAGAATCTCTGGAAAGTTTCTCTCTAGACATAAATCAAGTTATTCCACATCAAAAGGCATGCACTTGACTTTGATCTTCTCCAATGTGAATTATTTGTGCTTCTTACTAATCAAACATGGCTTCCTGTTCATTTGAGAAGGAAGGTCTATTGTTAAACAAGATGACAGTCATAGCTCAAGTGGGTGCCAGCTGACTGCTCAGTCAGTCACTGTTTCAAGTGACTTCTTTAATACCAAAGTCTCCATTACAAACATAGACCCCTCAGTTAACATTCAAATCTATAAAAACAAATGTTGGAACTTGGTGACGAACAATGTTGCAGGCAACATTTATTGAAGAAATCTCAATAGGTCAAAATCCAATGATCACTAATGCATGCAATCAAGTTACAACAGAACTTATAACAAACAAAACATACAATATATGCCTTTCTAACACAGCACTCAATAAATCCTAGGCTTAATAAAACAATAGCTTTTAGGCAAAATTCAACAACATTGTCTCCTTCTAGGGTGATACACTGATTCCAACGCTTCTCTAACAATTCAATGCTTTTTTTTCGTAGAATGATTTGTCTTTGGCCTCAAAATATGCCTCAGTTTCTGATATCGCTTCTTCATTGGAGCCAAATCTTTTTCCCTAGAGCATTCTTTTGAGGTCTGCAAACAGCCAGTAATCACTGGTGGCTAGATCTGGAGAATAGAGTGGATGTGGAAGCAATTCAAAGTATAATTCATGTAATTTTGCCATCATTGCGATCGACTTACAACATTGTCTTGGTGAATGATTGCTTTTCCTTCTTCATTTGTGGCCATTTTTGGCAATTTCTTCCTTCGAACACACCACTAATGCTATATGATATTCACTATTCCTTTCTCAAGGTAATCGGTGAACAAAATACCTTGCACATTCCAAAATACGGAAAACAAAACCTTGTTTGGACAGCTTTCACCTGCTCCAGTCCACTCAGCTGATGCTGATTTGACTCCAGAGTGAAGTGGTCAAGCCAGGTTTCATCCATTGTCACATTTATTTCAAATAAATTTTATGCCATTCTGTAGATTCTAAAGATATTGAAAATTTTGAAAACATTGATTTTTTATGTTTTTTTTTAAACCTCTCACTGAAAGCATTTTCATTGGTAGCTTTTGAATTTTTTTTCCTTCATCACAACCATTATGAGTCTCTCAAATTCAATCAACTAATCACAGACTCCTGTCACTTATTGCAAAAAATCACAACTGAAGTTTTTTTAAATGTGCAGAAACCTATTATAGTTAAGATTCTAGATTTTGACTTGTGTATCAAAAACTTAACAAATGAAAAACAACAACCAGATTCACTCATGCTGCCTTTCTGACCAACAGGAGGGAGAAAAGGCCAAAAAGTGAAAAAAAAAAATATATATTTTTAAGGGATTTTTTTTTTTCATTTTTCAAACAATGTTTTCAGTTAACCTTTTCCGAGATTGGTGACCTTACAAAGGCAAAAAGAATCCCATCTGCCAAACTATTTTATCTATAACTTCCTAGAGGAAGTGAATTTATACTTTTTCAAAAGAAACAGTATTAAATTAATGTAAATGTCTCAACTAAAATGTGTACTCACCACTATTATACCACCCACACAAAAAGAAAAAAAAAAAAGTAGATAATTTTTTTTGCAAAGTAAATAAAAATATGAGTTGCAAATATAAACAATATAAGCTTAATGAAAGTATCATTCAAAAACATTTAGATGTGGGGAGTGTAGAAATCAAATAACTTACCTTCTAACATAGCTGCTTTCTTTTTGACTAGCTCCTGAAAGGGTAGCATAATGGGACTTAATGAATATGCCCAGGCAAGTTGATTTACCAGACCAAACCAACATCTTGCATCTGTGATGGTTTTTGGGACAGGGAAATTTAAGATGGCATTAAGCATTGATTCAGAAGGTGATACTCCCAATGATGTTATTTGCAGTCTCCTAAATTGAACAGTGTCCTTTCAAAATTGGAATTTCTCTTTGTTGAATACAATCCCATTTTGTGCGCACATCATTAAGAAATGAAAGGCATAACAGAATGGCTCTGATGTTTGTGTCATACAGCAAAGTATCATCAACGAATTTGACTTTTCTGGCAATGTCTTTTATAACCTCATCATATCTGCAGGTGTATGCATCACCAGATGCCAAGTAGCCTTGAGGCATCCTAAGGTACATAAACCTTCCTCATTCTGTTATAAAAGTTGTGAGTTGTTGAAACTCCTCATTTAACAGAATAGAATGGTAGTCATGAACAGCATCCAGCACTTTTTTCTTGGTATTGGGTGGCACCTGCAATGCCAGCTGGAAAGGTGAGGCAGTGTAGTCTGTTTCCTGCTTGCATTGCGAATTTAGATGTTGATAATTGATGGTTTGTCTCAGTCAACTATCCTTTTTTGTTGTAATCACCATCGTGCTGCACCAATCTATAGGAGTGCCAACAGGCACATGTATTAATATGCCCCTTTCTATGTCTCGTGTAAGTGCTTGCCTTACTGGTTCTTTAAAGTGGTACGGCATGAGTATAGGTCTGTGTTTATCTTTAGGGACTGCCCTCTCTTTTAGATGGATACTAGCAGTATAGCCCGGTGTTGCTTTAAAACTAATCCATGGTCCTGGAGCTCAGACTCTTTGGACGTTGGCATGAAAGACTAAAAAGCAATAGTTGTTTCCAGTCTATTTTAAGAACTGCAACCTTGAAACTTCTGAATATTGTTTCTTATGCCTTTGTCTATGAGTGTATCAAATTTGTTTAAAATCGGACCACTCCTTCTATAATTTTTTCAATAATTGATTTTCGATATTTATCGGGGGTACCTCGACACAAAACCTAGCTAAGAACACTCGCAGACGCTTATAGTACAACTGTGTAAATTTTCAAGAAAATCAGTTCAGCCGTTTTGGAGTCTATAGGTAATGGATACACACACAGACACACAGACAAAGTTCCATTTATAAATAAGTTTAGATATGCGGGTTAACCAGACATGGCTGGGAATTGCCCATCAGTTTTGAATGATGAATTAGCAAATTCAGCTAGTAACTAAATTTTAGGTTATCTACATTTACTTCATTTGTTGGGAAGGGAGGTTCATTAGGGTGAATTAGTAGCTGAAAGTCTGTGGATTGCTTCTGCTCCATATTGGGGAGACAGACAGCTGCTGTATAATCAGTAGGCATCCGATTCACTTTGCTTCAGGCTGTCATAGGCATAGGTATGGGGAAGTGAGAAGACCGTATGTCTACGTCAATACAGGTGGCCTTGCTAAAATAAAGTTTATCAATCTTATTGCAGATATACAGTGCTTGTTTTGTCAACATTTCTCCAACAGTGAACTGAACAGGAAGCCTTCCATGGCTCATAAGAGTTGAGTCCCCCCCCTCCCCACTGCACGAATAACTTTTTTGGTGACTGACCATGAGCCACTTAAAGGACTTTTTGGTGATTGAGATCTCAACAAAATTCACAACCCACACCTATTCCGGCTCAAAGAAAAAAGCTTGAGATATTGTTTTACCATGCAACACTGCCCTGGAAAACGGCATAGGGCCTCCGATGCTATTTCTCGCAATCCTGTCACTACAGTACAGAGCCTGCTTGATACATTCCCAATAGAACCCTCCCCTATAGACATCAATGAATCGGATGAGACTTGTGCAGCAATGAGATCTACAGCCCTCATATGCATATCTCAATTAGATTGTAAACCTACCATAACCTCACTTGACCACATTGGCTATGTTAGTCAGAGAAACACACAATACACTTTGTTAGGCAAGACCATAAACAAGGGTTTTCCAAAAAGTCATCAAGCAATGGCGCCTACAATCTGAGAATACTGGGAAGTTCGTAACCACCTCAGCAATGACAATGGCCTAATACTATTGGACAGGAGAGTAGTAATACCAACATCCTACCACAAAAGCATATTAAAATGCTTACATTCGGCTCATCAAGGGGTAGTGGGCAAGAAAGCATGTGCTAATGAGTCAGTCTACTGGCCTGGAATGAATGCCTCAATTCACAATTACAGGGATAATTGCAGTACGTGTTCAAGGAACGGCCAAAATTTACCACATGAACCAATCTACCTTTTCAATGGCCTTTTCAACAAATAGCAATGGACTTATTCTATGTTGGATCCTTCACATAGCTTGCCTGTACAGACAGGCTCACTGGATGGCTTATCCTGTACTGCATCAAGCCAGGACAGGCAGGTTGATATCCATTTCAAAACTGAAAGAAACTCAAAGGAATGCACAGAACACCAAGGTTCCTTGGACAATGATATGGCAGCATGAGCGATTTTGCAATATAGAAACACACCTATCCAAGGTATTGGCTTATCACCAGCACAACTCTTGCTTTATAGACATCTTTGGGATTTTATCCCATCATACCCACACTTATATAAGCCACACTGAGTGAATAGCTGCAGCCCAAAGACGTGAAAAGACATTATCCAAATGAAATGCGGGCCTCATCAAGAGGTACAATCATACTGCACATACCTTATATCCCCTTCAGGAGGGCGACACAATTTCAGTAGTCATCGATGGGATACTGCTGGGCGAATAGTAGAAACACTTCCCAACCATCAATATAGGATTAGAGCTGCAGGATCAAGTAGAATAACCCTACAGAATCTTAGATTCCAGAGGAAACTTGAAATGCTTGGAATCAAAACCCCTATCTTGAGTGCCTTGCCTGTGTCCCTTGGACCAACAGTCACGGATACATGTAGGCCACATCAATCTGACGAGGAATCTCCAAATGGTAGCATCACTTTGCAAAGTGACCTCGCATCCTAGGGCCCTACTTAATCACTGCCATGAGTGAAAACCAGGATCCTCGGCACTATCCTGACTACTCCCATACAGTCAGCCAGGCAATAAGGAACTGATTCCTCCCCAGTGGCCACTGCACTCTCATAATGGGGAGAGGAGGGAGATGTAAAAATCAACTTGCCTTCTAACATAGCTGCCCTTTTTTTTGTCCCCTTTAAGTAATCTACCTCATTCATAGAAAAGTATCTAATTCAGCAGGTGGGTTAGTCCACTTTATTATAATGGAACTAGCCAGCACATTTGCAAGAGTGGATTCTATTCACTTATATATATAAATATCTCCATTAGATCACTCAATAGATTTTCCTTTCATTTGGAGTGACTTCACCATTCTACTTGTGTCAAATCACTTGCTATTAACCAATATCTAACAGGGAGGAAGGCCAAAGTTAAGGTGTTTTTTTTTCTGATCTTTCAACCAATGATACCAAAACAATGTTTATGCATCCAATCAAAGTAAATCTACTTACTTCAGTGAAAGAAATTGAAAACAAATTATTCAGAACTCTTATCAGGAGAAACGCCAAAGAGAATTTTATTACATTTTTTTATTTTGTAGAAGTCAACTATAGAAATTTCAACTGATCGGTCGCACACCCTTGCATCTATATTTTTAACATGCAAATTTTCTCCTCATACTGAATAGAAAATCTACTTGCACTCATTAAGAGTAACTCAGCTGCCATTTTCTAAATCCAGTGGTAACTTTAATAATTTTTTTATTATTCATGGGAAAAAATGAATTATATTGCAACAATGGGTATTTCCATCATTTATAAAAATGTTTAAACAGCTAGTCAAACAAACCAATGAATCATTCATATTACTTGCATTCATTTTCAATATTCTCTTATAACCATGAAAAATGACAAAATTATTTTGGTTTTTGTGCAGTCATACAATACTTGAAGTTTTCAAAATTAAAGAAATAGAATTTTGAATGAAATTAAGTTTTCATTCAAAATTCTATTTCTTTAAATTTGCTCTCTTATAAAAGCTGAATCTCTATAGTTGTCAATCATAAATCATCTTTAAAATTTGAAATGCTTCACTAAAACAAAGAAACCAATCTATATAACCTAAGAAATTGTTCCAGGTTTTTTTTATATAATCAGATGGGTCTTTACAAGTGTAAAATATTAGATACACGGACAACTTGGGCACTTTTCAAGTATACAGATTACAAAAGCATACCTGGACTTTTAAAAAACAAGAATCAATCTCACTCATATTTTTACAAGTGAGATTGATTCTTGTTTTTTAAAAGTCCATTTTCTGAACCAAATCTCTCAATTAGGTTTTTAAATTATTTTCAAATCATACATCAGTTACATAAAATGAAGATATGAAAGAATAATTTACTGCAAAAAGAAAAACAGTATCAAGATTCATTCAAATTTTACCTAACTCATAAAATTTTCTAATCTCTAAGAAAGTCATGAGTTACATTAAAAAAGAGGAAAAAAAGGAAAAAAGTAAAGTTATAAAAAAAGGAAAAAAGTAAAGTTATAAAAAAAAGGAAAAAGTTAAGAGAAAAGTTTAAAAAGGAGAAAGTTAAAAAAAATGGAAAATAGGAAAGTTATAAAAAGGAGAAAGAAAGTGTTTTTAATGAAAAGGAAAATGCTTTTCTTTAAAGCTGTCAATATAAAAAAATTTCCAAGTACCAGGTGAAACAGAAATATGGGAGGTCTTTCTACCATACTCTGTAGTTAACATCTTATCATTATGTGGGAGAATGTTTCTATCGGACCCTCTACTATGAAGAAAAAAATTAGTATTTGGAAAATTTTATATGATTTTATTAACAATGGTTCTTATATGATCACTCATCCCACCCAAATATTAACCAGGCAAACAGCAGCCAAGTATTTGACAAGAATACTTGTCTAAACTGATGAAGACTTCACTACATTAACTTCCTCACAAACAGCATTTAACAGAGTCAAATCCTTAATTAAACAAATCAACACAAATTCAACAGTTGTTTTTTTTAGATGAAGTCAATTGCAGCATGAAATTAATCTGACTTAAAGGCATCCAAATACCTGGATTATACGAATGTCAAAATTTATCAGTGCAATCTAAGCATCTTGACAAATTAAGTCACTAAAGTCAGTTTAATTGGTTTATGTTAGATAAATTCATTGTGGTTTTTATTTTTCTTCCTATTCAGTTGTCTTTTGACTTTCTTGCGAGAAATGGCAAATGAATTCAAGAAACAAATAGAATCAACATACATGTACATTATTCACCAAAACATGTCACAAAACAAAAATCATTTGTCTTGTTCACTGAGGCTCAAGCATTCTGTTCATTCTTTTCTATTCTACCATTTCTCATTAATTCAAGTGTCAGCTTTTAGATGTATCACTGTCTAGCCAGAAAAAGTTTCTCACAGGCATACATATATTAATGCATTATTTCAGGTTTATAAAAATGGCTTTCAAAGAAAATACTTTGTTACTGTGAATGAAGTTGGGTTGGGTGCAGAGAGAAGACAAAAGTTCTTAAAATAGAAATTACATGTGAATTATCTGCAGCCTTTAAGTGAAATGAAAACCTTTTTCAAAGGACAAAAAGGATTTCATGATGGATTATAAAAGACAAAATACAACACTTTATAGTGACAAGATTTGTGATTTTTTTTTTTTTCAACAAACAAAAGAACAAAATGATTAAGACAGATTTAGGGATGGATTGGAAACAAACAATATACAAAAAAGATTGCGCAAGGAAAGAGGCTGCGGAAAGAGAAAAAAAGATGTGATATGGACAAAGGCAGTGGAAAGAAAGAGAAAGATGTGGGATAGACAGAGGCTTCAAAAAAAAAAAAACGAAAGAGCAATGTCGGACAGACCAAGGCAGCCAAGGGAAAGAAAAACTATTGCAGGATAGATTGAGGCAGCTGAGAGAGAAAGTGAGAGAACATAATGAGGTATAGACCAAGACAGGCATGAGGAAGAGAGAGAGTGATGGACTGACTGACCGAGGCAGCCAAGAGAAAAAGAGAGAGAGAGTGATGGACTGACTGACCGAGGCAGCCGAGAGAGAAAGAGAGAGAGAGTGATGGACTGACTGACCGAGGCAGCCGAGAGAGAAAGAGAGAGAGTGATGGACTGACTGACCGAGGCAGCTGAGGAGAGAAAAAGAGAGAGAGAGAGTGATGGACTAACTGACCGAGGCAGCTGAGAGAGAAAAAGAGAGAGAGAGAGAGAGAGAGTGTAATGAACTGACTGGCTGAGGCAGCCAAGTGAGAGCGAGAGTGAGATGAATGACCGGCCGAGGCCGCCGAGAGAGAGTGTGATGAATGATTGGCCAAGGCCGCCGAGTGAGAGAAAGAGCATGATGAATGAATGACTGGTTGTGGCAGCCAAGAGAGTGAAAAAGCATGATGAATGACTGACCGAGGCAGCCAAGAGAGAGAGAGAGAGAGAGAGAGCTTGATGATGGGTGGATCAAAGCAGCCAAAAAAGTGAGCAAGAGAAAGCATGATGTGGGATTGACCGAGGCAGTGAGGGCAAGAGAAAGAGAGTGATCTAGGATGAACTGAGACCGTTGAGAGAGAGTGTGAGGCAATTGAGAGCAAGCATGTGTGATGGACTGAGGAAGCTAAGAAAGAGAGAGCATGATGTGGGATGGAATCTAGGTAGCAGGATGGACCAACATAGCCCAGAGGTAGATGTGAGCCTGGTCAATGCTACCCAGAGGGAGATCCAGGCCTGGCTGACACAACCCAGTAGATGTGAAGTCAGACTCTAAGAGTGTGATACAGGGTAGACTGAGGCAGCCAAGTGTGAAATGCAGGACTGCCAGAAATAGCCAAGAGAGAGGGCGTTATATAAGATGCAGTGGATACTGGCTGGATGGATTGAAGCAAGAGAAACAGAGATATAGACTAAACCAAGGTAGGAACAAGCTCAGAAAGATATAGGCCAGACCAGTGCAAAGAAGAAAGCATGAGAGAAAACATGAGAGAAATACAGGCCATACTGAAGCAGTTTGGGAAAGATACAAGAGATAAATTGATGTGCATGTCTGATTAAAAAAAAGTTATTTTGCAGATTTTTTTTTTAAATACAAGATATACTCAGTAAAATTAACTGATACAAGCATTGAAAGTGAAATGAGAAGAATCAATCCCCTTAGACTCAATAAGTTTTGTTTTAAAATTCAGTGAATGTTTGGTTTGGCATGACAGATAGATGCCTAAAAAAGGACAAAGGATATACAGGCTGAAATGTTGTTATAGTTAATAACCAAGATGAAGATGCTCATCTGAACAAATCAATGAATATGAATGAGAATTTCTCATCACAAAATGCATATAAAATACTCATTTAATATTGCTTTTTACAAACATTTAGTTTCATAAAACAATCATAAAATTTCAACAAAGAATCATACAAAATATTACTTAAAAATACATGAATTTTAGAATTTCAGAAATTAAATCAAAACAAGTAAACATGGTTAAAGTTCCATTCTGGTTTTTCTAAACCAATCTCTAGTCACACTTTGGCAATAAAAAAAAAATTCATTTTGTTGGATCTTAATCCATATTTGATTCCATTCCAAATGTTCTTTATCCATTCTTTTAAAAATGTTATAGATTAACAATCATCTCTGCTTCAGCTTCTGGTGTCTGAGCCTTTTGAGAATATAAGTTACTTCCAGAATATAAATAGATTTAATAGGGAATTAAGAACCTTTCCAGTTTTTTTTTTTTCCTTCTCGTGACCACAGAAAGTATTCCAGATTACCCAAACTAGTTTCTTTTTTTAACTGACTTTCAACATCATCCCAGCAAGTAATGGTAATTCTTTGGCATTTTTATCTTGGACCTGTGGGCATTCTCCACTCAGTGAATTTTGTTGGAGTGTGCAGATTATGTACACATCAGTTACCTTAATTATAACATATTCCTCTAGCTGGGGGAGGGGGGTATATAAAATGCATATTATTACAAAAAGCAAAAGTTGGTGAATACTTGATGACTGTGTAAAAACAGAGTAGTGGTTGATCATTGAACATCAAAAAGTAAAAATTAACAACACTGCAGATGACTATACATATATTACATGTTTTGAAGCTGTTCAGACTAAACATTAAAATTCCTTAAAATTAAGTCTGTAGATACCTTGAGAGATTGATTCATTTTCTATGGATTATCAACCCTTTGCAGGTTATTTAAAGCCAGAAACTATTTTTAAAATTTAAGAATTTTTATTTTTGTGATAACGATTTGATGATACAAGTCTTACTAATTAACCCATAGCTGGGGAGAGAAGAGGTAGATTCATACCTTTACCAAGGATATTTGCACATAAGTGAATATAATGAACCCAAGTGAAATTAGAACTCAGCTCTTTGATTCCAAGCAATTATCCATTACTCCACCTATACATGCAAGCTTACAGCACCTAGTATTCTCAAGCAGTCACCCATCTAGGTACTAGCCAGGCTCAGTGTTGCTTAACTGGTGATCCAATCAGAACCGGTGTTTTAATGTGATGTGACTATAAGCCCACCTTGAGAGGGAGAGGTACTTGAACAAGAGATTTAGTAGAATGATAATATAAGTTTCTTTAAAAAGGCAAAATAAGAAATAAAGTAACAGTGAAGCAAAAACTGTTCTTACCCGCATTGATGCTCCTTCAACTTTAGCTACAAATCCAATGTTGTCATGAAGGAAAATAACTACAGGAGCAACAAAAGTTGCTGTACCAAGTACAACTCGTAACATCTCAGGCCACCACCTGCAAAAATTCAAAGGAAAGCAAATTATCATAATTACAAAATACTGTCTTGACAATTTTAGTGAGTTTGACTCTTCCCAGTCAATTAAAGTTACAGGTTCTGGAACTTTACTTTTTAGAAAATGTTCTTCAAAAAGACAAAAGATATTGAGTAATAATTTGCATTATAAAAAAAACATGGTATCTTTCAAAATATGTGTACTAAAAAGATCTATGATTTCATAGACATATACAAGAAAAGAAAATTAAATTAATTTTCAGATGCTTATGCATTACTAGAATAGTGGCTAGATACTTTTAAAGATTTTAGTATGCAACTCACCAAAGTACTAAGTCTCACCGTTATACACAAGAAAGTGTAAATGTCTTGATGCCCTTTCTATGTTGAAACTAATTATCAAAAGATACCATGAGCAAGATTATAACAGACTAGCAGTATAGCCCAGCATGGCTCAGGTGTAATGAAAGCTTTAAAACTAATCCATGGTTCTGGAGCTCTGACTCTTTGGACATTGGCACAAAAGACTAAAAAGTTTCCAGTTAAAGCAAAACCATAGACTGAAAGAAAAATGAATGGATGTAAGTTAAATTTTCATTTCCTGGTATCGATCTATACATATATATATTATCGATTTTCTGCACTTTTTTAAGAACAGCAACCTTGAAACTTCTGAATATTGTTTCTTATGTCTTTGTCTATGAGTGTATCAAATTTAATTAAAATCGGACCACTCCTTCTATAACTCGATTTTCAATATTTATCGGGGGTACCTCGACACAAAACCTAGCTAAGAACACTCGCAGATGCTTATAGTACAACTGTGTAAATTTTCAAGAAAATCGGTTCAGCCGTTTTGGAGTCTATAGGTAATGGATACACACACAGACAAAGTTCCATTTATAAATATGTTTAGATAAATCATAATATTTAGCTGATGTTTTAAAAATCTACTGAACTTAGGCTTAGGGCCACATCATATTGAAACACTGTTTCCATAAGATTATTGAAGTTAAGCAATGTCAGGCCTAGTCAGTACCTAAATGAGTGACTGCTTGGAAATACCAGGTGCTGTAAGTTGAGATGTATAGCTAGTGCAATGGATAATGGCTTAGAATTGTTAATTGGAGAGCCAAGTTCCAATTCTAGTTGGGTATCATTATATTCAATTATGCACAAATACTCTTGGAAAAAGTGAGAATCTACTTCTCCTCCCAGCTAAGGGTTAATTAGTAAAACAAATCAATCAAGTAAATAAACTTGAATACATAGCCAGCAAGCATGGAAAGCCTAATGAGTAAAAGAAGTATATGTTTAAGGTACTAAGAGAAGAACATGGAGTACTGAAGAGTTTTATCCTCGACCCAACAATCTATCATATTGACCCTAAATATACACTGATACACTAATTTTGTTTTGTTTTTGTATAATTATCTTTATTTCTAATACACAATTTTACTTTTTGTTTGTTTAACAATATATCAAATCGTTATGAATCAGTTAATGCTTAAATTTTATTTTCTAGGAAGCTTTGAAGTAATAAGTTAGTTATTCTGCTTTTACAGTTGAATACATGGTAGATGATACTCAGCTTTTGTATATATAGATGTTTGTCTGGGTATAAATACTAGGATGTGTTTTCTATTTTAGTTTTGTTTAAGTGGTATTTTGAAATACAGTTAGATTTCTTTAAGAAATTTTATGAGATTATATGGCTTAATGTCATAAATAGGTTATTTCATGTTGGCTGGTGGATTTTGTTTCATAACATATCAAACTCCATGACTCATTCAATGCCAAAATGTCAATAACAAACAATTTTACGGCTTCAACTTTAAAACTTTTTGGTGGTCATGTTGCTTTAAAAATACATAATTGCTGATTTTACTATAAATAGTTATTGTTACTATATTTTTATTTTTTATAAGAATTTTTATACTTTCATAGTGTTTTATTTGGGGTGTCATTATTTTCCCATAATAGGTGCTACCAACCCTGCTTCAGGGTGAACCTAGGAACAAAAGCAGTTGACATGGTTCCATGCTCCCTCAAAACCTGCAATCTCCCAATCAGTGTAGTCTATCTTCATACCAAAGACCGATTTCTATTTGTCACCAATCATGGCTCTCCACAATTTCCCATCCTTTGTAGTTCTTAATAAATCTTAACTTTTTATTTCTTCTCAACCTTGTACAATTGGTTATGCATTGTTTTTATCTGTCCTATATCAAATTTTCCAAGCTCTTTTATCCATATGTGGCCTAGAAATTTCACCTATCTCTTTCTGATAAGAATAAGTGCTTTTTGTTTCCATTTTCTATTAAACTTTGTGGTTGCTCACATTTTCAGTCCATGGTATTGTCAGCATCTTTCTAAAGAACCACAGTCTCCTCTTCATCTGTGATTGTCGATCATTCACTGCTCATATAAGAGGACTGATATTATATAACAGTTCGGTACTCTTTTCTTTGTTTCTAATGAAATTTTTCTGTTTTTAATGCTTTAACTCTTGGAAGGTATCTTTCATTATCCTAATCTGCCTTCAGAAATTGCTGTTGCATTTTCCTTCTTCTGTTAAAACATTTCACAGCTATTTAAATTGTTGTACAAATTTGGTTTTGGTATCTCCAATTTGTAATCATACTTGATTTAAAAAAAAAAAAAATGGATTAGAATTTGGAAAATTCAAAGGTAACATTTCTATTATAAACATCCGAGTTTCATTACTGTTTAGGACCACTTCCTAATTCCCCACTTTTCACAAAGCAGAAATCACAGCACGGAAAGTTTCCAGACTTTAAAAGTTTTAACTGTAGAAAAGCTACTGGTCTGAATAAAATCCCAGTTATTTTTAAGAACATCAGTCCAGAATTATCTCTGACCTTAGCAAAACTAATCACTGTCCAAAAGAGATGCTTCCTAAGGGAAATGGAAAGGGGTCAACTGTGTCTCCTGTTTTTAAGATTGTCGATGAATCCTCTTCTATTGTCACAATATCAACCCATTAGTCTCCCTAGTGTCATCAGTAAGCTCTCTGAGTACATAAACAAGAAGGTTGCTGAACACCTTAACAGGAACAATCTACCGAGTGATAACTAGTATGGATTTCACTCTGATTGGTCCAATGATGAAGTTATATCATGACTCAAAGAATCAGTGAGGTACTAGACAATAAATTTATTATGAGGACTATCACAGATATATCAAAAGCCTTTAAGAAGATGTGGCACCAAAAGTTGATAGACAAACTCTCTAGTGATGGACCCTCTGGAAGGTTTTTCTCAATTATCAACTCCTTCCTAACAGATAAGTCCAGGAAAGTCAGTGTTATACATTCTAGGGACCAAAAGAATATAATTGAACTTGAAAAGAATTTATTCCTGTCAAAGGTGAGAAAGAACTTGTGATAATTTCAGTGAAAGATGGAATGCAAAAACAACGCCAATTTCCAAGGTCACGAAATAGAATATAATTAAATCATTCAGCCAGAAGCGAATATAATTTATATTAAATTATTTTGGATTATAAAACAATGAATAGAGAAATGAATTATATTTTAGTAAGCCAACAAGAAATATGTTCTGGTTGTCAGAAACAATGAAAAACAGACATGTTAAAGTTGGAAAAATTTGAACATTTAAATAAACAATAATGTGATTACATCAATATGCAACTGGCCAAAGACAACTATTGGTGATTAGGCCTGCCTAGGAATGACATAACTGAGTGAAGAGTGAACTTATATATATGACTGGGTTTTCCTGGGTCAATATAGACAGCAGAGAGCAGACAAGCTCGGGATATGAAGAGAACTCAAGGAAAGACAACTCCAGCTGTCACTCCCTTGTATGTGAATGCTTCCTCTGACTACCCCTCTACACGCAATTGTCACATTGTAGAGAATAAACTGAATATATTTTTTATACAGATGTTGTCCATCATCATATTACAAGCCGATCATCAACATTGGTTTGCAGGTCATACAGTATAAGTCGCTCTGGTATATGTCTTTGGTATACCACAATTGGAATGCCATCATTCCTCAGATTTCTCCTCTCAGTCCTACCCTATTTCTACTTTATATTAATGATCTGCCTATGAACATACATAGATCTTTAGTGAAAACATGGCAGAATAATCAGACATTTTCTCTGAATATATGCTGCCAAGGATTTATAGAAGTCTATTTCAGAATTCCTAACAAAATTTAGGATTAGCAAGAAGTTGATCCATTTTCCTCAATCTGACCAATTGCCAAAACACAAGGCTTTATTTTTATTTTTTTAAGGCTTCTTTGACAGGTTGAGAACATTTTCACATTTTTCATATATCTTAAAAATGGGATTTTATAAAACTGGATAGAAGCTGTCTACATGTATCTGGCATTCTAATGGTGATGGGGAACCAACGAAAACTAGTGAAAGATTTTGGTATTAAGAAATTTGGGTGAATGATGACAAGTTTTAATCCATGAAACAATGCCAAACCTAGAATCCTTACTAATCTATTATTGCTTCTATGAAGTCATCACTGCTATTTTTTAATTTTGAGCAGCAAATATATATACACACAAATGCACACACACATTATATATATCGCCTGGTACACACTCCACCCACGTCTATTGAACAGATTAAGAAGCTCATTCCTTGTTCCCTGTTTAGGATGTGGTTTCCAGCTTTCTCTTTTCCAATGTTCTCACTTTGGTTTCTTTTTTTTTTTTTCAATTGGAGTAGATAGATCTATCTATCACCTGGTTCACACTCCACCCACGTCTATTGAACAGATTATGAGGCTCATCCCTTGTTCCCTGTTTAGGATGTGGTTTCCGGCTTTCTCTTTTCCAATCTTTTCACTATTACGTAGCCCCCTGCACATCAGTGGCGTTACCGCCTTGCTCGGAGTGATACGATTAAAAAAAAAAAAAAAAAAAAAAAAAAAAAAAGTTTTCTATATATATATATATATATATATATATAAAGGGAGAGATTACTGTTGTTTCAATAAAAGAAAAGTATATATTTGAAAAATAGAAGGATCCACAAACTTTCTTTGCTTATTATGTAGATTCTTTCATATTGTAATTTGTAGATTTCATTACACATGTTTTGGGTCTTGTGACCCTCTTCAGGTGAACATCCTAAAAAAATGTTTGATTCCAGTTATTTTTGTGTGTAGATGATACATTTTATAAGAGCGCCGCCAAAAATCTGGATGACCAGAATTTGGCAGCACATCTATCCTCTAACCTAGTCCTGGTGACACAGTAGTGGATGGACTGGCTTGTAACATTCAATACCTTCAAGACCAAACTAGTAATATTCCATTATTATCAAGCAGACCTTGAAATTTTGCCTGTCATGATAGAGGGGTGTTCTCTCAGCGGATCCTTGCTTTGAATATATTAGAATATATTATTCAAGTGGAATACATACGCATGATCCACTGCTAAAGATACTGAAAAATGGTTGATGCCATTTCAAGAAGTTATGATGTTTTCACTCATCAGAACTGGGGGTTTTTTTGTTTTGTTTTGTTTTTTTTGCTATAAAAAAAAACAAACTCAGCCCTGATAAATGAAGACCTAACAGTGTCATCAGGAAACTTCAAAGTTGGCATGAACTTGGTCAGTTAAAGTGACGAATTCTTTAAACTAAAATTTATATATATATATAATGCTCATGATGGACTTATAGATGAAAAAAAATGAAACTACATGACCAATCAAACTTGTTTTATATTTTAACTTTTGGAAATTATTAACTCTCAAAAATCCAAACCAAAAAACAAAGTCAGTGAATAAGAGGCTAAAAAGGCAACCAGCAATGAAATCAAATATCAATCGTTCTGAACTATTTGTGATTGGATGATGAAAAGGAAAAACTTTGCAATCTGTGCAATCAAACTGTAAATCAGAGTTCAAGGGCAAAGCAAGTGTTGCATCCAAAACAGAACTAAAGAGAATCAATTTATGAGTAAAGACTTGAGGGTAATGACTCACTGATAAAATGATGGCATGTTTCAAAGTCTTAAGTTCAAATACCCAAATAAAGCAGGGGTTAATTGGTTCATTGCATTGTGCTTCAGAAATTCATTAAAAATATATCAAGAAAAACAAAAGTTTCCTTTCTAATCAACAATGTTTAAGTGAAATTTATAAGACTGAAGTGATCTTTGAAAAATGTAAATATATAATATCAACATTTATTTTACATTCAAAAGTCAAATTGAGGATTAAATTTTCTTAAACTGTGGTTCTCAACCCTTTTGCCCAATCACCCTTTTCGCCATATGTCATCCACTCTTCTTTCCAAGCTCATTTGACTCAAAAGATGCAATCCAAACAATATGAATACATTATTGAAAATCTTCGTTCTTTTCCATATTAGTACATATACAAAGATTATTTTTATAGACGTGTTTTACAAATTTAATAGGAATAAAAAATGTTGGATTTTTAAAACTTGAATATATGTACAGTAATTTGTTTTAATTCATAACCAATTATTAAATAAAAAAATAAAAACTTTCAGTAAACAAGTCCAGTAGAATGCCAGTGTATTGTAATTAAATAAACAGAATTCTGTAAGGTTAGGGTATTTAAATTTATTTTATTCTGATGAAGATTACAGTCAATGAGAAACTTGTGAAACCCAGAAATTTTCCCTGGTTAAGAACTCCTGCCTTAAAACATCAATCTGTTAAAAGATTACTGAATATACAATTTAGTAATGATTCATGAAACTTCCTTTGGTGTTGTCAACTTCAAAAGTTATTGTTGTAGCTTCTCTTTATCAATTTAAAATAACAACTGATCTTACAAGTCATTTAGGATTTGATTAAGCCTTTCTCTACTTCAAATAAACTGAAATTATTGCTATTAATTTCTTATCCGATATTTAAAAAAATAATAAAATGTATTATGGCAAGATAACGGCTTTCTTATCTTTCAACTGATAAATAACCCTCAGCATGTCATACCGATACGAAACAGCTAACTTCCTATATAGCAAGAAATACAAGACAATTTTGCCACAGATGAAGATAGAGACTTCAAACAATAGAGATATTATACTAACATATGATGAGAATATGTGAAAAGCAAGGAAGTTTTAAGGAAAATAGGAACTACAAAAGGATGTTAACAATCACAAAGAGAAAGCCAAAATATGGGGGGGGGAGGTTAATTTTTATGATATGTCAACTTTTGTTGATTGAATTCACTACTCTAATAATAATCTAGACTAACCTCGTTAACCATTTTCCTATTCTTAGGTACCAGAAAAAAAGGCTGGGTGAATTTAATACACACAGGATATATTGATGGTAAGAGAAACAAAGGAAAACAGAGAGTAAGATACTTGACAAATTTGAATAAATAGACAGTATAGGAGAACAAGTACCACAAAAGACAGGAAGTAGAAGCCAAAAATCACCCACACCTTAAATGGCTATGAACGAGCAGGAATTTTGACAGAACCTCCCAAACAGCATAGAAGATTGTCAGCAACTGAAGACAGTAATTATCCCATTTAGTTTAACAAATGTTTTTGTAACCAAAACTAAAAGGAGACATGGTGAGTCCAAAAAGAGTTTAAGATTTTATACAATTTTTTCTGATATTCATCAAATTTACTATGTTAAGCAAAATTAGATTTGCCAAGATAAAATTCTTTATGAATGATTATTAAAATGACGAGAAAAAATATAAGGAGAAAAAAAGAACTTGCAAGAAAAAAAAAAAAAGGAAGAATTAAGAGATTGAAAGTGAGAGAAAAAATGGATGCGAGACAAAAAAGATACAGGGTTCACAATTGGAAAATAAATGGAATAGATGAAGGAATTTGACAGAAATAAAAAATAACTTTGATAATAGGTTTGAGAAAGGGAAAGATAGAATGCAAGAAAGATGGTGGGAACACAAAAAAAACGTAAAATAAAAAAATAGAGCAAACAGCGAGGAAATATGGCAGGGAGAAATGGCAGAGAGAAACAGGTACGGTGAGAAGACGTGGCAGGGAAACGTGGGGATGGTGAGGAGATGTTGCAGGGAGATGCAGGGATGGCGAGGAGACACGGCAGTAAGACATGGGGATGGCAAGGAGACACGGCAGGGAGACACAAGGACAGCAAGAAGACGCAGCAGGGAGACACGAGGACAGCGAGGAGACACGGCAGGGAGACAAGAAGACACAGTAAGAAGACATGGTGATGGTGAGAAGATGTGGCAGGGAGACATGGGGATGGCGAGGAGATGCAGCAGGGAGACACAAGAATGGCAAGCAAAAGTGATAGAGAGAAATGTGGGGAGTAAGGAAAGTTAAAGAGGGAAAGTAGGATGAGTGGAAGGATGAGAAGGAAAATAAAGAGAAAAACAAAAAAAACATGAACAAGAAAGAGAATGGGGTAAAAAAAAAAAGGTGATAAAGATTGAGGGAAACACTATAAAAGCAGATATGAAAGGTAAGATAGGATAAAAGGTGAGAACTGTTAGAGCAATTCAAGTTAAAAGAAAGCATATTAATATCCTCATTCCCAAAACAGCATTTGCAAATGAAATTAGTGATTTATACTTGAAAGCTTCTATTAACAACAACAACTCCTTCAGATTGATTCATTCATCTTGTTTATTTTATTTTTATAATCTTCATGGATTGCAATATTCCAACAGCCATAAAGCAAATAATCAGTCCAGCTTATTAGATGAATTCAATATTGATCTGCATTACTATAAAGTCAACTTTCAGAAAAAAACACTGTCATCTTCAAAAATAAGTGACAAAACAGTTTTAAAGGCATAAAACAAAACAAAAAAATGAAAGAAAAGACAAAAGAAAAGATGAAAAAGCAAAACAGAATGAAAACAAAAATTGATCAAAGAAACAAAACAAAATGAACAATAAATAAAAACAAATACAAAAACATAAATAAAAACAAAAACATAAATAAAAACAAATACAAAAACATAAATAAAAACAAATACAAAAACAAGTAAAAAATACAAAAACAAATAAAAAAATACAAAAACAAATAAAAAAATAAAAATAGAAAATTTTGAAAAAATAATGAACAAAAACATCTTCATCCATGTCTATCAATCATGTATTTTTTTCTGTTTTGTTTTTCCTCCACAGATTTGTAATTGCTCTAAAGACAATGTTTGGACAGATTGAGTATCATTTTGCTTTATCCATTTTTCATTAGCCTGATCTTTTGCAATCTGTAGACTTAAAAAAAATTTTTTTTTTTAAATACCAAAGTCAGGTCTCCTTATGTTTGTTTTTTTTTTTTTTTTTTAATTTGGGGTCATTTTTTTGCTGAACAAAAGTAAATTGTGAGAAGTGCAAAGTAATTTCCAAAAATCCTGTTTTTTTTTTGTTTTTTTTTTTGCATTTTCCCTGATGTTTAAGGAGGGAATTATTTATATTATGTTTTGAAGTGGGATTTAGAGTTTAAGGAATATTTTCTAGAAGGAGGTAAGAAAAAGAAATAAAGCCATAAATTCTTTAACAAGCTGATTAGTGTTAGAGCCATGAAAGAAACAGAACAGTCAATTACTCATTTCAAGCGCTTCCTGGTATTATTTAAGTACTTGAAAGAAATTACAAGGCCATAATTATAACAAATTTTAAAATGTTTTCTTCTTGTCAATATTTTATCAAAAAAAGCCATTTGTATCACATTTCTATGGAGACAAATCAAGTGTAAGCAGAACATTAGGCTAAAATTACGATATTATGCAAATGAAGCCATTTTGCTTCCAGTCAGTTATATTTTAGAAAGCTAAAAAATATTGATACTAAAATGGAAAATGTAATAATTGGCCTTCACTTGGCAAAACTGATAATATATATATATATATATATATAGCATGCATATTATTGCAGTTATCTGTACAGATAAGCTGATTATACAAGAAACCAAATGAAGGTAACTAACAAGGGACAGAGCACATGAAATGTTGGTCTCTTGCTATTAGTGAAAAATAATTTACACAATTTATATTGTTCAGACTATTGTCCTCATTTTTCTTGTCATATTCACGATGTTTTGGCCATTGTACACTCTGGTCTTCTTCAGGTGATATACCTTGGAATTTTAAACTGAACCCTTTATTTTGAAATTCCAACAGATATCAACTGAACTGAAGAAGGTCGGAGTATACTGTGGCTGACATATTATGAATATGGCAAAGACGTGGACAATAGTCCAAACAATGTAAATAGTGTAAATAATTACAACAATCTCAATTTAATAGTTTTCTAAGCTAATAGCCATAAAAAAAATTTACAATTGTTTTTCTGTGAGAAAGAACAGAAATAAAATTATATATTTCCCTACTGATTCCATGCGCCTATGGCTTAGGGGTTAGTGACTCCAACTGACATCAAATCGGTCGAGTTTCAATCCCAGCCAGAAGCAAATAGATGTCTAGCCACACTAATAAGCTGTGATACAGTGAAACAGGTGTGTTTGTGGATGACAAATATATTATGCACTCACTATGATTGAGCTCTCTAGAGAGAAAAATTTGAATAAAAACATTTACCACTTCTGTGATTTATGCATAACTTTTCAGCAATAAATTGAGTTCTTTCAGTGACTGGCATTTGTATACACCTCTTATATATAACACGCTAAAATTTCCCTTATCTGATTCCATGCACCTATGGCTTAGGGGTTAGTGACTCCAACTGTCACCAAATCGGTCAAGTTTCAATCTCAGCCAGAACCAAGTGGATGTCTAGCCACACTGATGCGTTGTGATACAGCAAAACAGGCCTGCATGTGGACGACGAATATATATATATATATATATATACACTGTAATGGTTGTTACAATGGTTTATAAACTCATAGTATCACTACACAAAAATTTTCGCGTTTCGGAGCTAGCCATGTATTCCCATTTGTTTGGGTTGGGAATGTTTTTGAGTGAGACTTCGAAATTCGTTTTTTCCATTGTCGGTTGTGGAATAAAAATAAATGTGGATAGTGCTCTACCTAGGTGGGAGCTATGTCTTGTAACTAAGTTGTAGAACTCGTAAGTTTTTTAATCTGTTGTTCATGCATTTACTTTTATAAAGAGTGCTCGATACAAATGTAGAGCGTTATATATATATATATATATATATATATATATATATATATATAAAGACCTTGAATAAGTACTCATTGATTTTTCATGAAAAGTAATGTTTATTTACAAAAATCAGCAAGAAACATGTTATTGAATGTATTGTGTATCACTAGCGACTACTTTTTCCCATCTTTCTGGTAGCATTTAAATTCTATGTCAGAAAAATGACATCTTTTGAGGTTAAACCATTTTTTGCATCTTCATAAAAATGAAAGTACTGCTCAGCCAGGCCATTTGCCATCAATTGAAAAAATGATAATCAAATGGGACAATGTCTGGTGAATCTTGTAGGTGGGGTAGAACCATGGATATTCAGTTTTGCTGCTAATGTTGATGCATGGCCAAGTTTACTGCATGATCTTCTACACATCACTTTTCATCACTGGTCACAATCAGTTAAGTGCCATACATGATACACACTTTGGGTGATCATGTCTCGAAGGAGACATGACTGACTGGGCAGAAGATTATCCCGCAGTAGGCTGCCATTGCTTTCTGCAGTAGACTGGTTGCCAGCCAAGGCTATAGAACCCAATCTGTCCTGTTATTTAATCCATAACTGGAGGGAAGAGATGGATTAATACCTTTCCCAAGGGTATTTGTGCCTAAGTGAATGCGAAGAAATTCAACTGGAATTTTAACTCGGCACCTCGATCTTTCATTTCGAGTTGATATTTACTCTACCATAAACGCACAATACAGTGCAAAAAAAAACTTTCCTTTTCTGCCATTGAAGCAGCTATGTACACATGACAAGACACCATTCAATGTCAATATTTTTAACTCATATAGAACCCAATGTCCTTGTTTTTGAATTCCCAATGCTGTCAAACATTTCAAAACTGTTGCATGATCAACTCAAAGTTTCTACAAGCTCAGGATGCACCTGACATGAGTCTCCATGAAGTAATGCCTTCAATTCTTCATCTTCAAACTTTTTAGTGTGCCAGAGTATTCTTTATTTTCAACATCAAAAACATTATTTTTGAAGTGTCTAAACCAATCTCTGCATGTTGTTTTTAACAGAGCATGGTCGCTGTAAGGTGCAACAAGAATTCTGTGTGCTCCAGCTGCAGATTTCTTTTGAATAAAGTAATGCAGTAAAATTCCTTGCAAATACACTTTCTTTGGCCCGAAATTTGACATGTTTAATACTATGGTAAGTAAAGTTGTTTGCACTTTGATGAAATGACAGACACTGAATTTTAAGCTTGCTTATAGTATTTCCTTATAGATGCATTACCATCTGACACTACTCCTCAGTTATAGGTTGATACAAGACACAGAGAATAAGTTGAGCCTAGCAGCCTTCATGGCTTGACAGATTAGAGCCCCCCTTGCCATGTCTTTTGCCATAAGTGGGAGACTATGGTACAAGAAAGACTAAAGTGCAAATCTCCAAGAAGAGAACTTCCTTTTGCAGAGAGGCATTAATAAAGCTTTGGTTGAAAAGAAGGCAGTATGTTTTGGTTCATGCGGATCAATTTAGAAAATGAGATTGTGTCGATGTGGAGATAGAAGACCAAAGTCAGGTGGAGGAAGTTAACTAGAATGAGGAGGCAGAGCAGAGAGCAGAAACAAAAGAGCAAGAAGAGGAAGAAAGCCACAGTGATGAGGATAAACAAGACATGGACATAAGTGGAGAAGAAAAAGCTGACAAAGAAGTAGATGAAGAAAGACCAAGGTCACCAATAAAAAGGAGAAGAGAGGAGTAAAAGCAAGGACTATATAAATCAAGAGTAGTTAGATGTAGCAAAAGGAAAAAACAAGGATATATAACCACTCCAGTTGAAGAAGGGTGTGGTATCCTAGGGAAATGAGCTGAGTTGTATTTAAGTGCTAAGCTGCGAGATATACCAAACATAACAATAAGTATGTTATAACATCATGACAAAGTAGTTATTTCATTTTAACACTTGTGTCTTGTCAAGTTATCATTTAACAAGACACAAGAAGTATTAAAATGAAGTAGCTACTTTTTTGTGATGTTATAACACATATTATAAATTTTGAATATATATATATATATATATATATATATATATATATACACACACACACACACACACACACACACACACATTTAAGTACATACATACATATAAATATTTTTCTGGTGTTAATAAGACAGTTTTGTTATATTACAATGAGCACTATGAAGTTTATATTAATAAATATACATATCCTATGACTTGTAGTTTCATGCACTATGCAATCATCAGGTGCATATTATGAACTGACCATTTCTTAAGTTTAATTTTATTTCAAAATTGACCCTTTAATATTAACTTCTATGATTTTACTCTCCCTATTTCATGTTAAGTTTCAGTATAAGCCAAATTAAATTATACATTTAATAAATTAAAAAATGGCATCCCTGTTTTATAATGATCATGAACAACACAAGAACCAAAAATAAAAATTCCCATCTAGAAACATTCAGCTCATAATATGCACCTAATAATTGTATAGTGCATGAAACTCCAAACCATGCTATAGATGTAGGAGTAAATATATATTTTTTAAATTTATTTGTTTAAACATTATTTTTAATGTATACACATATTTGAGTAGATACTATTTTTTTTTAATAATTAAACAGTATATTTACATCTACTGGCCTGAATAATCAAGAAATCTTGTTAAGATGCCTATTTTTGTGACAAGATTTCTCGATTATTTAGAAATCATTCACCTTTCACTGACCAGAAAATTTTTTTTACACTTACTTTCAAAATTTGATTTTGTCTTTATACTAGAAAATTGCTTTCAGCAGTTTTGATTCAATTCTACAGGTCATCAAGTTCTTTTTGTCGTTTTCAGAATATGGAAGTACTATTTTTTTGCAATGGTTCATGAATTGTTTTTTTTTTTTTACTGCATTTAAATTTAATGTATCTGTCTGTGTATCTTAACTTTTTCATATTTTGTTGAGAGAAGCCTTGTATTTTTTATATAAATATTTTTCCTGCGGCATATCAAACTCTGCATTATGGTAGATAGTCATTACTTTGAATTTATCTTCACTACATTCGTGTAAGTGTTGGAAAATGTATATATAGTAAAACTATTTAGAGGAAAAAGTATGATAAAATGGAAGAAGTTTGTATGATGTGTTTCACTCTTTACAACTTCATTTTACTAAAAAATTTGCTTATGTTGATGCAACCACACATGTACACAAAGAAAAGGGAACGCAGACAATTTCATTTTCATTTTGATCATATAGTCTAGCACTAACCAATTTCATTTAAGTTTCTGTTCATATCTCCATCACTTTTGTTATTAAATATCCTACATTGTGATAATAGAAGATTTGCTAAGGAAGGTAAAATGTTGTAAGGATATGAATGTAAATTTACTGTAGATGATCTTGCAGTTAAAGCACTTTCTATACATTTTTGTCTTTGTAAATTGTTTTCTCTTAATTATAGCAATTTTTTTTTAAATCAAAATTGTTGCCAGCCTCGTTACAGTGAGCAACTAATTAGTGTGTTTTTTTGTAAAAGGATCCCTTTTGGATTCATATAATCACATTTAAATTACTTCTAGTTTCTCCTATTTATTCCTCGTGATAATCATTACCAGTAATAGAATTCATCAAATTTTAGCTTATTTTATTTTTTATTAATTCAGCCTTATTGTTTTAGATGTAGTTGTGACAAATTTTATTTTGAAGTTGATTGATGATTAGATGGCAGATTTTTATATATATATATATATATATATATATATATATACTAGCAGTATAGCCCAGCATTGCTCAGGTATAATGAAAGCTTTAAAACTAATCCATGGTTCTGGAGCTCACTCAGACTCTTTGGACGTTGGGTTGGCACGAAAGACTAAAAAGCAATAGTTGTTTCCAGTTAAAGCGAAACCATAGACTGAAAGAAAAATGAATGGATGCAAGTCAAATTTTGATTTCCTAGTATCGATATCAAATAAGTTTTTTTCGTTGTAAACTGAATTTTAAAGGCTAAATAAGTCCTCTGAGTAAATGGTATCATGGCTGAGACTAAGAACTGCAATTATACCTATTTAGAGCCAAACCCAAAGCAAAAACTAAAATAAAAGAGCTGAAAAAAAATACAGACATACAGGCAGATAAACAGACACACACACAAACATCTTGCCTTTTTATATATATATATATATATATATATATACATATATAATCAATTTTCTGCACTATTGTAAGAACTGCAACCTTGATACTTCTGAATATTGTATCTTATGTCTTTGTCTATGAGTGTATCAAATTTGATTAAAATCGGAGCACTTCTTTTATAACCCAATTTTTTTTATTATTCATTTTCAATATTTATCGGGGGTACCTCGACACAAAACCTAGCTAAGAACACTTGCAGACGCTTATAGTACAACTGTGTAAATTTTCAAGAAAATCGGTTCAGCCGTTTTGGAGTCTATAGGTAATGGGAGAGGGGACACACACAAAGTTCCATTTATAAATAAGTTTAGATATACATACACACACACACACACACAAATATTTTACATTAGTCACTATTGTTTTATTTAGTGGATACACATTAGTTTTTTTTTGTTCAATAGGGAAATTGATATTTCCTGGCCTGATTAATTGAAAATCTTATTAAATTACTTTGTCCAGTAGATGTCAATTTCACTATTAAAATAAGTCTGAAAGTATTCAACCATGTATATACCCACTAAATATAACATTTATAATAATAATGTTAAAAAAACACACACACAAACACAAAACCTATTAACTGCTTCAAAATATTCTAGCATGGAAAATTAAAAATCCTTCAAGATAACTGAGTATTTAGAATAATGATGACCTAAGCTGATAAAATATGACTCTCTTGAATAATGAGTTATTCTGATTGCAATGTTTCAGAGTTAACATCTTGAGATCAGATAACAGTTCAACTAATACAATTTTTCAAGAAGTAGATTATTCAGATTTAACACAAAAAATATTGTCAAGTATTTCAGGGACAATATTGTAGTGAAGGTCATAATGAATCAGGAATCAACTAATTTCTTACCCTGAAAAGCTGATTTCAAATAAATTAAGAAAAGGACACCTTGATTTGTAAAATCAATGAAACCAAATTAAGAATCAATATTATCCTTATTCAAGTAAAGGGAGATTTCTTTGTGCTTCTTAAACTACTTCTAAAATATTCTCATATGTAATTTACATTTTTTTTTAGTTATATTCTTTATATATATGAGGAAAATATTGACTGGGCATGTCAATATATGCTGGAAAAGTACAAAGATTTGAGTGAGCCATGCATAAGAAATGGCTGAAAAACAAATATATTTCCTGCCAAGTTAGATGCCAAGGTTTTATTGCCAATTTGGCCTCAGCATAGCTGACTAAATGTGGATTGTCATAAACAGAAAAGAGGAGATATATTAAGAAGCTCCAAGATTGGCCAGCGGCTTGATCTGCACAGATCACTGTGATGGAAAACTAATAACATTTGGTGGTACTGTGATGTACTACTGACTCCACCCCACCAAACACTGAATTAGTGCTAATAATGATTTGATCCTGAAACTATTCCTGACCCCGAACCCATTGTTAAAGTTTTTTTGTTTTTTTTTTCAAAGTACTGCTACTGTCTTTAAAGCAGCGGTATTGGTTCTCCAATATAGCAGTGAATGCTGGACTGGACAATCTCACAGATTAAGAGATTTGAGGCAGTAATATGATTCTACAAAAGGGTGCTGAGAAATCCAGCAACCAAACAAATGAGTAACAATGAAGCTTTAGAGAAAATGGAAACAAAAGAAAGCTTAATTTAGCATCAGAAAGAGATAGTTGAAATTTCTAAGGTATATAATAAGGAAAGAAGGCTTGAAAATTTAAATACTTTAAATACTTACAACATAGATTAGAGGCAAGAAAAATATAGGAAAACAACACATGGCTTACCTATTGAACTTAAGTAAATGAATGGCATAAAAGGGTTTTAGAGAGATAACAAAAAGGCAAAATATATGAAGAGCTACAATGGATAGGAAATTGTGGAGAGCCATGATAACCAATGTCCTGAAGGGATATGGTACCTGGAAGAATTGTTCTCAAGAGCTTTCCTCTTTGGTACCTAGACTTTAAGAATTCAAGATTGGCAGCTAGGTCTCATCATTTTACAGTTGAAAAGGCTATCTAAATGTAACCATAAGTTCTATTCTAGCAGTTTCTTCTTTTGCACTCCTTACTTCTGAAGCTGACCTATTTATAAGTCTACCATGCATTGAACATTAAATGCAATATTAACTATTATATTCTATCTTCTTACTTCCTGTTCTTTGATTGTTCTCTCTCTCTCTTTCCTTAATACTGTTTACTATTTCTTATATTCTCTCACACTTTGCAACCAGTGGTGATTGAGGAACACTGAAAGTAGGGGAGGAGACAATTAGTGACCAAACCCAAGTAACATCTTCATTTCCATACGACATGACAATCATATACACAACTTAGGAATGAGTAACATAAGTATGTTACTACACTAAATTAAACGGAATAACTTTTTATTCATAGTAGAGTTCTTATAAAACTGGTATTTGTCCTTAAAAAGCTAAATGAAAATGAAGACACAGAGAGAAAAGTGCTGAAGATCAATTTTTATCAAAATCAGAGCCTGATCAGTTTCATAATTTTTTTTAAGCTTATAGAAGGCAAAATTATCACAAAGAAAAATTTATACATCTTTATAACTTAATCTCTACAGAAAATACTTTTGATTGTGCACAAGTAACTATAAAAAAATATAAATGGCCATGAATTTGCCAGACTTTTTTTCTACTGATGTATAATATACCAATATTAATCTCATAATTAGATTAGATTTTTACTTTGTTCTCATTTGCAATTATGACTGGCTCATTTGAATAATCAATACAAACCAAAAATATTACTTATTCTAAAAGATTGAAAACAGAATATCATCATGGATACTGGACAGTTGTAAATATAATGACATCAGTTTCCTTGAAGCAGATAAGATAGTATTTCTCAATTTGAAAATCTGCAGCAAAACCATCACCCTAAAATAAAATTTCTGTCATATTAAAGCCACCTTGAAAATGTTGGAGATTCTGAAATGAAATACTGTCATTTGTTCTGATTAATATCTTCTTGCTACAATGAGAATCAAATCAGAGTTATTTGAATTGATTTCCTAGTTCCAAATTCTTTAGCTTGAAAGCCAAAAACAAGAATAAAAACCACAATATAAAAAATAATTTAAGATGTTTTTCAAAGACAAGCTGAAATTAATTTAGAGAAAAAGAAATTCTTCCATTATTCCACAAATAGATTTGGAACTAAGAGAAGTCAAATTTCTTAAAGACTAGACAAAGAAAGATTGAATTCAAATCAAATAGGTAGGGGCATCAAAATTTATTAAAATTTATTTATTTACTTTAGATCTGCCATGAGATAAAAAAAATTAAATAAATAAAAAATTAGCACTTAGGATAAATTACACTTTGAAAATCATTAATATTTTTATGCTGAAATGTTCCTGTTATTATCTACAGTGATGCTGATAACTTTTTAATTTAATGAGTCCCAGGACACACAGATTTGATTTGAATGCATCTCCAGGAAATTCAAACTATAGTTTCTTAATAAATTTTAGTGTTAAACTGCAGGGATTCAAAGTTTGTTTTTTTTTTTTTTACCATAGTCCCAAAAACAATTTTAATCATTCTGAATCACTTAAATTGACAGAACGAAAGATTTCCTAAATTAAATTCTTACATTTAAAACAAAAACAGTATTTACACTTAATCACAGTTTAATTTAGAAACTATTTTTTTCTTAAGTACATCCACAAAATCGCTGGGAAAAAAAATACAATTATAGTATAAAGAAAAAAAGGTGACAGACTTAATAAAAACGAATTTTTCTTGTCAAAATTTTTTTATTATTAAGAGGAAAAATCAAAGTAGTTTTTAATTATGTTTTAATCCTTTCTAACGCGTTCAAAATTTTGTTAAAAAAATTTGTTACAATTTTAGTTAGCAGGTAACCAATTCATTATGAGAATTTACAGTGGAAAATGTATTGTAATATTACTTAACTCAGTTTTTCCCAGTGATAACCCCAATAATTTGGAAATTCTTGCAAAAATCAAAGAATTTTTGGATTTTAATTAAACCTTCAGGCCATATTAAAAAATAAATGAAATTATTTTTGAAATTATTTTTAAAAATCTTGGTAAAGATAATTTTTTTTACATCTGTTACCCTCACTTCATGTAAATTCATGAAATTTTAAGAAATTAAATTTTGTTGGAAAAATTGGTTTTATTAGTTAAATGCAGGACTTACTGGGAGATGTAAATCATCTATTATATTTTTCAAACATTTGGCCTTTATTTTCAAAAATCTGCTCCAATTAGTAAAATAAAAAATGCAATAAATCTAATCATAATGATATTATTTAATTTGATAAGCTTTTAATTGTTTTCATTATTTTTCATAAAAAATTACAAAATTTCAAAAATACTTTTTAAATACTTCAAAAGATTAGTTATTAAGTGAAGACTATATTTACTTATCAAAAATTGAAAGATTTTTAGTACAAATCATCGAGCTTTCATATATTTCAAATAATCTTTAATTATTTTTTGTGTATTTGAAGTTCTTTTTTGTATGATAATTTCTGTGTATACATTAAAAGTTTTTGTGTTTCATGGTTTCTTCTCTTTAATGGGGGGGGTTGGACAATTATGTCACTTGTAATCACCATAGACACTTAGCTTATCTCACATCTGGCTGTTGTCACATGTGAAATCATACCATGGGAAAGGGGAAGGTCAGAAAGATCAACATTCCATGATTAAGAAATAGTTTTAGTTTAAATTTCATGCTATAAGTGAGTAATACTTGTGTAAATCAGATTAACATTAAATTTGCTAATTTTTCAAAAATAACGTCACAAAAGCATATTTTATTTTTGAAAGATTTTTAAAACCAAGAATCAACTTTTGTTTACAAATGTGTTGATCACTCAAAAAAAATAAAAATAAATTTAAAAAAAGATGAAAAATTTTAAAATTAGGAAAAAAAAAAATTGAAAAATTTTAGATACCAATCAATATAATTTTTATTTGAAGTACACCAGAGTATGCTTAGTAGAAATATTAAATTTAATCATTTAGCTTTCAATTAAAGTTAAAATGAAAGCCTCAAGAAAACTTTCATTTTTAAAATTTAATTTTAAAACTTAGATCCCTAATTACCAGCTATAAGACTTTTTTTATTTTGGGGTTAACAGAAAAACAAATACCTCCACTCATTTTCAGTAAGTAACTTTTTAATTGAATTTTTAAAAATAATAAAGTTTTCTTGAAAAAACGGGGGTAAAGATATTTTTACTCAGATATTTTAAAAAATAATAATTTCAAAAATAATTTCATTCATTTGTGTGGAAGTCCTGAAAGTTTAATTAAAATCTAACAATTATTTGATTTTTGTAAGTATTTCCAAATTAATGTGTTTGTAACTGGAAAAAAAAAGTTACGTAATATTACGTTTTCCATTGTAAACTCTCATAACAAGTTGGTTACCTGCTAACTAAAATCAAAACAAAATGTTTTTACCAAAATTTTGAATGTGTTAGAAAGGATTAAATTTTTTTTTTTAAATAATTAAAAAAGAAAAAAAAATGATCTTTCTAATAATAACAAACATTTTGATGAGAGAAGTTTGTTTTTATTAGGTTTTTTTTTCTTTATACTATGCTATTTTTTTTTCAGCAATTTAGTGGAGGTACCTACAGAAAAGATCAGTTTTGTTTATTTTTTTGTTTATTTTTTAATTTTGTTTATTCTAGGTGCTAAAAAAAAAAAAAAAAAAACAACATAAGACTTTTGTACATATTATTTGAAGGAGTTGTTGGTACTCATGGATTTAATCCACCCCCAATAATGGTAAGGTTCATTTTTTGATGGTCCAAAATTATTTTGAAGAAAGTGAATTTATTCAAGTTGGAAATTAGCTTAAAGCGACTTATTTTTTTCTCTGGGGAAGAGGATGGGGAAAGCTTTCTTTGATGAAACAACTAAAGCCCCACCTTGTATCCCATTCAGTGTAATTTCTTTTCACCACCACCTGACAAATTTAAATTGTTCATTTTCCAAGAAACAGGTAACAGTTAGTTTGAAATGGTAGGGGGCAGAAAGAAGAAAACATAAAAAAAGGAAGTAAATTCTTTCACGATATTTTAAAATAAAAACAAAATAAAAATAAAGCTAAATCTACTTTCTGCCACTTACCTGAGAACCCACATATATCATTTTTATTATGGAAAAATTAAGGTGCATCCCTTGGATGCATGGATATGATTTTTTGCATCCTTTTATATTTTTATATATCAGGGAAGCAGGACTTATCAGCATTTCTGTATCTATATCAATGGTTCTCGAAGTGATCAATATCAATCCCTGGGGGTTGATGAGACTATCCAGAGTGTCAAATGCCTGATAGTCAAAATGAGGCAAAAAATAAATTGTGGTGACTTACAATTAGAACTCATCAATTTCCAACAAAATATCAATGCTTATCAAAAACATCCTTCCTAATAATAATCTTAGCCAATTCAATAAAAAGGCATTTTATTTTCAATGTTTATTATTACCCATGTTATTTATGATGTTTTTCATAAATAACATGGGTAATAATCATTTTTAATCCAAATAAACACATTTAGCATAGTAAGAGAAATAGAAATTAAAAAAGTAATAATAAAACCTAAAGCTAAAAGTTTTAACAAGGAACAATAATGTGAGGAAAAAAAACAAAAAAAAACAGCAAATTCTATCCCTAAATAAAAAAAAAAATTATTATTACTGATATTCTCTTTTTTTGCATAAGGGATGTCAATGAGGATTGGCCTGAAAAGTTTTAGTGAACCCAGATCTTCACTAATGAAATAATAAACTTAAGATCAAAGCTTAAAAATAGAACAGAGTGTGTGCATATTTTTTTTTTTTTTTTTTTTTTAATAATCATGTCGCCCAAAGCAAGGCATTTTACTGCCACTGTTGAGCAGGAGGGTTACATTGGAGGAATGTAATGAGAAATAGTGACAGGTTACAGGAGGTGTCAGGGTGAGAACTAGTTGCTTAATCTTGTGGCTTAAGTAAATTCATATATAGGGGGTACCAGTGAGCTAAGTTCATCTGAGCAGAAGCTATGAAAGTAAGAGAAGAGCCACAGGGAAGCCACATTGCGCCGATGAGAAAATGACTGAATCCGAGCTGCCAAGTTGGGATAGATCCCGTTACAGATTCTCCGTTGGATTTTGTCAAGGACCCCTAGGTGGATAGCAGGAGCACCCAACCAGATATGGCAGCAGTATTCAATGTACGGGCGGATGGTAGATTTGTATATGTGCAGGATTGTTTCAGATGGGAAAAACTTCCTGACCCTGCACAGAGAACAGATCTTCTTAGCAGTAGATTTAGCTATGGATTCTATTCTCATTCCACTTGAGGTCTTTTGAGAGAGTTAACACGAGGAGGTGCAGTGTTTTACTTTCACGGAGACTAGCCTGATCCATGCTAATGGTGGGTAGGAGCAATTGTCTTTGGTGGTTAATAAACAGCAGCTTCGTTTTGAAAGCATTAAAATTCACAAGCCATTTCTTACCCCAGTCCACCACGGAATGGAGGTTCTTTTCAAGCTTGGCAACGAGATTTGCTTTGTCAAATGGCAGATTTTTGATCAAGGCGACAGTAAACTGTAGTATTGTCAGCGTATATACTTACTTGGGATCTTATTACATCGAGGAGATCATTAATGTAGATAAGAAAAAGCGTGGGATCTAGAATAGAGCCTTGAGGGACACCTGCATTTGTGATAGTATTAGGAGGCATGTCTGTTCAATACTACCTTCATTGTGCAATTTGAAAAGAATTACTGGATTAGGTCAAACAATTGTCCAGTTATACCATAGCTCATTAGCTTGTATAGAAGGCCAGCATGCCAGGCTCTGTCAAATGCTTCGGAGATATCTAGGGTAACAGTTCGGGCTTCGCCATTCTTGTCGAGAGCCTGGTGTATATACTCAGTGAAGCGGAAACCATACTGTCAGAGAAGAGTCTGTGGGCTGTGAGATGTTGTACCACCTTGGCACTGATGATGGCTTCAAACACTTTGCCAAAGATCAGTAGGAGGCTGATAGGGCAATAATTAGCGAGGTCAGAGGGTTCTCTAGTATTTTTATATTTAGGAACCACAGAGGAGTATTTCCAGCAGGCAGGAAAGCAAGAAACAGAGAGGCAGTAGTTATAGAGTTTAGAGAGAACAGAAGATAGTTCAGGAGCACATTTCTTTAGGACAATGATTGATATTCTGTCACCACTACTTGATTTACTGGGGTCAAGCTTTGAAATTTTGGAGACCACCAAGGGAGTTATGTGTATGTCAGTCAGTTGGGTCTCAGTTTGGGGTGGGAAGTTGGGTACAGATACTCCAGACAAGTCCAGTGTTGAGTTGGTGGAGAATCTGCGAGCGAAACACTCAGCCTTTGTCTGTTGAAGAGGTGAGTACCTCAAATTCGTTGATTAGAGGGGGGATTGAGGACTAGCTGCTATTCGGCACACTTTTACAGAGCCCCCAGTAGTCTTTGGAGCCAAACTTATGAGATGCTATGTGCTGCTTCATTCTGGGTGCAAACCTCAGCTTAGCTCCTTTAAGTATCTTCCTGCACTCATTGCGATCCAGGGCCTGTTATGATCCCACACATGACTCTGGTAAAGCCGGAAGAAGTGATTTTGGTGGGCGATGGCAGCCAAGCAGGCAGGGGAGAACCAGGGATGAAAGCATCAATGCCAGCCTTAACCCAAGAGGAGACCTCAGCTGCACAGTCTTCAACAGGAAGGCTAAATACTTTGCTCCAGAGGACATCACACAAGAATCATGGAACAAGTCCCAATCAGCTCTTTGATATTCTGCTGATCTATGGTTCTTGGGTGGAGGGGGAGTGGAAGGAGAAATGGAAACTATCACATGGTCAGATTTTCCGAGAGGGCAGAGTTGCTTGACATTGTGAGTCATATCCATTAGGGTTATTAGAGAATCGCATGGGGAACTCCACCACCTGCGTAAGGGACTGAGTGATTGAAAAATTGATGGTGTGAAGTTCTCCAGCCACTTGGCATAAAAGTTTTCTGAATCTTTTAGTTTCTTCCTCTGATAGACTTTATCTAGTCAAATGCATGTATTTTATTTTGCAACAAGTAGTCATGACAAAAGTAAAAATATTTTCTTTTAAACTTAAGAATGCTCATAAACATACATCAGAATAACTGAGAAGTCTAAGTAAATTATGGAGAATGCTAAGTGATATAATTTAATGTCTTACATTTGCCTTGATAATGTCCATCAAAGAATGAAATGCATTGGCTAAGATAAGTTTTCCATTTGCCGTTATTCATAGTCTTTTATGTATGTATGTATGTTTATAAAAACTTTCAGATATAATTACAATATATAATATTGTTGTCATACCTGGACAGGTGCTTCTGTGTATTTACAGATTCTTGATTAAATACAAAGGTGAATATGCAATGTTATTAGTCTTTACCTAACATCTTGGCTTCAGTCACTTTCCATCACTGTAATATAGCTTTTCTATAACTTTTCTATAAATGGTTTCATGGCAATTTTTCTGATGAGCTATCCTCTATGGTTCCGAGACTTTACGAATTTAATCACAGTACTTGATTGAGGAAAGTCTCATGAAAAAAATCACTAGTTGTAACCAAGTTCTATGCTAACAGCTGCTTTTCTTTCACTTCTCACTTGTGGAAATCCCTTCTGGTTTCTTTCTTTCATTGATCTTCAATAATTTAAATGCAATGTCAAGTATTATCTTCTGCCTTCTTAATTCCTGTTCTTTTATTCTTCTCTCTCTCTCGCCTTGATGTTTTCATTTTCTCATTCATTAATCTGTTGTGTCTTAGTGGATTTATTTCCTTGTTGAGAGTGAAATGATTAAAAAAACAAAATCACATGTTTTTAATGCAAATATACACACAAATTTCAACAAGTATAAATTCAGATTCATATACATGGGTCTGAATACACTGATATGTAAATTGTGTATTTGTGCAGCAATTCTTCTTTTATACAAAATTTTGTTAAAGATGACTGACGAGGTACTGCAATTAAGCTTTTTGTTTAATTTTTTTGTGTTCATACTGAAGTAGAGATGATCAGCCATGTCTGGTACAAGGCCAGTTCACAAACATAGCCAACAATCCCCACAACTTAAGGTTATTCGTAATTATCAGAAGGTTGAATGTTGAAAATAAAAGTATTTCATTTGTATGTTTAAAGTAGAAGTTTATTAACAGAACAACATCAATTTGTAGGAGTTAAATGTTCCAAGGAAAATAGTAGTAAGGATCTAAGTGAATCCAGAGCTTGTAGTTGTAGGTAGCAACTCTAGTTGTAAGTAGCAGAATGTGTTTAATACAGTCTGTGTTCCTTTCCCTTTTTTTATAGCTGGTGAGAAAGTGAAAAGAAATGTAAAGCAATAAAGGAAATTGTCATTATTAGATGTTAGCTTTTAGTAGTCAGTTGAAGTGTCTTCTTGTTGCTGTGGTTTGTCATCATCATCTTTTTGTTGACTGTGGGAATGGTGAGAATGAAGAAGAGATAAAGGAAATTAGCACACAAGAAGGAGAACAAATTTGTGATGGGACCTTATGTCCGAGTCAGTGGCTTGAAGTTTTTGTCCCATTTTGGCATTGTTAAATCTAATTTTTCCTTCTATCTGACTGATTCGACTTACTTTTATAACTGAAGACTTTTCACATAAGATTGTTAACCTTTTTCTCAGTTTTGCAAATCATTTCCTTTCATTGGTTAGGAAAATTAATGTAACATCGGATCACGAAATTTGGTTTCATCTTTTTCTTTCAGTACAGGGTCAAACCCTCTTTTCTATTTATCAAAATTAGGATTTCACACTGGATTATTAATTTTTGTAAAAGTGAAGAAGAGAAGGGAGTTACTTTTGATTCTGTATTCACCATAATACAAGTGTTTTCTTTTCTGGATACAATATAAAAATTAATCATTCTTGATAATGGCTAAATGAATAGCCAAAAGCACTCAAACATGCAGGACTTTTGGACGTTCTTACACATTTTGTGTCCAGAAAAAAAACAAAAAAAAAAAACACTTTTATGGCCACAAGAAAAATTAAATAAAAAGTTCAATTGCAGTATTTTTTCACTCATATTTAACAAAACTGATATATAGATGCAGACAAAATTAAAATTCAAACACATAAAAACCTATAGGTAGTTTTCTGTCTATAAAACTTAAAATTTTGGTTCTAATGAGAAATTACAGTGGTCCCAGGTTTATAATAATTGTTAAGCAAAGCTTAGTCTGGCACATCACCACAACTGTGGATCACCAAGCGAGGGTGGAACTTTCAAAAATTTGCTAATAATAATATCACTATGACAAACACCATGGTTACAGGTTTATGTATCGCCATAGACAAATTTCTTTAATGTTAGGGGTCTGGGCAGATATTAGGATTTCATAAGAAACACTAAAGAAGTAATGAAGTAAGTAAATTTAAATATAAAAAATCTAGACAACTGTAAGTGATAAGATCTGAGAAAATCTTTATTTTTTTAAATTTTTTTTAAGTGATGGCCGAGATCAATAAATCTTTTTAATGGTACAACTCAAACATGAGTGGCACTGAAGTCATACTAACCAGAAAGGCAAAACAAGAAAAGAAAATGGAAATCCAACATCAAAGGGCAAAGCAATGTTTATAAATGCAGAAATTTAAAGACTTGCATTTTTTTCTTTCTGCCTCTCTTTTCTGACGACCATGTTGAATCATTTGAATCAATAAAACATTCCACTGAAAGAAATCATATCAGAGGTAATTACAAAATCATTATGTAACAGTGATAATCACAAAAAACATAGGTTCAGCTCAATGGTAAGGTGAAAGAATTAGAGAATCTCAAGTTCCATTTGAGATAGAAAATAATTAGGTTAAGAAGACCTGTTTAGTTCATTTTCTGGCAAATAATGAGGAAATCTAAAACAATCAGAAGCAGTATTGATTTGAAGATAATATTTCAGGCATAGATTAGTTGGTTTTTAAGGACCACAAAATAAATTTTAAATTTAAAAAAAAAAAGGAGAGAGAGAGAGAGAAGCAAAGAAAAATATTTTTAAATTTTAAAGCCATTTAAGAAATTCTCTGAAGGTTACCTCAATCAACAAAAACCTGAAGAATGGAGGGTATAATGGCTGGAAAACTGTCATAACAACAACAAAAAAATGAGGACAATAACCAGAATGTAAATAATGATAATTCCTAACCCCATGAATTCAGACAGAAATCATTGAAGAAAATTGAAACTTATTTTTTAAATTGTAATTGGTTTTAAAAACTTTTGTAGTGGTTACAGCGTTAGCACTGTCAATGAGACCAGAGTTTGAATCTCACTCACCATGGTCAAGTAAACAAGGATTCAAGCATGCAGAAACACTGGAAAGTACTTTCAAACCATACCATATGCTGAGCCAAGCCTTGTGAGTGAAATTGTATAGAGAAAAATTGTTTTAAATCAGTCGATGGTTGTGCTTGTATGTTAATGGTTGGGCTAGATGACACGTCTCCCACTGTTCTACTATAATCAATCCATACTGTTAAAGAACACAAACCTATATTATTAACAGTGAGCAAATCAAGGAATAAGCTTCATAAACATTCCAAGACACAAGTAGTAAGAAGAACAAATAGTGTAGTCAATGTAAGTATTTTGTCCAAACTGATGTCCATTGTCAATGTTTGATTTCAGGTAAATGCCAATATTTTAAATGCTGTTTGTTCAATGCAAACAGATCGGCATTTCCCCACTTAAAATATTAACCTCAGATGGCCTTGTGTCAGACAAAGTGTAGTAGATTTCTGTATCAAAAATATTTGTCTTGCAGCCAAAATAAATTAAAAGGTTATATAATGCACCAAATATAAAATCCAACAAAAAATAAAAACAATCCCATGAAGAATCTAAAACCCATGCTGTAAAATATACCACAACCAAAGTGTTATCAACAACAATGAGCTTCTAAATACTAGGAACACATACTTAGAATCAAAATGAGACAATTGAAATCTCTTGGACACATGAGGAAAGGGGGCTTGGAGAATTTTATACTCATAGATAATATTGGAGGAAAGAGAGACAGAGGAAAGCAGCAAATAACCTACCTAACAAAATTGTTTGAATGATTAGCAGAACATGGATGAGAAGAGACAACAAAAGATGAACTTTACTATGAGCTACAAAGGACAAAAAGTTATGAAGAGCAATGATCACCAACAAACTGATGATACAGAGCAGAAGAAGAATGAGGTTTTAAGGTATAAATGACTGAAAAATGTGCTTAGAAAACAAAGAAAAACTGCCACAGAATGTGTGATTTTCTTTCTGTAATTGATGGATAGTTTTATTATAAATGAAAAAAAAATTGGAGTGACAAAATGCTGAGAATATGACAGACAGATTTTCTTTTTATAATTGATGGATAGTTTTATCATAAATGAGGAAAAAATTGGAGTGACAAAAATGCTGAGAATATGACAGACAGGTTATGAGAAATAAGGCAGTTAAAAAAAATGAAACAGCTGATATTTTGGGAGAAGCATAATTGGTAAAAAAGCTTGGTGAGTTTAACACAAGTTTCATCAAAAGCAACAGAATCAGGGGAAACAGTAAGGAACTGAATTGATGAATTTGAGTAAAGGAATGAAGAAACAAATACCCCAAAGACAAAGGCATGATCACAAATGATGAGGTACTAATGAAAGCAACAAAAGGCTGGAAACTTGATGGTACATAGAGAGAGAGAGTGTAGTAATGTTCAAACTTTTTCGGCACACTTCCAAAGATTATAATGCAATTGGTAAAACACTTCAGTTTTTCTCTGAGTTGCATTATTACGGCAGAATCTTCTGCCAAATTCATGAACATTTGCAACAAACATTTTCACAGATTTTGAGTTTGATGACAGTTCATGCCTGAAAATGTCACTAAGAAAAACTCTTCAAAACAGGAAAAAACATTTTACAAACTTCATCTTCAGCTATTCTGCTGAAAAAGGTCATTCCAGTCACCTTGTCATGACTGTGCGAATCTTCACTACCTAATCCACTATCTCATTTCCACTTCTTCTGTGTGGTTTTTCTATTCCATTTCCTACCAATACTACACTATCCCATCAACCTAGTGATCCATCTAGTACCTTTCTAGTTACATGTATTACAACTACTGGCAATAAAAATGTTATTCTGAAGACCATTAAATATTATATATACTAACATTTTTTCAACCTGTTGAAAATCTTCTATAGTCACTGCCATTCAAAATTCTGATGAACTTTTTGATCCCTTAAATTATTGTCCTATTAGACTTACCTTTTTTTGCAAGTATTAGAGGCTCTAATTAACTCTTAGTTTTTTAAACATCTCACTTTACATAGTCTATCTGTATGTTGTGTTTTGGCTTCACTATATAATGCTGGTCAATGGTGCATTGTGAGTATTAACCTAGCAGTCATATTTCAAATGATTCATGAGACTATCGCGTAGGAATAATTATAGGTCTGAATATGGTTATTTGTAGCTATTTTATGGTGTTTGCCAACTTTTTACTCATTTATTATTTAATTGTTGTTTATTATTATTACTACATTTGTTTTTATGTGTGCATTTGTAGTTTGTTTATTTTATTTTTCAAAGCTTTGTTGTATTTCTTTAGTTTAAAGTATTAATTTTATCTAAAGTATGTTACATGATCTGCATTGTATATAATGCAAATATTTACATTTTTCATGGTGGTAATTTACAAGATATTCCTTTGAAATTTTCCTTTCTTAAGTAACAGAGTAAAGATTTCTTTTGTATCTGCATTTTGATATAAATCTGATTGTTTATTTAGTAATTTGTGTTACTGGGAAGGTGATTATAGCTATTTTCTTCACCAGGCAGAGTTCACAGTATATATATATATATATATATATATATATATATTCAGTCTGATTAAAATCTGATTAAAAGAAAAGCAAACAATAATGTCTACTACATTATTCATTTGTCGAAACACCATCAATATGATAGCATTTTATTTTTTTCATGGATGATATACAATTAAACAGAAATAAAATATACGTTATTAAAGTTGATGCCTTCTGTTGAATGAAGCAAAAGAATCAGCCATTTGATAAGAAAAGAGAACAAGATCAAGAAGTGAGAAATAGTTTAAGTGTATAGAAGCTGCACAAAATCTTAAAATGATTTCCATCAACACCACCAATAAATATGGTTATTTCTTTTGGAAGTATATATTGCCCAGACATATATGCAGAATTAATTATTTCAAGATTAGAATAATTCTGCACTGTATAATTCTTTTATTTTCCTATTTCAAATCACTTAAAATTATACTGAATTTTATTATTAAATAAAATAATGCCAAACCATTATTTTGTTTTATTAATATTGTATCCATCTTAATTTCAGTTACTTTTCATTGCAACTCCTCAAGTCCAATTTCACAAGTGCTCAAGGAAAACATGGGATAAACCTATTTACTTATCTTTGATATTCTCTAACAGCTGATTATCACAGACCAAGTGGTAGAGTAGCTATTGCAGTAAGTGGCTTCTCAAGAAAAAAATAAGTCCAAGTCTCACTGAGAGACTATTCTTTATTACTGATCTGTGATATTTTGTAACAACCCCAAAATTAAAAAGAAATAATTGTTGAAAATTAATAATTGATGGCATTTAATCAAATACTGATAAAATCCAATATTACTATTTGTAATACTTTAAGATGTCAAAAATCAATAATAGTTAAAGTCAATGATTGTTCTACTGAAAACAGTGATTGTATACCATACTGGTAGGTGTTATTTGTAGGTTAAAATTGTGTGTGTGTGTGTGTGTGTGTATATAAAACGGAGTCATGTTATCAGCAAGGGTTAGTGTGTGCGTGTGTATTAATAAATATACATATTATCCTACATCTATAGCATGAATGTGTTCCATGCACCATGCAATAATGAGGTGCATATTATGAGTTCATAATATGCAGTGCATGAAACTCCAAGTCATGCTGTAGACATTAAGATAATATGCATATGTATTAATATATATATATAATAGCACTGTTATATTAACACCAGAAAAAAATAAAAATAAAAAAAAAAATATATATATATATATATATATATATATATATATATATATAAATTGACTTGGTTCATCTGGGAGCTTCGGGTCTTTCAACATCATACGCAGCATCATCAAGCCAACTCAATCAGGAGAGATCAAGCTCTCATCTCCCCTCTACAATCAAATGCTAACAGAGACTATGGCCTTCATAATACATTGGACAAACCTAGACCACGTTTTCTGTGCACCTGATCAGATGTTAGTAACAACCAATCCACTGCGCAAACTGACTTTAAATGGTCCATGGCCAAACTGACTTTTTCTTTTTTGGTGGATAGCAACTTCATTGGGTAATTGAGGAGACAATTTCATATTCTTATACTTAACCCTCTATATTGTTCGCTAAACAATGTTTGTTGCCTTACTTCAATAATTTCTGTTTTGATTTGTACTATAAAATCTAAAACTTGGAACTTTTTTTAAAAAAAAAAAGCCACGGAAAACAATGATCAAGAAAAGACTAAGTACACTATACATAAATTACAATGGCAAAAAACTCAAACTAATTGTGTGAATAGGTTAAATTCAAAAATAGAAAATAAATTAGCCTTACAATATATTTCATGCTTATAACTGTTTAAAAGGAAAATAAGTACAAATGGAAGACAAAACATCTTATGATGTATATTGCACTTAAAACTGCTAAAATCAAAAAAGACAAAAATTTGAAAAAATAAAAATAAAATTATCAATCAAAGAATAATCTAAACTTATTTATAAATGGAACTTTGTTTGCGTGTGTCTGTGTCCGTTACCTATAGACTCCAAAATGGATGAACTGATTTTCTTGAAAATTTACACAGGGTAGTTCTGGGAGGCAGTTCCATTTAATACCACCTTCAGTGTGCGGTTAGAGAGGAATGACCGGATTAAGTCCAACAAAAGTCCAGTTATGCCATAGCTTCACAGTTTCTGTAGAAGGCTGGCATGCCATACTCTGTCGAATGCTTTAGACATGAATTCATAGACAACAGCCATAGCATTTTAGGAAGAATGGCATGCTGATAGATTCATGCTTTAAAGCAGCCAGCCAATCTGGACTTAACAACTTTCTTTAACCATATCTGTAGTTTATTCTTAGTTTCCTGGATTGCTGTTGCATCTTTAAGGGAGTGATCAATGTGTTTTCCAAGGAACTTTATGAGCTTTTCCTTAGTTGTTGATAGGTTTTCCCTGGAGAGTCTAAAATGCTCCTTTTCAATACTTTGCCTTTCTTTAAAATGAACGACCTTGATTTCAAAACTCATTCAATTAATTTTATGTGCTTTTTAATCCCTTTTAGCGACCATCTCATACCAATAGCAGTCGTAGTTGTTATCATGTCATCCATGTGTATATATATATATATATATATATATTTTTAATTTTGCACATGTATATTTTTTAATTTTATCAACTTCACAGTATAGTAGGGTCAGTTGGGCATGATCTGCGAAAAAAAGAGCACCATGACACAATACACTCCACCAGAAATTTTCAAACATTCATACTGGAAGTTCCTTTATTAACATTTCAGAGTGTTTGGGTGTCAATCTGAGGTCAATGCAGGAAATTTGGAAAGAGTTGGATGATATACCCAGCCAACATAAGGGTGTTTGGTGAAAGCACTAGTAATGACCATGTTATGCCTGAGGCGCTGTGGTAAGATGAATTATCTTACCACATGGCCTCAGACTCAACACAGAGGCCTACATCAAGTGCCTTAAAGAGGTAGTGCTACCCTGGGTCAAGAGGGCAGCTGCTGGAAGACCCTATTTCTGGCAACAGGACTCTACACCATGCAACAAGTAGGAGAATCCAGTCATGGTTGTCAGACAATTTCTGCAATCATCACTTCTTATATCCGGCCACCTAACTCCCCAGACTGCAACCTCCTTAATTATTATACATGGGGTGTAGTTGTGCAAGAGACCAACAAAATTCCTTGTAATACCAAAGATGAACTGAAGGCAAGGATTATGTCAGCATTCACCAACTTGAACAAAGAGACCACTCAGAAAAGTTGCAGAAAATTTCAGTCATATGATGGCCGTGGTTAAAGTTAATGGCAATCTTATTAAATAAATTTTCTCTAATATTTCAAGATATTTTTGCATAATATTGACAAATATATCTGTTATAATCTGACTCCAAGGTTTATTCAATGTGTGATGATATTCTCATGTATAGCAAAAGAGTAGCAGTACCTTTAGCACTACAAAAACGAATCCTGAAAGAGTTCCATACAGGACATCCTGGTATATCCAGAATGAAAAGCATAATAAGAAGTTATGTATACTGACAAAGCATGGATAGAGACATTGAAATGTTGATAAAATGATGCAAAGGCTGTGCTTTGGCAGTTAAAGCACCACTAATAAAGATCAACATGGCCAGAAACAGACTCCCCATGGTCACATCTTCACATTGACTTTGTTGGTCCGCTTCATGGATCATATTGTCTTGATCATTGTAGATAGTTTTTCCAAGTGGCCAAAAATATTCAAATGTAAGAAATCAACTATGCAAGTAGTAATTCAGTTTCTACACAAACTCTTCGTGAGGTTCAGAGTTCCAGATTCAATTGTTTCAGATAATGGCACTCAATTTACTTTGAAAGAAATCAAAGAATTTTACAAAATGTTTGTGGTAGAGAGCATAATTATTCCCTACCATCTTAAAAGTAACAGTTAGACAGAGCATTTCATGGATACTTGTAAAAGAGCTCTAAAAGAAGCCACTAGTGGATCCACAGATGCAGCATTACAGCAGTTTTTTCAGATGTATAGACTTACACTGAATAAAAATGCACCTTTGGCCATGATGCCAGTGGAAATTATGTTTGCTCATAAAATACAACCAGTATTTGACAACCTAATACCCAATAAGAAAAAGAAACATGATTATACGGTACAAAATGCTGAAAGATTTTTTATAAAAATTGGACAAAAGTTCTTTTGCTGGATGTATCAAACGAATAAAATATATTGGGAAGTTGGAAGTATCATCCGAAGAATCACAAGGATGGTATATCTGGTCAAAGGATCAGAAATAGGACACAAAAGGCACTTTAATTAAATTAAAAGTAAATATGAAATAGAAAAGAACAATACTTCAGACAAGGTTGAACCAATGGAGGTTTTATTTTTGATACATTTGAGGTATTCATCCCTCAAAAAGTTTCTGAAATTAAAGTCCGGAAAAGGCGTAGTAAAAGAAAGAGGGGTTACAGAAAGGATTGCCATCAACTCTAAAAGAAAAAAATATTGACTAAGCAGAGTAAATCTAAAAGATTTCTATAGACAGTAATGGTATGTCCAAATCCTTATATAATATGTTGGACTATTGAGAGAGTTGTTTTTTCTTACTGTCTAGCAGTTCTCTACCAGCAGTGGTTATTTACTTCATGCAGCTTGCAAGTCTTGTATTTGATGATGATATAAATATTACTATTTCTAATAGGGTTATATACTCTCACAGTAACCTTTTAGGTTACAATTGTTTGTTTGTTTTTCATAAATGTTGACAGGTAAAAGCATGATACTGACAGAGGCAACTTGATATTTTTTTTCAATGTTAGTATACCATATCCTCTATTATTATCAAGATTGTGTGTGTGTGTGTGTGTGTGTGTGTGTGTGTGTGTATATATCCCTCCTGTCCATGTGGGATAGAGTGATAATAGTCAGGTAGCATCGGCTCAGTTCTTCCCTGCTTAGGATGTGGTTTCCGGCTTTCTCTTTTCCAATCTTCTCACTTTGTTTTTTTTTTCAATTGAAGTAGATAGATCTATCTATTGCCTGGTTCACACTCCACCCACATCTATTGAACAGGTTAAGAGGCTCATCCCTTGTTTCCTGTTTAGGATGTGGTTTCCGGCTTTCTCTTTTTCAATCTTTTCACTATTACGTAGCCCCCTGCACATCAGTGGCATTGCCGCCTTGCTCGGGGTGATACGATTAAAAAAAAAAATTCTCTGTACTACCAGTTATGAATGAAAGCTTTTGCCTTGTGTTCACTCTTTAACAGTGTCTTATTTTATTCATTTTCAATAATTATGTCATTGAGCAGTTAAGAAAATATATATATCCTCTCTATTATGATCAAGTCCATTGCATATTTATTTGCATATATATATATATATATATATATATAATTTCCCTCTTGTCATGCTCAAGGGAGGGTTTATTTTTATTTTATGTCTTAATGTAAGATACTCAATAGTAGATACATAAATATATATGTTGCCATCATTTTAAATAATGTATCAAATATAAATATTTTGCCATTATTTTTTATGGCATGACCCCACTCGTATTATATAATTTACAGAAAAATCAAACAATACCATTTGATAGTTGCAGATCCATTATTAAACTGCTTACTTTTCATTTGCTTTCAAAAAACTAAATCAGCTTTTAAATCTGTTCATCATCATCTGAAAATATTTTTCTGTAAAATTGTTTTAACATTTAAAAGTAAATTTCTACTTTTTGAGATTAGCAATCTCCAGAACTTTGAACATGACTGAATATATATATATATATATATATATATATATATATATATATATATATTATGAGCATCAAGTAATTTATTTAGATTAATTTGATGATGTCTACCAAACTCTCAAGTTTAAGACTTATTTGATGTTTAAAATATAACCCTAATAAGAGTTAGAAATTTCTGTTACTTTTACTAAGTTGAGATGGTTAGATAACATTCAGTCAGTTAAGTGACATACATGATAAATGCTTGGTTGATCATGTCTTGAAAAAGACAACTGAATAAGCAGAAGATTTTTCTGCAATAAGTTGCCATTGCTTTCTATAGTAGACTGGTTGCCAACCAAGGCAATAGAACCCAATCTGTTCTGCTATTTAACACTTTGCTAGAGGGAGAACCGACAGGTTAATACCTTTTCTAAGGGTATTTGCACGTAAGTGAATGCAACAAATTTAACTGGAATTCAAACTCTGCTGTCTGATTTCTCGTTCCGAGCCAATAACCACATTAGTTGCATTAAAAAAATCTGAATATTAATGCTTAAGATAAGCTTAATTTTTGGACTAATCTGGAGATTGTAATTTTTAATTTCATGCTTTAAAAAAAATTTTCAACTAACAACATCCCAAATTATTTTCCCACCTAAAGATAGAAGAAAAACTCAACCAATTGTCCTTGGTATAATTGATTCAGAGTTAAAAGATCAGAATCAGAAAATGTCAGGTTTAAATCTTGGCTGCAAAGAAGTGTAATCAATTATGTAAAAATCAATAAAAAAGAAATACTTATTTCAGTTTCAAAATTTTTAATAAAAATAAAAAAAAAATTCCTGGTCATTTTTTTTAAAATCCCAAAATATCTAAATGGAATGGTAAGTTCAACATACCACAGATCTTCAAATTTTAATTGTATTCTATCTTTCTGCTTCTAAAACTTAATTCCCAAATTACAGAGATCAATATTATCAAAAAAAAAATTTTTTTAAACTTTTACCTTATTCCTTAATGTCTTAAGAATTTTACTTAATTTAAACTGTTTTTAACCTCATTTTTACATCACATAAAACAAAACCTGATTTTTGAAAATACATAACATAATTTAACATCTTTAGCTGATATTGCATATATTTGTCAATTGAATAACAAAGTGGAAAAATTAATTGAATTACCTAACTTTGTCCTGACATATAAAAATGTGTGTGTGTAGAGGACATAATTGTATCCAAAACCAAAGTGAAGATGAGACAAAATAGAAAATTTATTAAGGGCATGTTTTGCAAGAACAATTACTCTCGTTTGACTTCCTCAGGTTAGAATGAAAGATAAGACAAGACTGTATGTTAGAGAAAATAACTTGGAATCTCTGAAGATAAGTAGAAATCATAAATCAAATTAGAAACCTTACCACCTCCAATGTCAAGAAGTCTCTTGAGTTCTGTATATTGGAAGTGACACAAAATTTTCCGTTATATACAGTTTTGTCTTTTTAACAAACAAGTAGACAGAAACACTCGAGTTGTGGGTGTGATAAAGTATCTCATTTAATTTAATTTATTATTACATTAATGTGACTACATATGTGCATGGAAGAGAGGGGACTCTTGTATATTTTTTTATTATTATATATATTTTGGGTATGTAGTCTATCCAACTTTGTAAAGCTTTTTTTCTTTCCCATTTTGTCATAGATTTCCTTAAAATTGTTCCCAATATATAAAAATTTATATATAGTTTTCCTACAATCTTCAATGCAATTAAAAATTACAGTAAAAGTAATTTTCAAAGAGTTTCCGAAAGCCTGAATGTTTAAATTTGATTTCCAACACAATTTGAACATATATTACAATGAAGTACAATCATATGTTAGCAAACTTTGTAAAAAAAAAAAAAAAAAAATTAAGAAACAGTTGATAGCACTGAACATTACTCATATCAGGTAGTAAAGATTATTTTGTGGTTTGCTGTGAGAAAATTAATCCAGACAACTGTACCCAAATAACCACAACTATCTAGTTTATCCAGTGCAATAAAATTGTTCTTTTTAAAAAAGGAAAAAAAAAAAAAAGAAAAAAAAAAGAGAAATGTCAGAGGAAATTAACTTATGCACTATGACTGGGGTGGCCCCATTTAATTAATGATTAATATGAGAATGTATAACACTTCCAAATATGATACAGTACAACTCAAGGTACTTGAATCTTCTTTCAGTATTGCATAATAGAGGTATATGGTTTTGGAAATTCTCTAGTGCAAGGTTTGGATGCTGGCCAAGGATGTATCTGAACTTGTATAGTTGACGTAGGCTTTAGTAAATTCTTAATTAAATCTGCACTCAGTTGATACAAATAAGAAATCTAGTGATGTACAAGATGAACAGAGTTGTAAAGCCCAAAGTAAAAAATGTTTCTCTCCAAGCCAAGCCTGAGTGAATACAAATACACGCAGGCAATGCCAGGTAATATAATATTAATCCAATAGACAATTCAAAAGTGGACAGGCATCAGTAAGACAGAAGGATTCAAATGAATAATACAATCTAGGGAACTGTTTGTTTACAGAGGTTGGAGATTTTTCAATTGCACCAGTTGTTGGTGTTTGAGACCAAGTTTAAAAACAAATATGGTAAATGCTGATATTTGAGACAAGGAGACCATTTTCATTTGAGAAATGGTGCAATGCCATCATCCTCTTCTAGTTTTATGTCAAATCCAGAATCATATGGATGCCATGCATGGTGTTCAGTTTGTTCAGAAATGTCTTAACTATCAGTTATATGCAACTGTTTTCTTAGATAAATGAATGATTAAAAATGAATTCAAGCAAATGAACCTTGTTGATTTTGAAGAGGGCTGTCGTTCAACTGATATATAATAATGCTAGTGTTCACTTTTCATACTACCTCAAAAAGTTAGGAAGCAAACTCCGCTCACTACTAGAAAAAGCAAAAACAGTGGCTATGTAAAGCCTACGTACATGGGAGAAAAAAAAAAAAAAGAAGAGAAGAATGTTATAAATTTCAACTGAAAGTAACAGTTTGGTCAATGAATTCTGAATGTTTCACAATTACAATTTTAATCTTGAGACAAATGAAGTTAAGGAAATATCAATAGAATGCAAATTTGTAAATTTCGCAGAACTTGGTTTTGTATTAAATCAGGCACAAGGTCAGTCAGTCAGTTGAGTGCCATACGTGATACACGCTTGGGCGATCATGTCTCGACAGAGACATGACTGACTGGGCAGAAGATTATCCCGCAGTAGGTTGCCATTGCTTTCTGCGGTAGACTGGTTGCCGACCAAGGCTATAGAACCCAATCTATCCTGTTATTTAACCCATAACTGGAAGGAATAGGCGGATTAATACCTTTCCCAAGGGTATTTGCGCGTAAGTGAATACAATGAATTCAGCTGGAATTCGAACTCGGCTCCCCGATTTCTCATTCTGAGCCGATATCCAATGCACCACAACGCACAACTTTAAAATATGGTGATAAAAACAACAAAAATGAGGACAGTGGTCAAAATACTTCATTGAAAAATAAAAATATTTCATCTTTGACCTTCAGAAAAGCAGATTCAATATTCTAGTTATTGTATATAAAAGAAAAAAAAATTTTTTTTCTTTTTTTTTTGTAGAGGTAGCATATAAGAAGCTTCTTTCCTCACTCACTCCCCCAAAATTGTGGCATTTGCTAGGATAATGTTTACACAGATGAGATATTACCAATATTCTAATTTACTTCATTCTATAATACTGTAGTATTAAATGTAAAGGTTGGGAGTAATTTTTTATGATATCAAATAAGGTGAGAGACGGTATGTCAAAATTTTTTAAAAAAATGGATAAATATAAGAAATAAAAGCTTTTCATCATATTGTCACATTTTATTTTTAATAATATCTTTAACAGTAAATATGTATGGAACATTGTTATTAATTTGTTTTTGGTTTTTTTTTTTTTTTTTTTTTTACTCCAGTTTTCATGTTTATTATCATGATACTTGGGTTGTTTAAAATATTCTCCTAATGTGATTTGAACTCACATTCTTCATCTTTGAAAATGTTTGACCAGAATATTGCCTTACTAATTTGACAACAAAAGTCATGTACCAGACGGCATTCAAATTTCATCAGATCACTACACTTGTTTTTCTATTCCAGACAATACTATGTTTACACCCAGAAATAATCTAAGTTGCCCAAATTTCATAGATTAAACATTGTCATTATCATTAATTTTGTTTACTAGGTTTTCCATCTTTTGTTGCTTTTCATTACAATGCCCAGGTCATCATTACATTCCATTTACAATAATTTCTGACTATGCTGCTGAGTAAAAACCACAGAATATAAAAATAACATGGACATTGTTGTAAAAAGAAAGATGAAAGAAAAACTAGCCAAATATTAATAATAATGGCAGAATGAAATTGCTATCTAATTTGATTATTCTTAGATTATATTCACTTGCATTTGAATTTAAATTAAATTTAAATGTTTTGCAAGAATGCATACCTATGAAAAAATGTCTAGACAAGAATCTTCTTTGCCAATAAAATGACTCAAATATTATCCAGTCCTGATCGTTTCATGTCCAGACATTTCCACTTCCTCTTTCCTATTTCTTGTCATGTCTCATCAAGTTCAACATTGTTCTTCTAAAAATATCATTTCAATGCTAAGTATTTCTTTCATTTCTTCATACTTTTCAGACATTTATAGCTATGTACATTACTTTTCTAATAAAGAAATCACAATAATGTGTGTGTGTGTGTGTGTAATTTGCTATGAAGAAATGGTAATCAATTGTTGGCCAGATGATTATTCATGTAATCATCTGCTCAATAAGTTGGGGCATCCTCAGTGGATGCACCAATTTGCTAGGTTCACCTATCATCTGATTCACACTCTTTCCCAGGTTTTTGAATATGAGTAGAGGTTTATCCTTAGTCTCCAGTTTAGGATTAGGTTTCCAGTTCTTTTACAGTCTACTTCAACTCTATAATTCTAACATACCTCCCTAAATTCTGAAATTTGATTTACTGTCTATTTACTCTCCTACTCCTCAACAGAAGTTGACAGGTTTGCCTATGTCCAATTTACACACCAACCCTGTCATTTGAACAATAGTAGAGGTTTATCTCTTATTTTTTGTTTAGGATTGGGTTTCTATTTCCTTCTAGAGTCTTTTGGGGTTTTTTTCACTTCCAGTATCTCCTTGTGTCTTAGTGGCATTATTGCCTTGCTTGAGGTGAATGGATTTAAAAATAAATTTAAAAAAAGTATGCCAAACTAAGCCAGGCTTCATAAATATAGAGATCTACTTAACAGGTAACATAGTTATGCATTTCTCTCTGGTGTTAATGGTCAGAGTTGAAGCCCAGATAAAAAGCCAGGATTTTAAACACTGATTTACAACCAAACTAAGTCCTTCCTACATGGAAGATCGATACAACATAATCTTTATCACCAGTCTGTCCTGCTTCCATGCTAGACAAAGCTATACATAGTGCATATACAGACTTATTTTTTGGTTGCAAGTATTTTCTGAAAACATATCTTTCTTATATTTACTCTACATTTAACTCAATATTTAAACACATAAACACATAAGCATGAAATAGCTGCATATTTTCTGTTTGGCAATTTAACACCACTGGGCAAGGTTCAAGCTCCAGCAAAAGCCAGAATTTTGAAAAATGATTTTCAAGGCAGGTAAGCCCTCCCCACAAGGAAGAATGGTATAATATGATCTTCATAGTTCAATTTTTCCTTATTCAGGATATGGTCAGTCGTAACTGACCATAATTTCTCATCTTTTGCTTCTTTAAGTAACTTTTGACTCTTTACCATTCCTCTTTGTTCAAGTTCTGGCAATCCATTCACACAAGCTTATTAAATAGGTTCCTCACTGTTTTGCCCTATTTCTATTGCATTCAGTACACAATGTCTGAAAAGTAACAAGACTAGTGTCACAATAAATTTAAATTCCAAACAACAAACTTTATGGTTTCCTCTTCAAAGTAATCCCTCTCAAGTCTAATGCACTTTTCCATGCTTCTATGCACTGCTGGAAGGATTCTCTTGGATGCTCCTCATGTCCATTATTACAGCCCTCTTGATGGATTCTATGCCTTCAAAACAGTTCTCCTTGAACTTTGGGGAAAAAAAAGTCACATGCAACAAGATCAGGTGAATAGGGAGTTAGCACTAGTACAATAGTGTTCTTTCAGACAGGAACTGCCTGATGCTCAGGGCATTAAGAGGTGCCTTATGGTGAAGCATCCACAATTTGTCCTGCTACAACTCTCATCTCTTCTCACACACTGAATGAAGCAAATACTGCAGGATCATTTTATAGACTCACTGATTGATCATCCTTTTATATGGCAGCGAATGTTTGACGATCTCTTCAAGGATGAGGGAGGGGCCTGAAGCAATGGAAATGTGGTTCTATGGAAGGATACTGAGAGTACCATGGTCCAAGCACGTGAGCAACAACAAGGTGTTAGAGAGGATGAAAACGAAAAAGAAACTTATACTTACCATCAGGAAGAGACAGCTGAGGTTTCTGGGATATGTAATGAGGAAGAAGTGTTTCTAGACTGAAATACACATTGGATGAATAGAGAAACAAGGGAAAGCATTGCAATACAATATCTGATAGGCTTAAGCAAATGGATAGCAGAGGGGGATTGGGAGAGATACCAAGAGTGATGTAAGAGTGATAGGAGACAGAGGCAAGTGAACGTCCATGATCACCTACATCCTGAAGGGAGATGACATGAGAAGAAGAGTGATTTAGGAAAAAAAATGATGATACTGTATGGGTAGCAAACTCAGAAGGAAATCTGAAAGAACACTTTAGATAAGGTAGTAAAGGAAAACAAGAAGAAAGGACTAATTATTAACTGTAAGACAGAACGCACAATTGACAGCAAAAGATAGCTAAGTATTAGGATGTAAAAAACAAGCAGGTTCAGAAAGTTAACTACATTGTTAGTGTTGTAACACATGATAATAAAATTAGTCCTTTCTTCTTGTTTTCCTTTACTACCTTATCTAAAGTGTTCTTTCAGCTTTCCTTCTGTGTTTGCTATCCATACAGTATCATCATACTTTTTTTTTTAATCATTTCACCCCAAGTAAGGCAAGACAACCACTAGTGTGCACAGGGGATTACATTGAGAGAAAAGGCTGGATACAGGAAGTATTAAAGAAAGAATAAAAGATGAATGGGATTCAAGAAAATAGAAGACAGCAATTGATGTTGCATTTCAATTTTTGAAGATTGTAGCTATCAGGGAAACAAGTAAATAGAAAGGAGAAGAATTGTGAGAAAAGAAACTGTTAGAATAGGTGTTAGAAGTGTGGTTAAATTTACCTATTTAAATGGTAAAGAGTGGAACCTAAATGCCAATCTAGTAGCATGCTTAAATTCACATTCACAGGGCACAAGGAAAAAAAGATCATCATAGCAGTTGCCATGAAAATATTTGTAGAAAAGACAGAAGGAAACGATGTCATGGTGATAAGAAAGTGATTGAAGTCTAGATGCGAAATCAAGACCAGTTACATTGCAAATCCTTCTTTGGATTTTGTTGAGAACCTCAAGATGAACAGCAGGAGCACTTGACCAGATATGGTAACAGTATTCCATGCATGGACAAATGGTAGATTTATAAAAATGCAAGATGGATTCTGACAAAAAAAACTTTCTGGCCCGACACAGAGAGCCTACCCTCCTAGCAGTAGATGCAGCTATAGATATGATATATTCATTCCATTTCATAGCTTATTTTGTTGAGATTATGTCCATTGATAATAAATCCTGGTAGATCTTCTCTTAAAATCATATCAGTGTATAGGTTAAATAAATAAATCAATTGAGGAAACATCTTTGTGTCTAATTTTTGCATATTTACTGAACTAAATCTCTGTTCCCAATAAAAGTGATGGCTTACTTGATTATCTTTCCCCTATAAATCAGTTTTTCATATTTCAAATAGAACTGTGTAATACTTTATCGAATACCTTTTGGAAGTCAATGAAACACAGGTATACATCTTTCTGCATTCTGATCACTCCCTCTAAAAGCATTCTCATCATAAAATTAGCATTTCTTGTTCCAGTGTCAGGAACAAAGCCACATTGTTTTTATCCTATTTTCAACTTAATTCATTATAATTCTGATGATGTTTAGTTATATTGTTTATCTAGCTATTTGTCTGATGTACATCATATTAATTTGCACCTGACTTCTTTGTCATCACTATAAATGTACATCTACTGAGGTCTTCTGGTATTTTGATATATATTTCATTTATTATTTAAATAACCTTATCAATCCTAAAATTATCTAAGATTGATAGCATCTCTATTACAATCTTATCTGGCCTTGCCACTTTGTTTCATTCCTCTTGGCCAATGTAGATCATATCTCAAAATTTAATGGTACAGATATTTTTTTTTTTTAATCATATCACCCGAAGCAAGGCGATAACGCCATTGATGCACAGGGGGCTATATAAGAGTAAAAAGATTGGAAAAGAGAAAGCCGGAAACCACATCCTAAACAGGGAACAAGGGATGAGCCTCTTCACCTATTCAATAGACGTGGGTGGAGTGTGAACCGGGCGATAGTTGAGTCTATCTACTCCAAGTTAAGTGCCATACATGGAACATGCTTGGGTGATCATGTCTTGAAAGAGGCATGACTGACTGGGCAGGTGATTATCCCGCAGTAGGTTGCCATTGCTTTCTGCGGTAGACTGGTTGCCGGCCAAGGCTATATAACCCAATCTGTCCTGTTATTTAACCCATAACTGGAAGGAATAGACGGATTAATGCCTTTCCCAAGGGTATTTGCGCGTAAGTGAATGCAATGAATTCGGCTGGAATTCGAAACCCCCCCCCCCCCGATTTCTCATTCTGAGCCGATATCCAATGCACCACAATGCACATCCTATATGTGGACAAGAGAAAGCCGGAAACCACATCCTAAACAGGGAACAAGGGATGAGCCTCTTCACCTGTTCAATAGACGTGGGTAGAGTGTCAACTGGGCGATAGGTTAGTCGATCTACTCCAATTAAATAATTCTAAATATTTATGTAATGTAGGTATTGCTTTTCTGTTGTTATGAAAGTTGTCCCTACTGTATTTTTTACATTTTTGTAGCAGTTTTTCTTGTTTCTATCAAGAGTCTTCCTTCTTTAGATTTTATCATCATCATTTATCCATCACACCCAATGGTGCGTAGGGCAGCAACTTTTTGTTGCTGTTTCTGTAACAAACTGTTTTTTATGGGGCGGGGTTGTTAGCCCTGAACCCAACCCCCAAACCTGGAGGAGTGGTGGACCATTCTTGGTCCTTAAGTTTACAGCACCTGGTATTCTCAAATGGTCACCCATTAAGTACTGACCAGGCTCGATGTTGCTTAACTTCGGTGATCAGACGGGTACTGGTGTATTCAACACGAGATAGCCGTAGACCTTTAGATTTTATACATCCTGCTTAAGAGCATGCTTCTGCCATGTGTTGAATTAACCTGAGTAAATATCTAAATTATTTCTTAGCATTGTGAACTTTCCTTCCCTAGTTTGATGCACAACTTCTTATTAAAAGGAAGAGCAACTATTTTAGCAACTATAAGTAAGGTACTTACAGACACCCTATATATATATATATATATATATATATATATATATATATGTGCGTGTGTTAATGTATTATTTTCAGAGTATCTGTAAAAAAAAAAAAAATTTTAAATGAATAAAAAGAAAAAAACATTTAGCTAACGTGTTTCATCCTCTGAGGCACTTTATCATGGCAAAATAAGCCTTACATTGCCTTGATAAATAGTTCCTCCTTCCCTTTTTACTCATATATATATATATATATATATATATATATTTTTAATTCAGATACTTCAATCCAAGGGAAAAAAGCAGGAAGGTAAATTCCAAAAAACCCGATCCTAATTAATATTAAAAATTTATTTTAATATTAAAAAATGATACAGGAAGAGAGCTCCATGTAATAAAATATTACAGAGCAAATATATATATTAAAAAAGGATTAATTCAAAGATGTTGAATAGCCATTCTGAAAGGTTTTTTCTGTTGCTGAGGTGATGTGTCGTCCCCCATGGGGATCTTCATATCGAAATGGCTATTCAACATCTTTGAATTAATCCTTTTTTAATATATATATATATATATATATATATATATAATGAATTAGAGCACTCTAGCTATTGGGCGTGTATAATGATATACATGCTAAAAAGTCTGCCTTCTTCTACCGGATGCTCGTGGCCCAGAGGTAGAATTGCCGACTGACGCCAATTCGGTCGGGTTTCAATCCTGGGTTAGGAAGCAATCGGTGTCTAACCGTACTGATGAGCTGTGATACAGCTAAACAGATCTGTCTGTGGATGACTATAGTGTATATATATATATATATTATACACATTAGTGCATGTTGGTTTTTTGCTGTCTTTAGACCTTCTCAAATTATGTTAACAGGTGCTCTTCCTAGTAGAGAGGTTCTTGTGGCTGATTATACCAAGCTGTGAACAACATTTTTCTATAAGTAGGATGTGTAAAAAAAAAAATCCTCAATGTCAATAGAGGAAGAATGCTGCATGTTTTGTCTTCTGTGTTATTCCTCTACTTTGCTGAACCAAAATTGTTTCTGCAATTTTTTTTTGTTTTCCATTGGCTAGAGGAGATATTACAAGTCTTCAAGATGGGACTGATGTGGTCCCTGTATCACTTGTACTAACCACCAACAACCCTATCATCTAATTCCAATTCACTGAAGAAAGTATATGGCAGGAGTTGGTTCTTGATCATGCAGATAACATTACCAACCCAATATATCTGCCAATGGAAAAGCATGGCATCAATGGTAATTGTGAACAGCTATGGGTAAAATCCCAGCTATAGGTAAAATAGCAGGATAGACAGGGTCCTATAGCCTTGAAGGAAATTCTAAATTTAAACAAGCCAGTGAGGCTTAGGCTCCGTCAGACTAATTTATCCAGTATATGCTCAAATTGCACTATTCTAAAGTGTGTATACGTGTGGACAGGAATCTCTTGTGAATCCAGATTCCCCTCAACTCCTATGAATTAGCCAAGCCAAATGATGAAGCAAATTAATTTGGCAGAGCCAGCTCAATCAATCCTGGGTGAATATTACAAGTACATGGCATCAAGGGTTTTTGATTGTGAACAGTTCTAAGTTTCAACACATGGTACCATATCCCATAAATGTAGTTTGTGTATTCTTTGCAGGCAGGATATGTGAAATTGTTCAAGAGTTTGCAAATGATGATAGAAGACCTAGGATTCACAGCCATATACCTTGTCTTACTGGTGAGACTGATGTTCTGGAAAATATGTTTGGAAAGATGACCAAATGTCGCAGAGAAAAGTTAAATACAATGCTGAACCATCTATTAGTCAATCATGACTTAGCAAACATTGATATTTGAACAGGCTTAAATTTTTAGAGATCTCCATTTCACAACATGAAAATCATGTGAGAACAAAGTTTTAATATAGTGCAAAATCATGATTATATTGATATGGTTTGCATCTGTTATTGAAGGATGGGAGGCAAATAGCAGATTAAATTGGTGTCATCAGTATACTGAAACTTGAAAACCTGTTCACTATGGATCTTGGACAATGCCTGAAATGGTAGAGGTTGAATAGATTACCATTATTTCAATGTCACAGTAGATTGAAAAAGCATGAGAATAGTATGCTGGCATGATAAATGGAATACTTCCATGCTCTGCTGAAACAAACTTATTCAATGCAGCCTTTCTGAATTCTTAATTTCCATGAGTTGTTCCCCCTTAGCAACTCTTCAATGTGAAAAGCTTTGGCTTACCCAGAAGAGACTGAGTGGCCATTTTAGATAGGAGAATTGAGGTGTCTGAATAAAGCATTATCTTTCCATTACATGTCCGAGTTGCTTTAATTTGAATTTACATTGGTAGCATAGCACATCGATCAACACAATGGTTTCCAAATTTATTGCTTCACCTATTTTGAACATGTATAAATACACTACTTGTAAAAAAAAAAAGAAATGCAAATTTGGGAACTTGTTACCTGCATTGACAAATCTTGCTGTTCACCCTTAGCATATTTATCCCTGGAAGTAAAAGTTAGAGAAGCTATATTTGAATTGGACATTATCACATTCATGCCAATGATAGAATAATAAACATTACATGAAAAGTGGGATATGTTTTTTAGAGGACACTAACCAGTCGGCTTTTATGACATACAAGTCATTCAAACACTATCGACAACAGAATGACATTTCAATAAACAACTAACTTAGTAACTTCAAGCATCATGTCACACAGTTAAAAGACCACAAAATACAATTATCAGAGCCAGTACGTGCCTCCAGAGGATTAAAGGTGCAAATCTGGCACTTGAGAATAAGCAACTAGTCAAAGCAACCATTAACAAATTAACACTGTCCACAATGTCCAAACAACTTTTTAAAAAAATTATGCACAGACAGTTTTCCGATGCTTCATCAACAAATACTTCACCAGTTGTAATAAAGAGAGAGATGTATGGTGCCTCCAATGAAAACAGCTAAGAAGACACTAAGAAAGTATATTATGGTCACTTGTCAAACTGGCATCCTTCTTGGTTTTCCAGTTGGTGAAGTAGTCATAACAGATGCAGAAGAAAATGTAAGAACAAAATTCCGGTATCTTTTGACAAAAGTTCAGGTTCATTTGAACATGAAAGCAATACCACCAAATGCTTCACATGTGGCTGCAAATTTCACTCAAGTTACAATTGTCAATATGCTGATATCACTGTGGTGATACTGAGCAAAAGAGAGGGACCGGATGTTTGCTCTATAACGACCAGAAAGAAAATGACCAAAAGTTGTGCGTGCACAGATGTTCTGGTTGAAAAATAAAAATTAACCAAATATTAAATTTCCATTTCGCAAGCCTATGCAAATTTTATTTATCAGTTAATGGGAAGCCCAGAAACAAATACAAGTGTAAAATTTCAAACGAGCTGCTTTGATCCAAAAAGCAGATATAAAAAGCGATACAGACAGACCCCAGCAGGCAGAACTTGAGAAGAGTGTAATCAATATCCCCTTGACTTAAGTCAAGCGGCTACTACGATTGCCTCTTTCCTTCTCCCCTGTCTCAAAAACCTACTTACAGACCTAAGGAGCGACTACATCAAAGACATTCTTCACTTACATGCTCCCCACATTCCTAAGCATTTATTCTCTTTCAGCTTATTTGCCATTAACATTTTAACCTCCGTTGGGCCTATATTCAAGTATTGTTTTAATTGTAAAACATTAATTGACATGTGTATATATAAAAATCTCATTTTTCTACACAAATTGCCTTTCTTGATTTTATAATCATTTTATGGCTTATAGTGGGCTAAATTCCGTTAACCTGCAACGGTATACAATTACCCTTCACTAGAATGGAATCCCACTACAACTAGAAAAAGAATAGATAAGCAACCCACTATATCACCATCAATAAGCAGGATAGGAGTCAAAAGAATAACCTATCTTTAGCCAACATCATGCTAATGAGTTAGCAAAAGTAGTAAGACAACAGTCAAACATTTTTGAGTGTGACACTTGGTTTAAGTCCAAAACAGTGGAATTCTGCAACTTTTTGTGAGAGTTAATGGTATGAGTTTTCTGGAAACTATTCTTGTACAACAACAACAAAAAATAAATATCCAAAATTTACAAATTCAGCAACAAAAGAAACTAAAGTCACTCTTCACAGTGACATTATTGGGTGTCATTGCCGATATTGACATCAGTATTGTTACTGATGTTGTGTCTTATTAAGATGGCATGCAGAGAGTCAAGACATGCTTCAATTTGGAAAATGACAGTGTCACAATGCTTTCAAAAAAGTTCCACAGGGGTGTACCTTGTCTAGTCACTATCACGTCCCTATTACAAAAATAAAGTTTGCATAGAAATTTTTGACCAACCAAGGTCAACCCAAGACATCCACAAGATGGATTTATACTTGTAAAAGTTCTAATAGTAAACAATGAAATCATACAAATTATATGTAAAACTGACAAATCCTGTCTATGATGTGGTACATTGCATTTAATGCATTTAAGTGCCACACGTGATACACACTTGGGTGATCATGTCTCTTTCGAGACATGACTGACTGGGCAGAAGATTATCTCGCAGTAGGTTGCCATTGCTTTCTGCAGTAGACTAGTTGCCGATCAAGGCTATAGAACCCAATCTGTTCTGTTATTTAACACATAACTGGATGGAATAGACAGATTAATACCTTTCCCAAGGGTATTTGTGCATAAGTGAATGCAATGAATTTGGCTGGAATTCGAAATCAGCACAGATTTTGTATCAGAGACTTCATATAGAAACCACTATTTTGAGAGAATGGAAAGACAGAAAAGAAACTGAAAAAGAAAGGAGTACCATCAGTTAAGATTCTTGGGTTCATATCAGAGCCTAAGAAAGCCAACGTTTAATGAAAATATATGTGTGTGATATATATATATATATATATATACACACACACACATACACACACGATGCTGAAAAAGATAAGTTGATGAAGAACTATTAATCTTCAGTACTTGCTCTACTTGGTAACTCTTCATTCAGACAAGGGGTGACTTACCCAGAAGAGTCTCAGCAGGCATTTTAAATCAAGCACACACATAAAGATTAAAGGAGTCTGAATAAAGCATTTGCTTTCTATTACATGTCAGAGTAGCTTTAATTTGACTTTACATAAATGATTTATCATTTCCCCACCATCTGCTGTCTTAATAACACTCCCATTCTTGGTAAAACAGTGCATTATGAGGTACACATGATAGCAATAGGCAGCTTGAAATCAAACAAAGCATATGTCATTGATGATATCCCAGCTGAATTCTTCAAGTATGTTGGTCACCAACTGCACCTTGCTTTGCACACATCTGAAAAGTTTGGCAAACTGAATGTATAACTTAACAGTAGAAGAATGCAAACATCATTCTTATCTACAAACACAAAGATGATCAAGCAGATTGGTAGAAAGTCATAGATATGTCTGCTATCCATTGCTGGAAAGGTGCTGGCCTGAGTCATATTCACCCAACTTCTCCAGCATATAGTTTATATAATACCAGAGACACAATATGTATTTAATCCTGGGTCCAACATGATCAATGTGATCTTTGTTGCCTTTCTCATAGAGGAGAAATGACACATTCTTCTTATGTTGCCTTCATTGATCACATCAAGATGTTTGATGCTATCAACCAAGAGATCCTATGAGAAGTTCGACAGAAGTTCAGATGCTCTCCAGCCTTTCTGAGTGTCAAAAAATTTGCTTGTGTACTGCATGATGTTTCAGAGTTTAAATTCTTCCTCATGGTTGCATACTGGCCTCAGTGTTGTTCAACATTTTCATATTTTTAAAATTGTACACAAAATTCTCAAGATGCTGTTGCTTTATATTGTACAAAATATATAATTCTGTGTTTTTGTTCTTATCTAAGCATGAAATACTTTTGTGTTTATAAGTCCGCTTATTTGGGTCAAATAAGAACAAACATACAATACAAACCTTTATAAATTTTATTCACTATTAGAAAACAATGTGAACATGACCAGTGCCTTACTGGTGGATTAATAGTGTCCTGATAGAGAACATGAGAGAATGCCTGACCACCATCTTGAAATTTCTTTTCTTTTTTTGTTGTCCTAAAGAGTTCTGATCAAGTAGTATAACTTGATTTCCATCTATGAAGTGAGTTAGCTCCCTTGTTATGACATTTGTCCCAACAGATACACACTTTCATATTTTGTATAGAACTCTCAAAATTTTTCCAAATATAATGGTTTATGAAGATGACTTTTGCTTACTTAGAAAAAGGTTTCAGAGTGTGCATAAAGTGGGGAGAGGAGGTTGATTTTCTGTTATTAAAAAGAACTGATCAGGCTTTTTTAAATAACAAAATTTTTAAATATATTGTAATAATTTAAATATTTACTTTGAAGTTTTTGTATTAACTATTACAAAAAGCATAAACTTATTGATAAAAAAGTACTTCTGCATAATTAAAGGAGAAGTTATAGATGTTAGTTTTATATGCTGTCCTGGCAATTTTTGTCATCCCAAATTCTCTTTGTGCTGTGTCCCCTTAAAACAGTCAATCATGGCTCCCCACAATTTCCTGTTCCTTGCAGCTCTAAATAGTCTTTTCATTATTTCTATTTGTGAGTAACAGATTTTTCCAAGCCCTCTTTCCTTATCCCAAATTATTTTATGCTTTGTTCAATATACAAAATCAGAAAAAGGTCACAGAAAATCCCAACACTGGCTTCAGACTATCAAAAATCCACTTAATTTATAGCAATTATAGTAATAAAATAATAAGTAAAGGTGTTCTGTGACTTTCTTTCCTTCAATCAGTAGGTGTTTTCCAACAGAAAACTTCAAACTAATTAAAAATATTCCAATAATAAAGCAGCCATTATGAAAATAGAATTCGATGAAAATGAATCAATTTAATGATTATTTTAAAAGGTTTTTCAAAAATATTGCTTTTTACAAAAATGTTGCTTTATAATGTATAAAAGATGTGATGCTGTTGCTAGAAACTCCTGTTTTTTGGAATCATGTCTTGTCTGAATACAATTCTGAAACCTTGTAATTTGATGGTTGAAGAATGAATTAATTTAACATGTAATAAAAAAGAAATAATAAAGATGAGGGGGGGGGAATAAATGAAGAATGTGTAGTTATAATTATCTACATACTTTATTATTAGAATTTCAACCAAAATAACAAAAATACTTTAAAAGGTTTCAAACTTTGTGGATAAAAATAAAACCTATTCAATATAACAGCAGAAAACCCATTCTTAAAAATCATTGTTAATCAGGAAAAATGAACAGTGATAAAAGAAAATAAAATGCCTGAGTGAGGAGAAAACCCATTTTTTGTTTCTTTTTAATGTGAAACACTTTCACAAAGTTAATGATATTTCAATTTGGTATTTGAGGATATGTGAATTATTCACAGTATCAATTTGAAAAAAATTTGCTAGGGGTTACAGAGAATTAAATCTGTTTTCTCTAAAGATAAGGTATGAGAATTCACCTAGGAGATATGGGAAGAGCTGTCTGAATGAATAAGAGAACAAATATTCTAGGACATGGCTCTCACAACCTTCTTGGAGTTCTTAGCAATATTTACACTTTTGCAAATCATTCCTCCCATCTTCCACCATCTATTCACACAAGCTCACCAGGTTCATGCAAAACTAAAATATACTTTCTAAATCATATACATCATGACAATTTCTGACCTCTCATTTAATAGCTTCTTTTTGTCTGGATGTGTTATTGCCAATTTCTCTTCCTTGCACAATCTACAGACTTCAATAACAATGCTGTAAGGCTTGGCTTTTTTTCAATATGCTTCAACATTGGTTTGGGTTTGTTTTGTTTTTTTTTTCTTTAATTCCTACACATGGCAAGCTAGTCTAGTAGAATTGCTGTGGCTTTCCAGTTTGAAAGATGACTTATGATTATATCATCTCTTCTTGATACTGTTTTCAGTGCAACCACATATACTTTGCTTCTTCTACTTCAACCTACTACTTCTATATTCTCTACTTCATCTTTGTAAACCACTCCTGTTTTATAAACTCCATCCAGTGAACATTTGCTTCTATTCCTATAATAAACATTTCACTATTAACACTATTTTTCTGCATGCTAGCTTTGAAATTCTTGGTGTTCTACCTTTAATAATAGTTTCCAAATTGCTGGTACAACTGTAATTCAACTTTACTGCATTGCTAGTAAAGATCTTGTGTAATTAAGAACACTTAGGGAAGTGCTTATTAAGCAACTTGAAAAGTATTTTCCTATGTTGGATTTTACTTTTAAATTAAAATGGAATTAAACCAAATGAGGTTTCTTTTCTTTTTATCTTTCCTCTGTTTTTTTTTTTTTAAATCATATCACCCCGAGCAAGGCGGTAACACCACTGAAGCACAGGGGGCCACATAGGAATGAAAAGATTGGAAAAGAGAAAGCCGGAAACCACATCCTAAACAAGGAACAAGGGATGAGCCACTTCACTTGTTCAATAGACGTGGGTGAAGTGTGAACTGGGCGATAGTTTAGTCTAACTACTCCAATTGAAAAAAAAAAAAAAGAAAAGAGTGAAAAGATTGGAAAAGAGAAAGCTGGAAACCACATCCTAAACAAGGAACAAGGGATGAGCCTCTTCACCTATTCAATAGACGTGGGTGGAATGAAACCAGGTAAATACAGTTTGGGTTGGAAGAAATGGAGAGTTTAAGTCGAAATGTGGGTAAACACTACGGTATTATAATTATTATTATTATTGAATGTGATAGCAAAAATCATTAAAGTGATGCAGGGGTATAAGTATACAAAGCCCAATTTACTCATCATGTTACCCAGTCTGACAAGAGTATAACAGATACATGCATCGCAGCCAAATATGCGCGATATGGTGACAGGTTTGTTAAAGCAGTGCTTAACATTGCAGGTGGAACCCAGTTCAATAAAACTTCAGACCACCTAACTCAGTCTGCGTGCATCTGTTTCTGACTGACGGTATTCAAAAGTACCTACGTCTGACTCCTATGTTGCCTTGGCTGCCTCATCTTTATTACCAGGGATTATACAAATGCGTTAATAAACATAATAAGTTATTATTAATAATGAATATTCTTTTTTGTTTTTGAATAAAGCTTCTTTCTCTATCCATGAATGTGAAGAATCACGTAGAACAGAGCATGCCATTCTCTTTGTTTAATTTTAGTTTTAAAATATTTGACTGCAATTTAAGAAGAATTCTAAACTTGTACATGAAACAAGCTTCAAATTCCTTTGTCACTGTGTGATAGAATTGACCATTGTTTACATATTATCTGCGTCTATTTATTGCGTGTTTTTTGTGTGAAAGATTAAAAACATTCCTTCGAATAGTTAATAATCCTGCGATTTACATGATAAGATTGTTCGGTATGCAAATGAAAACATTGGCTAATACTATATTTTTAGTAGCGTTCAGGTCCGTCCAGTCCTGGGTATGACGATAAACTACATCTGGCAGAAAGGCCTCTGATCGGAAGGTTTTGAGGAGTGTAGAACCTCCCAGGTCTACCCTGATCCATGGTGATAGCACCTGTTAGGGGGTTCCAGCTATGAGTAAATAGTGAACCCCAAACTGGGGTCAAAATATGAAAATATAAAAAGAATAAAAATTATCCAACAATACATTTTTGAAAAAAGCAAAAACAAAAAAAAAACAGTGGTCACAAAATAAAATTTCAACATTAAATGATCTAAAAAACAAAAAGGTGTGGATGTGTGTCATGGTGCAGTGGATATCGGCTTGGAACAAGAAATTGGAGAGCCGAGTTCGAATTCTAGTTGAATTCATTGCATTCACTTCCATGAAAATACCCTTGGTAAAGGTATTAATTTGTCTCTTCTTCCTCCATCTATGGATTAAATAACAGGGCAGCTTGAATTCTATAGCCTTGGTTAGCACCAATCTACTGCAGAAAGTAATGGCAACCGAGTGCGGGAAAATTTTCTGCCCAGTCATGTCTCTTACTGTTGCGTAGTGTATACATGTACAAAACATGCAAAGAATGTCAAAGAAAGGGGAAACTACTGACCCAGCAATTCCTCAGTTCACATGTGATTTTTTTTTTTTTAGGTTTAAACTCAGGCTTAGTTTTGTGCCTCTCTTTTAATGCCCTTTGATATTTTCTTTCCTTCAAAAATGTCTTTACAAGAGGAATTTCTTCACAGCCTGCATTCTAATCCTTTAGAGATGTGACTGATTACACTCACAGGCTGGTTAGATCCAGTTTTCACATGCCTCAATTTTGTGTTGGGTTTCGTGTATGAGTAAACACTGCCAGTTTGTAGTTTAAAATATACATCTAAATATTGGACGAGTTTCTTCAAACTTAAAGCTCTTTAGTTTAAAAATAAAGTTTTTCTACTTTGTCATTAACTCTTCTATTATCTGATACTACCATCAATCTGCTGTCCCTGAACAGGACATGGTTATGCATATGAACTATTTCATTGATCTTATTTAATATAAAGAGGACCATTAATTCTGAAGTACCAGCACCATCAAACAAACCTTGTTAGATACCTATATTTGCTTTCTTAAACCATGTTTCACCATTGTAGAACAACAAGTCTTCAACCATGTAAAATAATCTACTTGTTCAGGTAGAAATGCTAACATGACTGGCCAGTCTAGTATAATTCCTATGGCCTTCCAATCTGAAAGATAACTTATAATTGTACCATCTCTTCTTGAAGCTGCCTTCAGTGTAACCCACATATACTTTGCTTTTAGAATTTACATCCTCTACTTTCACTTTTTCACTTAAAGCATTGGTATTGATGTCTGCAGATTGTGCCAAGAAGAGAAGTTAGCAATAATAATGTTTCCAGACCATAAGAAGCTATTAAATGACAGGTCTGATATTATGTCAGGATGTAAACACACTAGAAAGTATATTTTAGTTTTGTATGAACTCTGATGAAAATACATGTAAAAAAAAATAAATAAATAAAAAAAATAGAATAAAAAATTATTTTTATTCCTCTTCACATTCTCTTTACTCCTGTTGTTTACCCCTCCCCTTCTGTTGGCCTTCATGTTGCATAATAAGTACACTAGAAAGGTGTTAGGAAATATAATTAACCTCTACTGACTGATAAAATCTCTCCAGTCGAAACCATGTCAGCACAAGTGGTTAATATTTAACTACTCTACTGGTTTGACTTTTTTTTTAATTGTGTATTGACCACTTTTTATGTAACTGCTTCCCAGTCTGATTTAACTGTGACCAATAATTGTTTTATTATCATTATTATATATATATATATATAAGGCTAGGTATTGCATATCACTGTGAGTAGCCGTAGTCATTGCACAGCTTTGTGAAGACAGGCTATTTTCAGTCCTACTTCAAGTACTGTCTCTCTCTTATATATATAAGAAAAATTAAGACAGACACGTTATTTCATGGTGAATCAGAAGTATAGGCCTATTTCAGGCGAACTATCATCAGCTTCCATCTTTATTTTACAAAGGATTATACACAAATGAAATTCACAAAGGCCTAAAAAAACGAATAAAAGTGACGGTTGATCCCTTAAAAGAGAAAATTTAAGAAAACATACATCAGTTTCTCTTTTAAGGGAGTGACCATTATTTTTATTCATTTTTTTTAGATCTTTGTGAATCTCATTCGCATATAATCCTTTGTAGAATAAAGATGGAAGCTGACTATGATTTGCCTGAAATAGGCCTATACTTCCAATTCGCCATGAAATAACATGTCTGTCTTAATTTTTCTTATATTTGCTCTATATGTATTTATATGCATATATGTTTAGAGCTCTCTTAGAGAGTTATCCTACCACTGTATATACAGGATACTCCTTTGGATTCTTCTATACCCACACTGCATGCTGAGATATATATACACACACAGAGGTCTCTTCCTTTGCATACAATACTACACCTCCCCAAATCAGGAAGGTTGTACATCTTTGTTTTTTCTCTTACTACTCCTAACTATTTTTCTTTTGTACTGTCCTTCCTCTTGTCTCTCTTGTTTTCTCTTTAATGATGATCTGGGTGTCTCTTCATTCTCCTCCTCTTCTTCCATCTCCTCATTTGTTCCACTTTTCTAACTTTCTACCTTTTCTTGTTCTTTATCCTCCATTTCTACATCTACATCCTCTAGCTTGTCTGCTTCTGAATTGATCTGCATGTGCCAGAATATTTTGTCCCTTTGTTTCCAATATAGCTATGTTGTGACCTTTTTGTATCAGGAAAATTGCTTCTTCTAGATTTGTTCCTTTATTCTTTCTATACCACACCTTTTCTCTTGTTACAAAGAACAGTTATGGAGGCTCTGATTTGTCTTTCTATTAATGCCAATGAGCTCAGCTTCCTTCCTGCATGCGAAATAGATCTGTAACTGAGAAGCATTTTTGGTAAATATGCTTCAATGTTTTCTGTAAATGGTGAGAATGCTTTAATCCCATTTTCAGAGTTTGTACCATTCTTTCTGCAATGCCATTAGACTGTGGGTGCTATGGGGTGTCTTGCATGGGATGCATCCTATTTGTTTTAACCATGCACATAAATTCTCATCGCAAAACTCGGTGCATTGACTAGTGTCTGGAGTACTCTATTCCTTGAAAATATGGTTCTTAGTATTTGTTTTATTGTGGTGGTTTTTCTGTCTTGTACCCTGACAACTTCTGGCCATCCTGAATATGAATCTACTAAAATTAAGAATAATCCCCTATCTCTGATATGCGAGTAATCCATATGAACCCTAACCTATAACTGCTTCCTTGAACCAGGAATGAATATTTGCTTTCTTGAAGTTCTTTATTTTCACACATTTTGCAAAAGTATGAATTCTCATGGTTTGTCGTCTGATTTAAAAAAAAATTTTTCTATTAAAAAGTTTTAGTGCCCTCTCCATGTTATTGCAAGCGCTTCTTTTTCAATATTCAAGTAGTTTCTGCTGATGTTAACCTTCTTGTTATGTTCATGATTGGGCATTGTTCTTGTGATAGAACAGCAGCAATTGCCTTCTCACTTGCATCTGTACCTAATGTGATTTGTTTTTGGGGATCAAAAACTTATTGGTTTCCTCCTCAGAATATTCTTTAGCATTTCAAAAAGCGATGGTTTATTTCTGGGTCCACTCAAATTCATCATTTCTTTTGCATAATTTTGCAAATTGTTCTATTATGTCACTGTATCTTAGCATATATTTACTATAAAAATCTATCAGCACTAAAAATTATTCTAATTCTTTTTTATTTGTTGAAACAGCTATTTCTGTTATTTTCTTTGTTAGTCTATCATCATTACACCTTCTTTTAATATCTTAAATATGATATCTTCTTAGAATCAAAACTAAATTTCTCTTTGTTTATGGTCAAGCCTGCCTTTTTTTAAGCTCACCAAAATTTGCTCCATTTTATACTTTAACTCTTGAGTTCTCGCCCCCTACACCTATCTTATCCTGGTATATTATATTTTTTCCCTAATAAGACTTTCAATTGCTTTTTGAAAAGTACTCTATTTTTGCTAACTCATTGCTTGCAGTTTCGATATTTGGCAATGGAAATAAATCTGAACGTATCTGGTGAGTAACCACATACCCTTAAATCTCCATCAGCTTTCTTTATTGCTACTATTGGTGATGCCCAATTACTATCACCTTGATTTACTTTTTTTAGTATGCCTTATATCATTTTTTACTTTTTTTAGTATGCCTTATATCATTTTTTACTTTTTTTAGTATGCCTTATATCATTTTGTTACTACCAAAGGTAGGATATGAAATCAAACTTTTCTTCACTTTATACTTTAGGTGATAATTCTCCTTTAGTTGAATGCTTGCTTTATAACCTTTCAACAATTCTACTGATTTGATTAGTCTTGCTGTGTTTAATTTAATATATCAATCTCTAATAATCCATGATTTTTTTTGCTTGCTACAACTGTAATGAGAATTATTTCAAAATGCTTGTCAATTTCAAAATTGCTTTGAAATGTGCCTATTGTTTTTATAGTCATTCCATCAAATCGACTCAGTTGTATACTGCTTTTTCTTAGTTCCGGTTGTTCTAATTTTACCCCCAAAATTTTAGTATTAGCGTAATTTCACTGCCCGTATCAACTTGCATATCAAATATTTGGTCATTTATCCTTATTTTTTCTCTACCTCTTTTTTGTGTATTCATTGTAAATACTCCAGCTTCTTCAAAACAGTTTTTACTTCTTGTATTTGTGTATGTTCAGAAAATGATTTTTTTTTTCAATTTCAGCCTATTTTTCCCAAAGCTGGGCATTTATACTTGTGTCTATACGTATCATTTCTTCTAACTCGCTCGGATAACACATTGTCAAAATTTTCTTCACAGCTTCACATCCTACTGTAGCAAGAAATAAATCAGTTTTTTCATTTTCTCCTCCATTGTTTTTTGAGTCTTAATTTCTTTACTCTTGCAAATGCCATGAAAGTTCTCATCCATGTTTCTATGTGTTCAAAGTCATCTAGTGAAATCATGGATCCTATATTGGTGACGCCATTGTTATGTTTTGCATATCAATGAATAGCAGTAGTCATAGCACAGCTTTGTGGATCCTCTGTGACGATAGGACATTTTCTGTCTTACTTCTTTAAGTACTCTTTATAAATACTAGTCTCTTCATTTGCATACAATATAATAATAATACAAGTAAAAGGTTTGTCACTTCACTGGTTGATGTTACCATGAACATCTCCACCCAAGAAACACTTCCCTCATCAAGGAGCATCAGCAATTATATATTTAAGTGGGCACTAAGGTCAAAAGCTAGTGACAACACATTTCATATAAAATTGCTGATATCCCTGATGAGTGGAGAGCAATTCTTGGGATAGGGGGTGGGGGTCTGTCTACAAAACTCTGGAGTAGGGATACTGAATGTAACATCAATCAGTTCAGTGACAAAGCTTTTACTTTATATATTATATACATGTACATACATATGTATATATAGGGAACATATGTGTCAACACTGAACTGGCAAGAAAATGTTTTATGCTTAACATCCATCATCAAGCTATCTAAAGGCTTTATATTTACTTAGGCTCTGATATTGAGCACTTTTATCCATACAAATATATCTTAAAATTGTATTTTTATCAGCTATATAATCCAGGTTTAAATCCTAAGAATCCTGATAAATAATATAGCTTCACATTCCTACACTTTTTAGATGCTATAAATAAATTCAAGGTCACACAAATTTGTTAAGCGTAAATATAATATTTATGCAAAATGTTCTTTTTATGTACAGCTAACATTAAAGAATGTTTTTATTCAAATCCTTGATTACATAACACTTTTCAAGATTATACAAGACAAATATCAAAAACTGTAGATTAATTTAAAAAAAAAAAAAAGAAAAAGAAAATAAGCTTAAAAAAGATTCTAAAAAAATCTTCTGAAAGAAGAATTTCATAACTAGTCACATGACCTAATATCCATATCATTTTGAAGCAAGGATTTTCTCTGATGAAAATGATTCTCAGAAACTGCCCAAGGCACATTCAAGAATATTTGTTCTCTTTTTATTAAAATCAGAATTGTTCTCAATTTTTCTATGACCTTCAAAAATGCATTCAAACATTTTTCAGAAGCCAATTTGAGAAACAATCAAATGCACACTATTTAATATTTCCATAAAAATAAACCTTGTTTATCAAACAATTTCAAAACAAAAGATGAAGGTAACTCTAAAAGATATTTTATAGATATAATCAATATTCAGTTTGCAATATGAGCCTGCAAATTCATTTCTCATGAGGTGCTATACTACATTGGTCTTGTGTTACACTAAGTTAAGGTTAATAAATAATTCATTTATCTTTTAGAAATATTATTAAAGAAACATATGTGCAAAGATTTCTTGAATATTCAAGCCAAAAAAAAAAAAGATTAATAAATAAATTATTAATTAAATAAATTGAGCATCTACTCAAGTGTGAGTATCCACTAAAAATAATGTTTTAAGTGATAAAAAATCTGTCAGATTAATAAATAAAAATCCATTACTTAAGAAAATTACTTTGTTTATGTTCAGATATAAAACTGAGCAGACAATTTCAAGAAATCTATACTGAGAAGAATTTTACTGAAAGACATTGTTCAGACCTTGCTTGATCAGCTTACAATAGGATGTAAGTAAAAAGTTTATCATGAGTGAGATTCAGTCTTATGAATTTCAAGCCCAAACATGGTGTTTATTTATGTATCAAAACCATCATTTTTATGATGGTTATTTGTTCATGAACTGCATCAATTCTGAAGGTTGTAAAAATTATCTTGTGTTGATTTGTTCATGCTCTTATAAAACTGAAAGGATATTGAATTTCATTCCTCATGGTAGCCAGTCAAACACCAAAACATCAAGGTAGCTTGTTGGTAGCTTTTCAATGTTAAAAAAAAAAAAAAACATGTTAGTGTGTGTGTGAACGTATTTTCATATTCAGAATCTATTTTATTATTTGCAGCAAAAAATTTCTACAGACCATAAATTCCCCCAAATCTATTTCCAGTGTAAATAAATTTACACTTTCTATATGGATCTTCTCACACTTCTGTTGTTTGCCTGGAGATATTTGACTGCGTTTATTCACTGTTTACTTCTTTTCTTTCTTACAAGTAACAGTAAGATTTCTCAATAGATGCAAGAATATATGAAAATGTGCATATCACACATGCACACACCTTTATACACTCCCATTTTTAGGAATCCAAATGTCCACTTCTATCTTCCACTTCCACCCCAGACACCAATGTATACAGACACGAAGCTTCATTGCGAGAAGCTCAACATGACAACTATAATCTGTGCATACAACTTGTGCGTCCAATCAAAGCAAGATCCACACATGCACAAACATAGAAAAGCATAAACATACAGACACATAAAATTGCACAAAGCAAGCAGACATGGACACATGCTAATGGTAAGTGTGATAGATGTAGGTAAAGATACACAGATACCAAATATAAACTTCAATATATAATTCTGTATCTTTCTACAAGTGAAAATGTTTATTTGTCTATTTTTGATAAAGCAGGCACAAACATGTAATTACCTATGAACAGTCTAAGTAATAGGATAGTGAAAGGGAGTCAATAACAATATATTAAGAAATAAGCATTATATATCTCTTTAGAATGTTTTCCTTACTCATCCTGTTGAAAAATATGCCACTGAAGTCTTTTCCTGGGTGAAAGCCAATGTCAAAGCTTCTGTACCAACACATAAATACCAAGTGAATGCACAATCTTCTCCCACATCGTCTTCTAACTGTTCACCTGCTAAATCCCATAGGAATCAAATCTTCTGGCCACAACAGTACAACAGGTCTGATTGTAATACTAGATCCCCACAAGACATGTGGATTTGATGGTATCCCTGCAATTATCCTAAAGAAATGCGCTCCTGAACTGGTTCCTGTTCTTTCCAAATTTTACAATAAATGACTACACTGCTGCTTGCTTTCCTGCTTGTTGAAAATTCTCCTCTGTAGTTCCCGTCTTTGAAAAGTCTGGTAAACTGTCTGACCACTCCAATTATCACCCTACTAATCCCCTACATCTTTTTGGCAATGTATTAAAGGCTTTATTCAATGCTGAATTGGTTAAGCATCCCTCTTCACTTGGAATCCTTTTGGATAAACAATTTGACTTCTATTTCTCTAAGAATACTGCTGATGTATCAATGGCTATCACTAAATTTATCTATCAGGCTTTAGATAAGAATGGTAAAGCTTGGATTGTGGCTCCATTTATTGCAAAGGTGTTTGAGAGGGTTTGACATGTTGGCCTTCTCCACAAGCTCAAGATCTACAATGTCTCTGGATGGATATTTTGCTTAATCCAGTTATTACTAACAAACTATGTAATTAATGTTGTATTGAATGGATGTGTTTTACATTTATTTCATATTAATGGTAAAAGCAATAAAATGTAAGAATGTCCACGAAGAATCAAAATAACTATTCACATGCAATTAGACAACATATAGTATCTCATGAGTTTGGTTCTAGAGATTACTAGCAGCTCTGTAAGAGTGTACTGAACAAGAGCAAATCCTGTCACTTTTCACTTCAATTAATTTGAAGTATTGTCAACTACTGCAGATAAAGATGAATGCTTCACTCAGAATTTCTCTTCCAACTCCACTCTTAACTCATCTATTGTATCTCTACCAGACTTTTTCCTCCTAGAACAGAGGCTTTACAAAGTATCTTAAATTTTGCTATCATTTCTAAATTACATACCAAAAAGTCATGTAGACTAGATGGTATCTCTACAGTTACTCTAAAGAACTGTTCTTTTGAACTGGCTCCTGTTCTCTCCAAACTTTACAATGCCTCACTGCTTCTTGCTTCCTAGCTTGCTGGCAGTCCTTTGTAGTTCCTGTTTTAAAGAACTCTGGGAAACCCTTTGACCTTTCAAATTATCACCTATTATTCTCTTACCTTTTTTTTGGCCAAAGTAAATGAGGCTGTAATTAATGCCTTTGTTCAGACCAACAATATGGTTTCTGTTTTTCCAGAATGATCACTGATATATTAATGGCTATTACTTAATTTGTCTATCAAGCTTTAGCTAAGAATGGTAAAGCTTATACTATAGCTCCAGATATATCAAAGACATTTGACAGGTTATAGTATGCTGGTCTTCACAGGTTCAAAAATAAATATTTGGCTAAATACAAACCTTCCAGTCCAATCATGTAATGAAATTCATGTTGAAAAAGCACACTTCTCAATCATTTCATCCAAATGCAAGGGTCCAACTAGGCTCTATTCTTCAGTCTACAAATCTTCTGATTGTCATAAAATTTCTGAAGATGACAACTATTTACTACATCATGCATTTTGTAATTCTACCATTCATATTCCTAACAAAATTCAAAGAACTGTCTTTAATTGATCCTCACATCTCAACTTATGTCACTTTTTCACTAATGCGACTTAGCTTCCCTCAATTCTTCCTACAAATACTTCCATGGCAACTTTTCTAATGAGTTTTTCCTCAGTGCCTTGAATGTAAGTGCACTACAAGATTATCAACTAGGTCTCACCATTTTACTGCTGAACTAGCTAAATGCAACAGTTTCTTCTTTTAGGATAGATACTATTCTCACTTCTCAACAACGGAAATCCCTATAAATTTTTTTTTACACCTACCACCTACAAACTTAAAAATTTAAATGCAGCATTAACTGGCATCTTGACTTTCTGATCCCTGTTTCTTCATTGTACTTTTTCCTCAATAAAGTCCTACTTTTTCTCATTCTGTAACCCCATATTTCTAGTGGCATTATTGCGTTGCTCAAGGTGAAATCATTAAAAAATGAGAGTAACATATATACTGATGTACCTATTATTCAGTAGCATACATTAAGATATAAGAAAAAAAAAAAAGAAAAAGAAAAATAATAATCTGAACACCAGAGTAAGACAAGAGAGAAATTGTGTGTGAGAGAGTGTGTGTGTGTATGTGTATGTGTATATATATATATAAAAACATACAAATACACAATGGTCTTTATTATAATAGGTATATATATATATATTTTTTTTTTCACTACTAGACATAATTATTGCAAAAAAATAAAATTGGGCGTTGTTAAAGTGCAAACACACAACTTGTTGCAAATAGAATGAACCAAGCTGACACTGTTTTTCTCTCTCCATGAACATGACAGGAAGAAAATATAGATATATATATATATACACACACACACACATAATATACACAAATACTATATATACATACGCACACCCATTATATATATATATATATATATATATAAAAGCATACAGAGAGATAGAGAGGGAGACATACTACACTATATATATATATATAAAAAAACACACACACACACACACACACACACACACACACTAGCTGTACAGCCCAGCCTTGCCAGGGGTTTTTAGTGGTTATGTTGAAATGGTGATGTCAAATGCTCATTCGAAAATCTTCTCAGATGAATAGGAGTGGGCATTATAGGAGATGATATTGTGATGCAGAAAAAGTAGATGCATTTTCCCTGCAACATCGGAGGGGTTGGCATCTTGTAGAAAATGGGAAATTGTAATGGCATATGATAAGGTGAAAGTTACAAAAAAAAAGAGACGATTTTTGTTGGACTACAACAAAGTGTGTCAAAGAAAAACAATTACGAAAAGCAACATTTACCATTAATTTTTGCCACACACTATGTGTCAATTGAACTGTCTGTTTGCATAATCTGCCATGGACTATTTTGGTTAAGTTTGCGCGAAACATCTTGGAGAAGAACATACAAGTGCGCAAAAGACCACCTGAAATTATGTTTGTCATTGATTTTTGACGGGCATTGTACATTAATTCGAAAAACTTTTGTGTACATTAAAGGTTTGGACCTTGATGTACAAGTTAACCAATTTTGGTTGAATTCACATAAGATATCTCGGAGGAGAAAAGTTTGTCAATTCTCAGCATTTTGGTGATTTCTGTTGTACCCTGTAAATCGATTTCAAAAATTTTTGTGTACATCAAAAGTTCATGTCATGATCGACATTTTGGTTGAAATCAAACCAAGGGTTTCAGAGAAGTAGGGTTCATTAGAATAGAGACACACAAACAGACATATTCATTATATATATCTATAGTAATATTTTTATAATTATTAATAAAGTAAATCACCTCAAATAGTGGACTGCCAACCCATTAGTTTGTACTACTTCTAAATATATGTGCATATATATATATATTTAAACAAACAGGATGTCATAATTACTTTTTATTTTTACTTATAGACCTCAGATATCTTTCGGCCAACACTTATTCATAGGACATTCGTTGGCTCTTTTAATTAAAGGGACGCAAAAACAAATGGAAACAACAATAGAAAAGTTGAAGCTTGTTTAAAATTAAATTTATTCAATTAAAACGTGGGGGGGGGGGGGGTAAATCACAGCTCCAAAAAAGTTAATAAAATTGGAAAAAACGTAACTCACATTCCCTCTAAAAATCTCAGTGATCTTATGAAGTGGTTTTTTTGCCTGTACAGACTAAGATGATTTAATTTGAAATAAATAGCCTCAAGAACTTGCAAATGAAAAGTGGATTGAGTACTATGCATGATAGAAAACCAAGTGTACTCATACATGGACACACAATCCTGATTGTTTAACAAATACTGACCAATGGCTGACTAGTGAACAGTCTGCGAAGGTCTTGTATTATATCCAGAATTTCTGGAACAAATATGTGCGGGGACATGTGATACATGCGTTTCCAAATGAAGATTCGTCTGTCCTATGTACACCGCATCGTAGCGACATTTATACTTACATATAACCAAATTTCTGCATACATAGGATAGTCGATCTTTCAAAAAAAGAGGTGAACACAGATCTGGTCTGAAAAATAGTCTGTAATTTACAGAAAAGAAACAAAAAGAATTGCAAGCCAAAACTTTATCAGTAATAACTTGACATCCCCTACCAAGCCAAGGCAACTTAATCTAAATGGGACAACGACTAAGTCCCAAAACAGCTGGTTCCTTAAACCGTCAAATCTTAGCAATGACTCTTAATTTGAGGGATACCCATTTGCCTCAAAAATATTGTATAGCATTTCAAATTCACCATCTAATAAGCTAAGAGAACATAATAAAGCATGGTGTACAAAAGTCTGAATTAGACTCTTATGAGATTTGGAAATGAAGGAATTTCAACTGGTATATAGACCAGTGAAAGTAGGTTTTACGATAAACAAAAGTATCAAAAACTCCATTCCTATGTTGAACTAAGACATCCAAAAATCGTAAACCTACTTTCACACACACACACACACACACACACACATATATATATATACACACACACACACACACACTCCTGATCAAAATTTTAAGACCACTTAAAAATCTTTAAAAAGAAATATTTTTTTTACGGATAGATTTTAAACTCCTACCACTTAAGGTTACCAATACTACAATCTAAAAGGTTATGGAAACAAAAAGCTATATTCCAAACATTTTATTTAGAAATTCACATTTTTATAAAATTATGCGATTTACACATGATCAAAATTATAAGACTAGAGACAAAAATTCTACGAAATTGTACAAAAAGTGTATGAAAAGTGTATGAAAACATTCAACAACCAAATTTAATAATGAGTTCTACCTCCACTGCTTTTGATGGCTTCCAAAATTCTGTTGGGCATGCTAGAAATAAGCATTTCCATTAAGGTGCGGGGAATGTTGCTCCAGCTTCTGAAGATGGCTTCACAAAGTTTATTTTTTGTTGAATATTGTTTGCCAAATGGCAAACAATATTCATCCATCCTCAAACATTTTCAATTGGGTTCAAGTCTGGTGAGCATGCAGGATGTCCCAAGAGATGGACCCCATTTTCTTGTAGAAAAGACAAGGTCCATCTTGCAGCGTGGATTGCAGCATTATTCTGTTGGAATAACCATTCATCCACACACAAACGATGGCCCTCCATCATCAATGATGCTTTTTGTTGCATGCTAACATAACCAGCCACTGTTTGACAACCCTGCACCACCTGGAGCTCCATCGTCCCTCTGTAAGAAAAGGCACCCCATACCATTAGGGACCCTCCACCACTATAACATGTGGAGAAAATTTCAGGAGGCATGTTTTTGTTATGCCAATATTGTTGGAAGCCATCAGGACCATCTAGATTGAATTTTTTCTCATCAGAAAACAGGATTTTCTTCCACTTCTCAATGTCCCAGGTTTGGTATTCACAACCAAACTTTAAACGGTCCACCTTGTGACATGGAAGCAGCCGAGGAATTTGTTTACGCTTTTTATTTACAATGTCTTTTTGTCGTAATTGTCGTCTGATGGTTACAGGACTGCGATCAGCATCTGTGACTGCCTTAATTTGACTAGAAGAAAGTCCCCCCTCTTTCATAACAACCCGTCTTATTCTCTTACTCAATGCAGGAGAATTTTTGGGGGGGCCTAAAAGAGGATTCTGCTTTTCCATAATTCTCACTGTTCTTTAAAAAGTTGCAGATCACAGTTTTACTGCGATTTACCTTAGCTGCAATCACCCGCTGTGACAAACCTTGCTTATGGAATTCTAGAATTCGAGAATGCTCAACTTTGGTAAGTTTGCTTGCTCTAGGCATGTTAACACCTTTACGCAGTGATTGCTAATCTCTAACTGAACTAAAAACATTGGAATTATCATAGATCTAACAATTTATAAACCTGGTCTTATAATTTTGATCATGCGTAAATCGCCTCATTTTATAAAAATGTAAATTTTTAAATAAAATGTTTGGAATGTAGCTTTTTGTTTCCATAACCTTTTAGATTGTAGTATTGGTAACCTTAAGTGGTAGGAGTTTAAAATCTATCTATAAAAAACACTTTTAAAGATTTTTAAGTGGTCTTAAATTTTTGATCAGGTGTGTATGTGTGTGTGTATATATATATATATATATATATATATATTCGGCATTTGTGAAGATGTTATTACGCAACTTTGATTTTTATCTTTCTATGACTTCAGGTGATTTAGAATAACAGATTTTGCTGTTTTTTTTAATGCTCATGCGAAAGCATCCACACATCTTTTTATATATATATATATATATATATATGAACATGCATTAAAGATTAATGAAATGGTTATAAACAACCGACAATTTAAAATTATTTGTTTGAACATTATTTTTGATCAATACTCGTATTTAAGTCGATATTCTGTTTATAATCAAACTGTATATATACGTATTTATTATTACTGGCCTTATTATTGATGATAATTTCTTTTTACGAAAATATGTCATTTGGCAGGATTAGAATCTGCAACCCCATCAACATAAGGGAAGCCACTAATTGATCTGTAATTGTAAATAATAAGGCTGGTAGAAATAAATATATACACACACACATATATATATACATATATGTACACAGACATATAAACCGCACATATATATACGTAAACATATATACACATACATATAAACATATACACACACACACACACGTATATATGAAAACATGCACATACATACATATATACACATGCATATACACACATATGGAAATATATATACACAATATAAACACACACACACACACACACACATATATAAATACATATATACAAACATACACACATATAGGCACACGCAAATATATATACACACATGCACATATATATATATATATATATATACACACACACATATATATATATATATACACACACACATATATACATACACACACACATATATATATATATACACACACATACACACAGGGACATATACACATGAATATACACAAAGGCATATATATATACACACACACATTTATACACGCACATATATATAATATATAAATTTACATGTATACACAGGCATATATATATAATAATATATATATAAATATATAGACACATACACACCCACATACATATATACAGACACATACACACCCACATACATATATATATACACACCCACATATATAATATAAATATATACACACACAAATACACACCCACATACATATATATATATATATACACACACAAGCACATCCATATATATACATGCACATATATATATATATATATACACACAAGCACATCCATATATATACATGCACATATATATATATATATACACACAACACACCATATATATACATGCACATATATATATATATATATATATAACACACACACACACACAACACCATATATATACATGCACATATATATATATATACACACACACACAAGCACATCCATATATATACATGCACATATATATATATATACACACACACACAAGCACATCCATATATATACATGCACATATATATATATATACACACACACACAAGCACATCCATATATATACATGCACATATATATATATACACACACACAAGCACATCCATATATATACATGCACATATATATATATATACACACACACAAGCACATCCATATATATACATGCACATATATATATATATACACACACACAAGCACATCCATATATATACATGCACATATATATATATATATACACACACAAGCACATCCATATATATACATGCACATGTGTGTGTATATATATATATATATATACACACACACACATCCATATATATATATATATATATATATACAAGCACATATATATATATACACACGCACGTACATATATACGCATATATATATATAAACACGCATGTACATATATACACAGGCACATATATATACACACACATATATATACATATATACACAGGCACATACATACATATATATATATATATATACACACACGCATGCACATATATACACAGGTACATAGATATATATACACACAAACACGCATGCACATATATACACAGGCACATAGATATATATATATATACACAAACACGCATACACATATATATACAGGCACAGACATATATACACACTCACACGCATGCACATATATACACAGGCACATAGATATATATACACACTCACACGCATGCACATATATACACAGGCGCATATATATATATACATACATACATATATACACACACATGTACATATATACACAGGCATGTACATATATACACAGGCGCATATATATATATATATATATACACACACGCATGCACATATATACACAGGCACATATATATATATATACACATATATACACACACATGCACATATATACACAGGCACATATATATATATACACATATACACACACATGCACATATATACACAGGCACATATATATATATACACATATACACACACATACATATATACACAGGCATATATATATATATATATACACACATATACATATATACACAGGCATATATATATATATATATAATACACACATATATACACAGGCATATATATATATATATATATACACACATATATACACAGGTACATATATATATATATACACACAGGTACATATATATATATACACACACACACGCACGTACATATATACACAGGTACAT